>JARLTB010000242.1:2647500-2992500 GCA_030141615.1 Unio pictorum
TGTAATCGTTTTCACTCAGTTTTCCCTTTTGATCATAAAAATATTGCATGAAATTATTACCTATCTGCATGTATGTATGTACATACGTACGTACGTATGTACGTATGTATGTATGTATGTATGTGCGTGCGTGCGTGAGTGTGTGTAGATATATATGTGCCTTAAAGCTGGTGAGTCTTATGTATACGGGCTGATGTATTTTGCTTTGTTTCACTTTATCACTTTCAGGCAATTATTTTCTTTTTCATTTGAGAGAGAGAGAGAGAGAGAGAGAGAGAGAGAGAGAGAGAGAGAGAGAGAGAGAGAGAGAGTCGCACACACAGACAGACGCATTCAGATGTAGCAGCTTACAAGGGAACAAAGACAATGAGTACCATAATTAAGATTATTAATTAGTTTTTTCATTTCTAATTTGTTTGGAGTAAAGGAGGAACTATGATTGAGGATGCTTAATAAAACATAAACTTGACTGGTACGAGGTTGATGTTGCAGCAACTAAACTGGCAAAATGCTCGCCATTCTCTCTCTCTCTCTCTCTCTCTCTCTCTCTCTCTCTCTCTCTCTCTCTCTCTCTCTTTCTCTCTCTCTCTCTCACACACACACACACACACACACACACACACACACACACATCTGATATGAAAATAACGCGACTCAGTTCTTCAACTTTGTGGTCCGTAGATCGTTCTGCACATTCGTAGAAGAGTGTTGACGCTAATTTCCTTATTGGCGTACATCCTCCAAATCTTAAAGTTTTCCGTGCATGGTACGGATCTGTTTAGTTTGGTGTCTTGTTAGTTTGCCTTCCGATACCATCTTTACTTGAGATGGTATCATCTCAGCTTCGTTATACAGTAACGTAATCATGAGATAAAATTGCAGATTGCTTTTGCGTGCTTTTCAATTTAAACGACTATGCCACCCCTCCACGTCATTGTTTGTCCGTACACTTTTGTCAAAAACACTCAACGTGGATACCGGCCAAATTATGCTAGATATCCACCTATCAAAAATGTAAGTCATCCATTCTTCTAACGCGTCGGTTCTTGATTTTCGTTTCAATGTTGTAAATACTGAAGGGTTATGCTCGGCTGGAAGAAAGGCCAGAGCAAAAATCTTCCTACATAACTTGAATACAGCATCCCGCTGGTTGTATGCCGTCTACAAAATAACAATATAAACATATTAGACTTCAAATTGATCCAGATAATCAGATCATTCACAAAATAATTAAAAGTTTAAAAATGAACACCGTGAACCATCTTATCTCTAGGTTCAAACAGTGAAGAACTGATAAAAATAGATATGAAGACTTAACGCGTCACAAATCCACAATGAAAAATATATTATAGCCGTGGTATATAAAAATTATACAATACCTGAAGACCTTTTTTTTTAACAGTTTTCGCCATATTGCCTGGGCCCAGTGGAACGCACATCCACTTATATGTGGATTATCGAATACCAAGCGGAGCGCCTTCCATATTCCACTTTCAAAGTCTGCTACAAATGACTTGACGGAAGGTTCTTTGGGTAGAAGTCGAAGTAGAGCCTGGAACACCTAATAATGAAACATTATGTTACTTGATTTTAATATGGAGAAAAATTATATAGCGAACAGAGAACATGTAAAATGTAAAAGAATGTTTTTTTTTTGTTCATAATTTGCAGAATGAAGACATTTTAAAGTTAATCGCCTTTTTATTTATAGTGAATATTATTTATAATGGTGAGTTGAGCAAAATAATAAACTACCTTCTTGTAATCTTTCTTGTTCTTGCCGGACATCACGATGAACACAAGTGGTACTTGCTTCATATTTTCTCCTGACTTCAAGAAACTGTGAACCGTTAGTAACTGATAAAAAGGTTTCTTCACGATCTTAAAGGTATCATCGATGTAACATGTTTTAGCTTTGCTCATAAGTTCCAGCTGGTAATTAGTTGCAAATATTAAGCGACGGTTGTCTTTGCGGATTACATCTTGTCTGAAGAAGGGCTCTGTAATTGCATTCGATAAGTAATCGACGTCCAGCTGGAAATTGAAGGGAAAAAAACACCGTCTTAAGAACACATATTTGAACCAAACGTAAAATTGAAATAATTTATTCTGTAAGGTTCTGATTGTATTCTTCATGTAATATTCGATGGAGAAAAATAACGAGTTATGTAACGTCATTTACCGGTATGTACCTCGAATGACAAGTCTGATGGGTCTTTAGGTCTTTCTCTTTCTCTATATCTGTTACAGTTTTGAATCATGTTGTTGTAAGTGGGTCTTGATGCTTGCGGTTGTTTAACATCTATGTGCTCCTGAATTACGCGATTTACAATATTCTAAGCAGGATCAAACGAATCATGTACAGCTTATTTATGCAACACAATACATTTGCCATGAATTCTACTCAGTATACATAATTACAACTATACTTAGGAAAATTTGATATTACGCATATAGCGAAGTTTAGAACATAGTCGAAATCATTCAGAACAGATTATATGTTAGCAGATATATCAAGTTAATGTATTATTATCATGTTGTCCGGTTATCACTATTTCGCCAATAAATATATGAAATATAATTAAATCGTACCTCCTAGCGAATATTAACTGCTGTCAGAACACCCGGTTTAGCAGCATGTAAATGTTTCTGGAGAGGCTCTATAAACGATTCACCCTGCTGTCGGATGACGACAGGACAGACAGTACACTTGTTGCGGATGTTGCACCGCCATTCCTTAGTTCCTTTGTTTTGTCTCTTTAACGTATATGTATAGCCATCGCTAGTTCCCATGACGACAACTATGTACGTAACAACATCATCTGTTGTAGAGTTCTCTGTTTGGATTGATTCATCTGTCAGAGATCTGTCATAAGAAAAATACATGTCAATGCATGTACCCGTACATACAGCTGTAAATGAACAAACGCGCTGGGATTTCGCGTTTCAAATATTTTCAATGGGATCATCGATTTTAATAAAAAAAATTAAATACTGATTTTTTTATTAACTCAGTGTTCACAAATCGTTCCGGTACGAGTAATAAGTAATCATTACAAGGAGTCTTTATTTAATAATTCTTTTATGTTGTTGATGAAATGAGTCTGCTATAAGCAATTTTCCAGATACGTTGCCTGGGGTTATAAAATTGGTATATATAAAATGGTTTAATTTGTTTCTATTAACAATATGTATGTTTATTTGGAAGAACAAATAACAAAACAACGTATATACTTTTCTTGCACGTCTTTCTGTAGTTGAATCGAAGACATATTCGTTATTTCAAAGGTAGAATGTTCAACGGAGTGTTCTGGCCGAATGCTTCTGTTTGGTATGTCGAAAGATGATCCAGGATTGTCTATAATGGTGCTCTCTAAAAAGGGGTCAGCATCCATTTGCGTTGACTCAGCAATAGGATTTACAGTTGTCCATGAGTTGGTGACATCATAATTCTAATAAATCAAACACATTATTTTGAAAGTCTTCTTAATCTACAACAGTGCGCATAAATGTATTATATATAATTAATCAAATATGATGGATGATTTTTTTTATTATGCAATTTCAATTATAATGACATTTTGTAATCAGCAACTCGCACACTAAGTTTTTACTATATTGCCAATTACGCGAAGTTCAAGCGCTGGCGGTACTACTTCGTGTGATGCGTTGACAGCAACTGGAGTCTGAGGACGAAATTACGAAAGGTGCATAAAACCAGAAAACATCATATATACGTTTAACATTGAAAATTTTAAACAAAAGATGTATGTCTCGCCAAGGTATAAAGATATAATCGACGATAGCCAGCGCAAGTTAATATTTCACCATATATATTTATATTAACGATATCGTATTAGGACACAATAAACCTACAATTCATTTTAACTTACACTGACGTCCAGCGCTGGCGGATTATTGATGTCATCTGCTGGCTCGCTCTCTTCTTCTCTTCTGGGCCGAACGCATGAGGTGCAGACAAAGGTCAACGTACCTAACTTCAGTGCCTCTTCATACATGTTTAAAGAAATTCCTGAAAACAAATATTATGATTCTGTTATTTATAACAAAATTCACAATACAGTTAGTACCAAAATGCAGTCATAATATAACTATCTTTGTATATGAAGAAAAGTTGCTCATTTTACATTTCAAATCGAAACATAGTGCTTTTAATATGTTTTCTCGATCTTTAATTAATTTCTTTTTTTCATATCTACTGCAAAAATGAAAGGTGTTATTTTTCATGATGTCTTATAATACGTGCTATTTTCATTCGAAACTATTTGCTAATGTTTTAGCTAACAAACTGTTATAGTTATTCTCACCTGAGCCACATGTCCGGTGCTGCCATCGATGTCAACAGTCGCATTCCACAGCATGTTGACGAGTCGTCACCCCATTAGCACACTGAATACATGGGTAGTGCATTGTTGGAATACACAAAGTACAGACACACGGTATAACACTATAACTCATAAATAATAAATGTGCATTCAACTGGTTCTATAAGTATATACAGGTCTACGCTAAACACAAATTGCTCAAACAACAAATTCGAAGGGGAGAATCAATTAAAAGCTGTAATAACAATTAATATAGCCTCTTTGAAGTACATCTATGAAGCCTGGGTGAAACATGTGTCATAGGCACCAAGAGACCAGTATTTTCTCATTTATTCGCCGATTAATAAAATAACAGATCGTCTAACAAAACAAGTAAATATTCATTAAAAGAAAAGAAACCCTTTGAAGTATCCCTCTCAAAGTAGGATTAGTGTTTTTAAGAGGTATGCATGACCTCTACTCTTGTCTCTAAAATGTAACAATATATCCTTTTTATTTTATAAAGATATGTGCAATCGAGTGTCTCATATATCAAAAGTGTTACAATCTGAAGCCTAATATCAAATATATTTGTATAAAATCTCATGTACGGTGTCGCTACTCTTAGAAAAATGTAAACGTGTTCTGTAGAATATTATCTGGTAAGTATTTTTATTTGATAAATCAATATAGATAATTTGACCAAACAACTTAAATTCAGAATGTCGTTGTGCAAATTCACTAATGAGGCAACAATCAATGTCGCTGACACGTTATCATATCACTAAAAGTAACAAAAGGAAAATGTTTTCATATGATAAGGCGTTGGGCTCTTGCGCGTGCCCAATAAAATATAGTATTCTGAAATTTGAGGTTTTAAACTTGAGACGTAAGAGAAAGACAAAAAATACAAAATTTGAGCGACTAAGTAACAAACTATGACTGTTGCCAGAACCTAAGGAATTAAGTCAAAGTAAAAGACGTAAACTTGTCAGACGAAAACCAATGACAAAATCAATGAAATTGGAAAACATAAAAACATGCTGAAAACATATAAGATACAAAATATTATTAGGTCTCTAAGTTTGTCCCTGCAGTCGAAACTAGTGCGTTTTAAGAGCACTCTTAAAAGAGACCACTTTCTCTTTGTGTCTAATTTCAATGGGCAATTCATTTTACATCACTGGGCCCTTGGATGCAAAAGAACTTTGTCGATATGACTTTGTTTTCACCGTGGGAACAATAAGTGTACGATTGTCAGAAGAAGAGCGTAAGGATCTAGCTGGTGTTTACACATGGGTGAGGCTGGATAGGTATGTTGGACTGGAGTCTGTCAGTGAATAATAGCATAAAAACAAATTTTGTGTTTGATTCTCTATAAAATTGATAGCCAGTGTTGGGTACAGAGCAGTGGTGAAGTATGCTCTTATCGAGGTACTCTAAGGATGATCCGTGCAGCTGTGTTTTGAAGTTTTTGAAGTTTCTGGAGTACATATTGTGATG
Organism: Unio pictorum; assembly: GCA_030141615.1. NCBI lineage: Eukaryota > Metazoa > Mollusca > Bivalvia > Unionida > Unionidae > Unio > Unio pictorum. The sequence goes on from JARLTB010000242.1 coordinate 2,653,329, forward strand.
AACCAGACAGAATTGAGTTACAATAGTTGAAAGTACTAATGAACACACAAGTGTATTAGTGGCATCAACTGAAATATATTTACGAATGGAACTGATGTTTTTCAGTTCAAAACATGCAGCCTTGCATATATTCATGACATGTTGGTGCAGTGTGAGAGTACTGTCTAGAGTAAAGCCTAGGTTTCGAACTGACTGTGAGAATTTAATGTTTATGTTGCTGATATTTATTGTCTGAGGTGAAGGATGTGAATGAGAAAGTCTTTGTGTTGTGATAGATTAGCCTCAGTTTTATCATCATTCATCTGCAGCTTGTTACATGTCATCCATGATTTCACATCATCAATGAACCTCATCTCCATGGATGGTAGCATCAACTACAGTTGGGTGGCTAGACTTGTATATTTGGGTGTCATCAGCGTACATTTGGTGCGACACTGGGTGATGATCTATGCCACTTGAGAGCGGCTGAGTGTATAGAATGAAGAGAACAGGTCCAAGAACAGACCCCTGTAGAACACCGCAACATACATCAACTTGGCTGGAATGTATTCCATTTGCAGATATAATTTGTGTCCTGTTAACTAAATAGGACTTGAACCACTGTAAGGATATATTCTGAATGCCTTATAGATGCTGGAGACGGTGAAGTAATATAGCATGGTCTATTGTGTCAAATGCTGCAGATTAATCCAGTAGGGTGCGGACTGTAATCTTTCCAAAATCCAAAGTAGAGAGAATGTCATTAAATACTTTCAGAAGAGTAGTTTCCGTACTGTGGCGAGGGCGATATGCAGACTGTACATTGCTAAAAAGACTGTTTGAATTCATATGAGATACAAGTTGGGTTAGAAGAACTTTTTCTAAGATTTTTTTTAAATGAATGGGAGATTAGAAACTGGGCGGTAGTTCTTTAAATCGTTATGGTCCAGTGTTGGTTTCTTCAGCAGAGGCTTTACGATGGCAGTTTTGAAAAATGATGGGATTCCCCACGATGAGAGAGAGATATTAATAACATCAGTTAGTGAAGGCAATATTGGGTCTAAGCACTCAAGCAGCAGTGATGTCGGAATTGGATCAAGTTCACAAGACTTCGGTGCACTCTTCATCACGATTGTCCGTACTAAATCAATAGAAACTGGTTCAAATGCTCCTAATGGTTGTCGCTGAACAGAGCATACATCCACAGAAGAAAAGTTTTTTTTTCTCCAAAAATTAAAATGTTTAAAACCTTTCGAACGTATGAATGATTTCATATATGAATGAAAGTTTACCTTCCTTATCGTTACTTTGAAGTACACTGACTTTTTGTCTTGAATGACCATTTGATGCTTTAAATCGAACTTTTTCCATATAATTTACCTGTTTCTTAAATCGTACACTTATCTTCTAACAGATATTTTTAATAGTACTGTAATTAAACAGAAAGCAAATTTGTGCTTTTACATCGATTAAATACGTATTTGTATAATTTGTATATATAATTTGTATAATTTGTGTTTTTACATTAAATACGTAGTTTATTCCTCTTCCTTTATGCAGTTTTGACCAACTTCCAATTAGGATCTTTTCAGTTTGTTATTATTAAATTAAATATGTATATTGATAGTTTTCCGAATCATTTTAGATGTTTGTTTTAATCTTTAACAGTTTTATCTGTTTGCATGCTGTTTGGTAAAACAACTAGCTTTCATCATATTTGTGCATTGAAACTTAAAAACAAAATCTTGACGCCGATATTCTTGCTTATTTGTTAGCCTTATAAATTATTTATATCCCCTCATAAACAAATGTTTGGTTTATCGCAATGAAGTGTTCTGTCGTTATTTATGTTGTGCAAACCTTAAAGTATGTTGTGCTCGCTATGTTAGCTCATAAGCTCTGGAATACTCAAATTAATTTTAATTTTTCAAAGTGCGCAAGCATAGTTATTGTGCTTTAGTAGTTATCTCAAAGAGAAAGCCATGACTGTAATTTATTAGTAAATGATATTTTAATTTATTATGCGTGAGCTCTTGTAAGTTTTTTTTTTAGATCGTTGTAATTTACATTTAAAAATATTCCAGAACTTGCATTATGCAAACTTGTTTAATTATAAAGCAGCAGGATGTAACAAAAAATGGAAACAACACTTCATGAAGAATCTTTTCATTCAGTGTATAAACTTTTTTCCACTTGATCAAAATTCTCAGATGCATTTTCGTTTGAACACATTTCTTCCGTTATTGACTCAAGGATGAAGAGAAACATCACATATACGTAAAAGCTTTGCATATTCATGTTTTAGTTTAAGGATTCTTGAGGAAAGATCAATCGTGTTATTTTTGAAGATCTCAAATAATTTAATATTGAATTTATGAAAAAGTTGGATATTATTCAACGAGTTTCATAAATTTAATACTAAATCATTACCCATTTGAGATTCTTTTTATCCCAAAGTTTTTATTTCTGTACTGACAGACGGCGCAACTTTCATTTGTTGTGCATAAAATATGGTCCCACACAAAGTTGAACTAGTAAAAGTGCATTGTACTTACAAACTATAAATCAAAGAAAAAGCTTTAATCCGAATCAACAGAACATTTTATGACGACAAAATCATTTTTCAAAACAGAATGATCAATGCGACGTGATGCCACATTGTTTTTGTACGATACACAGTAGGCCTAGTGTACATGTTTAACCTTAAATGTCCCTCTCAGAACTAAACATTACATTGTTGCGATTTTCATGTAATACAGGATTACTGGATGAGAAATTTACATTTACTGGAATGCATATGTGAACGGATTTTTAAGTATTTGGTTGGAACAATATAGACTGTACAGGAAACGGAAATAAATTTATTTTCGAGTCGGATTTCCATCCCATATATCCTGCGTAAAGATGCTGTGGTTGGATAAAGTTGTCAGTTAAGAAACCCATTTACGTCCAAACTATTCTGTGAACAAGGTGAGTTTATTTACTTCTGTAGGTTAACATTTAAACCAAGCATGTATATACGGTGGATTCTATATTTATGTTACAGATATACAGCCCGCTCTCCCACCTATCCATCAAATAAGCAATATCCTTAGTTTTACTTCTTACTGTTGTTCTTGTCTTGTAGATTTACGCAATTTTTCTCATTATAATATTGTTATACATGACATAACCAACCTCATGAGGGAGTTACATATTCATATTCAGAGATGATTTTTCCTCAGTTTCCTTTCGCAAGCCGAGTTAAACAATGGTCTCCAAAAAAGTTCATTCAAAACAAAAACATTCCAGAAGGCGGGGTTAAAAACGTTTTCCCACAATCCCAGCCAATCACTAAAGAGGATACAGCACAAAAATGTCATGGGCTTATTGGACAAATCATAATCACATCAAGTGATCTAAGCTGTTGGTAATAGCAAAAGTATGAAACTGCACATACTATAGGAAAACTGTACCTACTATGTGATAAGACGAATTCTCCACATAGGAAAAAATATAGCACATGTAACGTCTTATGGCACCATTTCTGCGAATCGCAAAAAATACCATACAATTTCTGATCGTTCAATCGCCTATCGCACAGTCCCTTTCCGTAGTTTTAACCACATATTAATCCCATCTTCGTCTCCGTACCGACTTTAAAACAGATTCCCATGGTCTCGCCGCCTCAAATATTTCTTTCTGCTGTAATTTAAGCTTAACACAAGGTAAGATATTCATCTCACATTCTGTTGTAGACATTAAGAAGAACTATGCCAATGTGTATGTGTTAGTGGGCCAGAGTTTAATCTCGTACTGTATCGTACCATTCCGTCAAGTTTACTTAATCATACCGTTTCCAACCATCTTTGTAGCGTATCACACCATTTGCCGTCTTTGTGCTGTTTCCAGTGTTGCAGAAGACGTTACAAGCATTGTAACACTTAGAAGATACATTGGACAGATCATTCTTTTATAGAAAATAATATGGACAATAATGTTGCGTGTTTGGAATACATAGAATAATCCATTATAAACTTTAAGAGGTAAGATCAAGTATTTGTGTTAGATCTGTACACCGGACTGGTTGTTCACCGCATACTGACACTATACACCGCAAGTTTTTCTTTCTGCAATCACAATAGAATATCATTTATAGCAAACGTTTATCTCTAAATTGTGAAGCCAGCTGCTCCAGTCCGTTGTTTACTGTGAAAAACTGATAGCCAGTCGTAATAGGTCTTAAACGTTTTGCTGAGACATCTCTCTGACATGGACGTCAACAGCACTTCTAGCTCTACGGTCCGAATATACAGACAGCATCAAAGAGTCTACACGCCTAGCAATGCTCCCGTAAACTCGGAACCGGCCAACACCATGATACTGAGACTGGAAGCATTATCCATGTAGACTGACACGTACTGATTTTCCTGAAGATAAATATACAATCAAGATCAACAGGTGGAAACATTCGTGTTCATGCACAACCAGTTTTATAGATTATAATTATAATTTTGGAAGAAAGTAACACAATCCAAATATATGTATAATACACTAATCAAATTCCACTAAACTAATAAAAGTCCATATAAATTTTTAAAATTTTCTCTATTTTTTAATGAAATCCAATGTACTACCATTAAGTCCGGATGCACCAAGATTGTTTATCTTAGTGCAGGCACTAACGTATATACAGCATACAAAGAATCAGTGTAGGTTATGTAGTAATTTTGTTTTAAATGGTTACATTATGTTTGAGATAACTTTAAGTTTTAGTGCATGTGATTGTTCCATAAACGGTCGATTCACGCCTATTTGTTTATTACCTAACACTTAGTAAGGTTAAACTTGATAAACATTTTATTTTATTTTTAGGCTTTACTACTACTGCTTTCTTGTCGAATACAATGAATATTTTTCACTGGATACCACGTCTACAGGACAAATCTGCTTAACAAAATAATGATTTGTTTTAGGTACTACGTTAGAATACAATACCAACTGATTGGCTCAATTAGTGTAGTGTTACCTTGAAGAGATGATACGTTTCATCCATTGCGAATTTGCATTTGGTTTATCTGTAACAATACTGATGTATAACTGCGAAGTTCATTCACATTTGCTCATTTGTGGTTTGTTCCAGAGCACGATAAAATTATGCAAACTAAAATGTCTCGAACCCATCAGGGGGAGATGGTCTTGTTTAAATTATGGTTTGTTTCTATTGTTTATAAAGCGAAAATAGTCCATTTCAAATTTTTTTCTCGCTGGAGCGCACTTTCATGCCGTTCAACAAACATGCTGCTTCTCTGCCTGATTCCGAATCTCAAAGCTAATTGGCTGATGATACAAATGTAAAATCTATAGAATACTTGTACAGTACGTTCGCTGTATCAATGATATACCATGAGATGTATAATTTTTTAATACAAAAGGAAACGAATCATGCCGTTTATCCTTTAAATGAAACATTGATACAACGAATAGTAGTATATCACTGATGCAGCGTACATACTGTACAAATCATTTATTTATTTCACATATAAATACATATATTTGCCACTTTGAACGGAGTTCAGATTTACTACATGCAGCTGTGTATTGACTAGTGAATGAACTCCTCACATCCCCGAGTGCGTCCGCAACAAAATAGCCTTTTGTGGCTATTTATAATCACCTTTGCATATTGAAAAGTTGATTGTTTTCTTTTTAAGTTTCTATTTTTCTTAGGAGTGATTAAATCAATATAATACACACTTATTATTTAAACATTAAAGATGGCTTAAATGATGAAAGTAGAACACTAAAAGCCCTTTGTTATCTACGCCATTCACATGAACGCTAAGATATTAATCCACCAGCTCATGGACATAATTGTGGAATAGCAGCAGAGAGGGTGAACCCTACAACGTTTTTAGACAAAATTTGATTGAAATCCTAAAACGAGCCGTCCTATAATCTTATTTTAACCAAAAGATGGCGAATCCTACAACGTTTTCAGACAAAAAAAATTGATTGAATCCTTAAAACGATCCGTAGGATTTCGTTGAAATCTCCCTACGAAATCATTTTAACTAAAAAAATGAAAACGATTTTTTAATTAATTTTGGTCGCAACTTGTTGTCATCCACCCTCTCTGCTGCTTAGTGATTTCATCACTGGGTTAACAAAAAATAATAAATGATTTTAACCGAATATTTGATCCAGTCCGATACGATATCGTGTCCGAGGATCATGCAAATTTATTGTTGCGAATCCGTGTGGTTTTGACTGAGCATGACTAAAGAAATCTCGAAATTGATTGAAGTCCATATCAGAACACCATGTCTGCCAAATATTTCGTAGCGTATGTGTATCAACGCCGTTGAATACAGAAAGAATATTGCAGTTATCTCTGATGACTTTTGGAACCTGAGTGTAGCGTTGAGTGACATATATCACGTCAGTGTTTTTGTGACGCCCACGGGAAAATATTCTAGCAGGATTTTTTTGTTTATCCAACATTATATCGTCGTATACGACTAAATTGTTAATATCTCCATCAATATCATCAATGCTCGGTGCTTCATCGATATCGGTTATAAATTCAATAATTCCCTCTCCGGATTTTTCTACCGCGCTGTCGTTAAAATCTTTTAGCACTTCATAACATCGTTGATCATCTACGCTAGGAGCAATTAAATACAACTTATCCCACTTCATCCATCTCATTATTAAATTGAGCAACAATTGCGTTTTACCGGATCCAGATGGCCCGATTATAATCATCCGGATAGAGTTTGGTAGCGCTGCATGATGCTTAACCGGTTCTCTTCTTTTAGTCGCTGAAAAATCAATTATATCCATATCTCTATACATAAATTATGGATCTATATTGTGTGAAGTGCAAAACGCGTACTGGCACAGAAGATGTGACGACGGTTACAACTAAAAATAACCGATCAGCGCTTTCTGGTAAATGCATGCAATGTGGTACAAAGAAATTTAGATTTGTGTCTATGAAATCTGATTTAAAAAAAAACGAGGAGGTGATATCGCAGCCAAATTGGCAAAGCTCCCTGGAACCCCATGGGCAAAGTACCCCGGAGAAAAGCACCTCCCAGGATATAGCTACTGTGGACCGGGAACCAGACTTGATATCAGACTCAATAATCAAAATCAACCCAACCCCGGTGAAGAACCAATAAACGCCATTGATAAGTCCTGTCACCTTCATGATGTTGCTTATAAAAGCAGCAATCTGCAACACAGACATCTAGCAGATGTGAAATTAATTCATGCGTTAAATGCTATTCCTGATAAATCCTTCAAAGAAAAATTGGCTTCATTTTTAATAAAATCGGCTATGAAAAGCAAATTGATGTTAGGTGCCGGTAATTAATAATATGGAATCAATTTATTATTCCCCAAGAGGATACTGGAGGGGTAAATCAGCAGTCCATAAACTCGCTAGCGCTGCAAAAGTGAAAAAAACCACTGCGGCTAATTGGTTATCCAAACAGGCACTATGGCAAATTTATCTACCACCGCCTAAACAAATTCAATTCTCGCATTTTGATGTGACCGCTCCTAATGAAGTTCATCAGGCTGATATATTATTTCTGCCTCATGATCGTGGTTACAAATACGCTTTAACCGTAGTTGATATTGCAAGTCGATACAAAGAAGCAGAACCGTTAAAAACAAAATCAGCCACTGAAGTCGCTTCTGCGTTTGAGAGGATTTATCGACGAGGTCCTCTGCACTGGCCAAATCTATTGCAGGTTGATCCTGGCAAGGAATTTCAGGGTGCAGTGTTATCTACAATGAAACATCATAATGTCACCATACGACGAGGGCATACTGCGCTACATCGCGATCAGGCCATTGTAGAACGATTTAATCGGACGATTGCTGAGCGGTTATTTGGATATCAATACGCAAAAGAATTCATCCAAGAAAAAAGATCCCGTGAATGGGTTAAAAGATTACCATCTGTGATTACTGCACTGAATAACGAGATTACTAGAACAATCAACATGAAACCTATCAACGCGATTAAAAAGAAGTCAATACTTGAAAAACCACAAAAAGATTTCAAAGAACCAATTCTTCGTAGTAATGTCATTGTGAGGTACTTATACGAACCAGGAGAGCTTGAAGGGGGTAGAAAAAGGGCTACTGATCCTATTTGGAGTGTTACCGCGCATAAAATATCCGGCATAACACGATCAACTGGTAGACCAGCAATCTATAAACTGGATTCAACTGCCCCTCAGCGGGGTTTTACTCGACAACAACTACAGGTAATTCCCGAGGATACTCAATTGCCACCGCATGGTCTTAACTAGCACCGTTGCGTCTATTGCACTCAAGACAAGTCAACATCACATTATTTCTGACATGACCGAGACTGTTATTTTTTCTGTCTACGGTGAATTGGCGAGGATCCTTATCCGAATACTGCCAACGCATTATACAATTGCAACTCGCGCAGTGATTATTCTGTTGTTTCTTCAGCGTAATTATTAATTCAGCATCAATATCAAATTCTCGTTGTTTTTTTTATCCTGTTGTTTGTAACCGGAGAGTTTTTTATCAATAATTTTAACATCAATATCATCCATTGTTGTGTCATTATCATCGAAAACAATTCTTCGAAGTTGATTTATTTTTCGTACTCTGGATACTGCGAGATAGACTAAATTCGACCATTCGATGTGATTATCCACCATCCAAACAATTGTATCCGATATAGTCAATCCCTGTGAAGAGTGTATTGTTGCTGCGTATCCTAGCGTCCACGGGGATTTATTAGCACGCAATGCATCTTCAACGACATTGATATCAACCAGCACAATATCATTTAATACCAGAATTTGTTTTTCACTCTGTCCTGGAATATCAACTTCAGTGTTCTGTTTTCGTGTATCCGATGGCCTATAACAAAGGGGTACTGGAAGTGTTGCAAATTTTTGTTTATGCAATTCAAATAACTTCATCTGAAGTGTATCCCTGACTATTTTTCTACTTGCAATTATCAAATCATTTGGTTTCCATGTTTCCCAGAAATCGTTTATTTGAGTTTCTGAAATCACTTCACGCGCTATTTCGCATTGGACTCTATCCGGTTGTAATCTAATTAGCGCTTTGAACTCGCGTAATCGTTCATCAAGTGATCTATAATCAGTGGTGATTTCTTCATAGTAGTCTACAAAACCCCTTAGCCATTCATGTGGAGATGAACCGACAAATGGTGGTGGTTGGCCGTGATCACCGCACATGACGACTTTTGTGTTTTTGTTTAATAACCACTCAAGAAATGTTTGTAATACATCTAATGACACTGTGCATATTTCATCCCAGATTATGATTTCAGGAATGAATTTATCACCCATTCGATCAGGAGTCCATTTGTCACCCTTCCATCGAAAGAAACTATGGTAGGTGCAGGCATTTACCCCTCGTTGTATCATCTCTCTGGCGAGTCTGTGAGTCGGTGTTAGCACAATCATGTTTGTGAAATCCGTATGATTTTTCCCACGGAATAATTCAATTGCACGAGTTGTCTTTCCTGACCCACCACAACCGTTTAAATAAACTGTCTTGTATCGACATATTGGATCAGATACCGGTGGTGCATTAGAAAATTCTGATTGAAATTCAATACGGTTACAACAAAGATATTTATCATCCATGGCAACGTCTGCGGATTCACAATACTCATGTAGCATCTCCCTTTTAAATCGCCAACACCCCCAATTTTCTTCGGGATCTGTGAATTTAGCTACAGCTGATTTGTACTTATTGTGTATATACATCGAATCAGTGGCCACTCTAACCGCGGTATTAGGAAATCTATTTATCATCGAAAATAGATTAATAGAAGCATAGGCTAGCATTGAACTTCTCAAATGTGTGTACTGGGAATTATATCCATCACAGTATGTAACAACCGTACCCATTTTCTCACCGTTGGATAGAAAAGCATCCTTACGGGATACAAGTTTTCCCTGCTTCATTAAATCCGCTACAAGAAAATCGTATTCAGCGACATCTATGATCAACCGCGAAGAATATTTTGCGTTGTCGTACCGTCCACCTTGAGTGAATTTACCGATTATTCTTCGTGCGAGATCTTTTGCTTGTTCTTTTTTAATTTCAAATAACTTCTTAGACCAATTTATGATTTCTTCTTCATTGAAATCAGGGAATTGTTTTCGTAGTTCGCTGATTATACGATCTAGATCGGGTTGTGGTAGCCAAACTTCCTTCTGAGCTCGATAGCATATAATAGCCTCGGAAACAATCAACGATATTAGCATACCACAATCAATCATATATCTCAATAGCACTATTGGCATCCAGGCCTTTTCAGATAGGTGTCTACCGAGCCAAACATAACTACACGGATGTAACCCTGTAGCTAATTCGAATGATATCACACGAGCGAATCCGGTTAAATCAAAATCAGGTAATGGTCCATTAATCGCAACACGAGTCATTTCATGTGTTGGGTGTCCAAATCGTTTGAAGTACTCAGCGCATTCCCCATACCCGAGAAAACTTCCGGGATAACACGCGGCTATATCAATTGAAATCATACCATCACGTGAGTATTTCGTATTCCACAATCCTCCATGACCAAATTCGACGCAACTCGATTTAACATCCTCAAGAAAATCACTTCGTGTTGGACGCCATGAGTTTTTTTCTCTTGCGAAGTGAGCTACCACTGATGGAATAGTAAAACTATCCGTGAGTAGTTTTTCATGGAAACTCTCCGGTGAAAAATCATTAGCGATTTTTCTCATTCTGTTATCTAATTCTTCAACGCGATATAATTCACCATTTGGTTTTACAAATTGATCGAATCCTTCATCACTTCTAAGTAACCACACTGACACAGGATCATCCTTACACAACGCATTAATAGCATCAAATAATCTCTCTTCATAGAAAACATCCCCGACGAACTCCTTAGGGATATATTTCACGGTTCGTTCTCGTGGAAATACTGTTACCGCAGGTGTCCACGCGTGTTTGTTATGATCAATAATCTGTATTGGTGCTCCATTTTTGTTATATTTCGGTTCGTATAAAACCTCTCCGGTTATCGTCATAACTGTTATTGGAAATCTTAATGATGTTTCTAACTTAGCTATATCAGAAATCTTTGCACCGTTCTGTTTCACTGTCAGTTCCCACTCGGTTATTTTTTTTCGTCTTAGATCAGTTAGTTTATTTCCTCGGGATGCATTTGTGAAGTGCTCCATTACCCGTGTTGCTACACAATTAAGCCCTGACGAATATTTCATAGGAGCTAGTTTTGCGATATCGGGTTTATCATTTAACGGATATAGCCCATAAACCATTGCTGTTACGGGATAAGATCTTTCGTAGTATGGTTTGTCAATGCCGGTTAGAATCCCTGGTTTGGAATCTCTACTCACAATGACAGCTTTTTTATTCTTGAGGATTGGTTCAAATTTATCCTTAATAATCCATTTGCCATCGACTTCGATAATGAATTTGATTCGGAAAAAATACCGTTTTTCCCCAACACGTGAAATTATCACTGCTGCTTTTTCATCATTCATGGTAGCGTCAACAACACCATCAATTCGAAATGTTGACCAACAATAGGATGCTCCATCACGCTTGAATTCATTAAAACAGTCTCTGATTTTATTAATCATGGCTTTATCAAGAATTTTATTCTTTGGTGTATCAGAGACTATATCGAGATTGAATTGAGCATCTTTCCAGGATAATTTCTTGGACGCTTTTGAAATCCGAAGGATTTTGGGTTTATCGAGATTAAATTTGATACGTTTTTTGGGTCTATCGAGATTAAATCTAGGACTGATTTTCAATAATCTCTTAAACTCTTTCATGTTTCCGTCTCTTGGACGTTTGATACGTTTTTTGGGTCTATCGAGATTAAATCTAGGATTGATTTTCAATAATCTCTTAAACTCTTTCATGTTTCCGTCTCTTGGACGTTTGATACGTTTTTTGGGTCTATCGAGATTAAATCTAGGATTGATTTTCAATAATCTCTTAAACTCTTTCATGTTTCCGTCTCTTGGACGTTTGATACGTTTTTTGGGTCTATCGAGATTAAATCTAGGATTGATTTTCAATAATCTCTTAAACTCTTTATCAGCATTGAATTCAGCATTTTTCGAAGGCGTTTTCCTTAACTCCTTCATTCTATAATTAAAACAAGCATTTAAATGAAAGATTTTTATATAATGAATCACTGCAAGTGGCTTATGATTGGATCAGTAATCCCGTGTAACAAATCATGCAGAAATGAGTTTTGTGGGTATCATATGCAAAGCTATCGTCGTGGAAGCCTTGGTCCGTTACCCTGTATTCTATGTGGAGTTGGGGTTAGGGGGAAATCTCAGTTGTGTTTGAATTGCGGTGGTAAGCGATACAGGGAGTTGAAGCGATATTATGATAAAAGAATAAAAAATGGACAATCAATCAGAAATTATGACCCTGACGCTGACAAAGTCAGTATTCTTGACGCTGACAAAGTCAGTATTCTTGACGCTGACAAAGTCAGTATCAAGGATAAAATCATAAGAACCCCTCAAGACTACATCGAAAGATTTATCATTAAACCAAACAATGAATTAGACAAACAATAGTATTATATATACGAATGAACCAAGAATTCAGACAACACCCTGTGATCATAAATTATGAAGCATCCAGTGATGGTACTGTCAGAAACCGTAGACTTAAGAAAACGGTTGGTTTTGTGACTAATCAAGGGTATTTGATGTTTGGTGTTGGAAAGAAAAAATATCACAATCATCGTTTCGTGTATGAGTGTTTCCATGGATTGATCGAGGATGGTTTTGTTATCGATCATAAGGATTCTAATCCAAAGAATAATTCTTTATCAAATCTAGAAGTTGTTACACAGAGTGAGAATTTGAAACGAGGAAAGACTGGCATTTGTTCAAAAAAAGCGAGACCTGTGAAATCTTTGAATACGATAACTAACGAAGAAATAATATTTCAATCAATGAATGAAGCCGGTAGACACTTCGATATTTGTCGATCTTCAGTACGATTTGTTGCAGAGGGGATTTATCGATCTGCGATTTCTAAAAAGACGGGACAAAAAGTTCAATTTAGTTATGTCTAATGCGTCATATTTTTCATTTAGAAATATATCATTGCTATAGAATAATGAATTCTGAAAACATGAATAGCATCATATCCGAGATTTCAAAATTGAAAACTTGGGATATTGAACTATCGGATGGTTTAAATCCTGATCAAATCATGTCTGATTACCAGGATATAGAATACGGAGTTAGCACTAACAAGTATATGCTGCCAAAGAAGTATGCACTCATCAAAAGAATTCAGAATTCTATTAAGGACTCTCTCGCATTCTCCAGTGACGTAAGTGTGTTCGCTCCGTTGTATACCATCGTAGAACGAATACGAAAAGAATTGGGGTACGAATACGAATTGAAAAAGGAGGTTAATTCTAAAGTTAGAAACCTACGGGCGTTAATTCAAGAAAATGAACAATTTTGATTGACCGACCATTTATCATTATTTGATTGACCGACCATTTATCATTATTTGATTGCCCGACCATTAATCATTTTTTTTTAGCCGACCTTCAAGGGGATGTCAAAATCAGTGAATAAAAAATTGATGGCTGGTTGGTCCGGTATCAGATACACTAAAAAATTCAATGGCGAAACGGCACTTTACATTTTATTATTATATGAAAAAGTGCCGATTCGCCACTGATCGTAGAAGCTGTTTTAGGATGAAATAACGCTTCTATGATCGTGTTAAAAATCAACTGACATGTCTGACATGTAACAAAAAGTGTTTTCGTCTGTTAGGTGGGATTGAAAAATTGTTTTACAATTGAAAAATTGTTTCTGATTTCAAATAATGGTCAATGAAGCATTAACAACCCGATTGGCTCGTGAACGACTGGATGCAATCAGGAGATTTGTACCAATTCGTGACTCTGTACGGAATAAACTACAACAACGACAGAGTTTTCAGACTGATTTTGCTGCGGGATCTGAAGAATTGTTTAAACCAGTAACCACAGCAACGAAGGAGATAGAGCGTGCTATACGGGGAGATGTTCCCGAGACGGGGAAATCTGTTATTGGTGAACTCGAAAAAATAGCAGCGAAAACTGAACAAACAAAACAGGCCGTACAAAAAATAGAATCAAAAAGAACAGTTGATGGTTTACGCGTGAGATTTAACGAGGAAGGGTTAGCAGAAATTGATAAGACTGATCCAGCAGAAATTCCTGCGCTTGTTGTTACGTCCTATGAAAACAGAAAAAAATGGTTGAAACCAGAACATCATAAATATGTTACGAATATAACTCACTGGGCTGATATATTCTATAAAATCAAAACTGGAAAAAGTCAAAAAAAGACAGATAGTGCATCATATATTGATTATATCAATAAGGTGGGTAACGTGTATAATCAATTTGAAGAACTAAAACAACAACAAAAACCACCAAAATTGCAAAGGCGGCGACAGCAACCTGCAAAGAAAATATCTTTTTCACCTAAAAAACAACAAATACCACGTTATGATGATGATGATGATGATGATCCTTTTGGTTATTTACAAAAAGCCGATTTAGACGAAATAAAAAAAATGGATGTAGCAATGGGTTATAGCGGAAGCGGATTGCAAGATTCCAGTGTTTCATGTCCTGGTAGTGTTCTCAGTGATATATCACGATTAGAAGTTCTTGTAGGAGGTTTCCGAGCTGGAAATAACTCACCGGAAATAATTAATGAAGCAGCTGATATCTGTAGACGGTTATTTCAGGGTGGTATCATAGATATCAGCACATATCGAGATTTCATTGGCGAGTTAGTAGACGGTGAAACCGTCCATGGTTATCATAGTGACTAAATCGATTAGATAAATAACAATTGAAAAATTGTTTCTGATTTAAAATAATGATCATACACTACAATCATGATAAACCAACCCCCGTCTACGTAGTTAATTCACGGTTTCCGGTTTATAGAGCATACTACGGAGATGGTTTAGGCAATACCATTGCAGGGTTATTTGCGAGAATGGCTCCAAAAGTGATGCCGTTGGCTAAACAATTATCAATGAAAGCTATTGATGTTATTCGTGATAAGGGTATTGGTGCTGTTGGAGATCTTCTTGCTGGAAAAGCGTTTTCAACTGCGAAGAATAAATTAACATCATTAGTAAAATCACGAAGTGATTTACGAAAAAAGAAACCGGTACCGTTACCGTCTACAGCAGAAATGCCTGCAAGTGTTAGTAGAATTATAAATAACGCAGTAGATGAAAAATTAACATCATTGGTAAATCAAGGGGACCAAAATAACATGATAGCAAACATGATAGCAGGAAGTGGCTTTAAAAAAACACGACGATGAAATGGGAAATCGCGATTTAGACTCTGATAAATAGAATAAAATGTTCAAAAGGTCACCTGATCCAGCATTTGATATGGATGCCCCAGTGAGTAAGGATGATTCTGTACGCGATTTTCAATTTTATTCTTATCACGCAGTACAACCAGATCTCCGATCGCGAATTGAACTTCAAGTTCATGATACCAGTAAATACTTCCTACCGTGTGAGGCATTTATTGAAGTAGAAGGAGAACTTGTAACAAATGTTGCAGCTGATACCCCATATGACAATAACGCAAATGTCCGAGTTGGTTTTGTTAATAACGGCATAATGGCGTTATTTGAAAGCGCTAGATATCTCATTGATGGAAAAGAAATTGAATCCATTGACCGTGAAGTTGATGTGGCCACAACAATCATAGGGTTAGCGAGATATTCTGATGATTATTCAAGATCAGCGGGTCCATCTATGATGTTTGCAAAGGATACCTCTGATAACGCTGACCACCTTCAATTCATTAAAGTGTTAACAGCAAGAGATAATGCAGAAGCCGATCAACAGGAAGCAGCTAATCCAGAACGTCGAACTAGACCCGGAGCTGCTTTTGATATTCTCGGAGGCGTTAATGGTAATCTCAATTTAGGATTTGCAACACGTGTAGCAACGTTGCATGGGCAGCGTCGACGATTTTCATGTGCGATTCCACTGCATCATATATTTGGATTCTGTAGAAACGTCCGAAAAGTTATTTATGGAGCTAAACACACAGTAGCGCTTGTACGAAAGGGTACTGATGATGATGCAATCTGGCGTAATGCTGGGGTTGCTCCCGGTAAAGTCATTTTAACAAAACTATCATTGTGGATGCCAGTGTTAACTCCATCAATCACCGAAGAACAACGACTACTATCATTTATGGACCAAGGAGGAAAGTCGTTGTTAAGTTGGTTATCAGTGACTACGGATATCAAACAGGACAGTGTTGATGGTACATTCACATGGCACCTGGCATCAAAACAAGGGGTTTCAGCTCCACGTCATATATTCGTAGCGTTACAGAATAATGCGCGAGTTGGTAATCAAGAACGAAGCCATATGATATTTGATCAGTTAGGTGTTAGTGAAGTCTCGCTGAGAATAAACGGACAGCAGGAACCATCCGAGGATATACAACTTGATTACGGTCAGAATCATATTGCACGCGTGTATCATAACCTATTGTCGTTTATGGCACGTGATCTAAATGTGGATACTGGTTTGCAAATATCACAATTGGATTTTAAAAGCCTCTATCCGATTTATTACTTCTCACTGGAACATCTCGATTTAACAAGACAATCTGTCGTTGATATACACTTTAGAGCCCGTGTAACCCGTCCGACTGGTCCACCAGTTGGTGGGATACCTCCTATCCTTATCCCGAATTATAGAGCGGTTGCTGTCATTCTCAGCGACAAATCAATGCTACTCGAAGGTGTTGGTGGAAGAATGAGAGTGGTAGATGCCCCAGTGGAAAACATGTAAACGATTTAGAATCAATCAATTATGTATAATGTCATATAGTGTTATTAGTGTTGCGTTAACTCCTGGTCAAATCAAAAAATTGCAATCAGAATCGGCTAAAAAATGTGGAACCACAATCACGTTGAAACCCAACCAAATGACTGGTGGTGCAAATAAACTATCGCTGACAACTCGTCAGGTGAAACATTTCAATGATGCACTAGTAGCAAAAAAGGGTGTTCAGATTACTCTTTCTGCGGCTGCTATCAAAAATATGATTAAAACAGGCGGTATATTTCCGTTGTTAGCTGCGATTCCAGCATTGATTGCAGCAGCAGCCCCAGCGGTGGCTAAAGCAGCGGCGTTAGGAGCCGTTGGTACTGCAGCAGGAATGGCACTAAAGAAGGCAACTGGGAAAGGATATAAAAAAAAGGGAAAGGGTCTAAGACTACCAGGAACCCCGTATTCGTGGTACAGCGGAAAGGGTCTAAGACTACCAGGAACGATTTATTAATTCGGGAATCGAAGATTCCTATGTCCAATTTTGATTTACTCGATGCTGCTAAAAAACTCGCGATTAAAAACTTCAGAGGTGTCTTTATGAAAGATCAATTACCACATCAACCAAACAGCGTTGAAACAGGTATTATTAATCTCGATAACAGCACCGGACCCGGAACTCACTGGGTTGCATACGCTATTGATCCACGTGGGATTGTCTATTTCGATTCATATGGATTAGCCCCACCAAAAGAGTTTTTGCGTTATATAAAAACCCTTCCAATGAAGACTTGGTATTCTACGCTACCAACACAAACGATGATTGACCCACCAATATGTGGCAGCGAAGTATTAAATGTCCTTGACGCTATTTCAAACTCCTTGAGTAACCCAAACGGAAAACCACCACATGTTGTCGTTAATGAATACACTAGTAATCGCTTTTTAGAGAGAGAAAGAGTTTTACAATAACATGATTGATATTTGGGGGAGATCTTTGAAACCCAAACCCGATGGCACTGCACCACCTGATTCTATCAAGGATGTAAAAAAACTAATCAAAGATGAAATAGCTGAGACGTTGAACTTAACAAATGTTGATCCTAATGAAATAGTTGTATTTCAAGACAAACAGGGTAAATTGAAAAGCAGTGATGTGTCCTTGGATGATATTTTAGTTAAACAACGAAACGCAATCGAGAACACCGTTGCGTTATTTTCCGATCAGGGTAAATTGAAAACCAGTAATATTTCTCTGGATGATATTTTAGTTAAACAACAAAACGCAATCGAGAACACCGTTGCGTTATTTTCCGATCAGGGTAAACTCAAACCGGGTGTACTCATTTCGACGATTACAGATCGATTAAAAACTATCAACGATGAGTTAAACAATTCTATAGTTGTAATAAAAACACTTGAATCTAAAATTGAAGAAAACGGAAAACAGTTTATATCATTTCGTAGAAATATCATTGATAAATTTATTGGAACCCAGTTGGATAAAATAGAAATAAAACTCCCTGATATTAAAAAATCCATCGATGAGACGAAAAACTTCATCGAAGCCGTCAAAGGTGATTTTTCGAGGATGATAACAATCATTGAAAAAACAAAAATTCCTCATGAGAAAACCAACAACGTGGTATACACAATCCAACACGGATCATTTGAGTGGACACCTACAAACAACAAATTAAATATCACTGCAACCGTTAAGGGTATTTATCGATTAACACTAGTAACACCATTAACTCAATTTGATATATCATCGTCGAGTTCATCCGGGGTCAATAATACGATTTCAACGATCATCGACAAGGATACAACTGAAAAGTTCACAATCACATATGCTGATAAAAGTTTGGTTAGAGTCTCAACAACGTGGTATGTGGAATTCGTAGCGGATTTAAGTAAATAACTAAATTGAAAGGATTTCACAATTGAAAACGCTAGCTTTTTTAAAATAACAACAATGACTTTGTCATCGACGCAATGTCGCTATGATCAGGTCAGAGAATTTCAAAATAGACTCAAAACCCTCACTGAGGAGTATCAAATAAAAATAAAAAAATACCGACGAAGAATCACCGCAATTGATATTATTATGTACTCGGTGTCAAGCGTTCTCACTGGCGCAGGAATAATACTTGCATCGGTTACAATGATTGCCCCGGTCGTAGTTCCAATTTGCATTTCTACGGTGGCTACAATCGGGGGTATATCAACCGGGATAACAAAAAGGATATCATCATGCAGCCAGAGTAAACTGCAGAATTACCTACTTCAATTTCATATTGCATCAACCGCATACTCGCAATTATCATTGATGATATCATCGTCACTCGATAATACAATTATATCAGATAGTGAATTCTCAGCGATGGTCAGTATTTTTGATTCCGCGATATCGAAATTAGAGCGACAACATGAATATAATAACAATGACAACATCGATGGAATTAGAAAACACGAACCCAAAAAACAAAATGATCTCAATAATATCAACCATACCAGATTGTGAGTTCTCAGTGATGGTCAGTATTTATGATTCCTCGATACCAAAATTAGAAATAAATCATGAGTATAATAACAATGACAACACCGCAGGAATTACTTCAACGAGTAGTGGAGAACACGAACCCAGTACAAACAAGTATGATATCAATAACATCAACGGAACCCGAGTTTAGTGTGAATTTCCCTAGCCCAGTCCCCGTAAAGGAGATAGCGCTAGCAAAACTACGAGTGTATCACAGTTGGCCTAATATCAGATCAAAATCATTTGGTGGTCAACAACCCAATAATTCTTTAGTGTTTGCAAATAAGAATAAAGACGACGGAACCCCAGACTGGAAAGTTGTTTCGATACCAACAGGGTCATACCAAATCGAACAAATCAATAATGAATTAGCGCGTAGAATAAAATCGATTACTGGAAAAGAATCAAAAATCGCTATAACGGTTCATGAGCCGACGCTATCATCTGCCATTGAAATAAACTCAGAAGGATATGTCGTAGATATATATCAGAGTTCTATTAGAACCGTATTAGGATGGCCTGAATTACCACCCCGGGGAGAAACCGTTAAATTACCAGAACCACAAAAAACTGATTATATCACCGACAGAATAAAACCTGATAATCCAGTAAAGAGTTATAAAGAGCACAGGGTATCTACAGATTTTTTGAATCTCGAATACCAACTAATTTGGAATGAGAAGCCAGGGGAAGGAATAAGGATATATTATTTAGTTAACGAACCTGAAATCGTTAAAAATTTCACAGCAATGAATAATGATTTATCGCTGTTGTTAATATCTCTTAAATCGGGCTCTCTCACCCGAGATGAATTTATCAGCGTCGTAGAAACATGCAACAAAATTATCGACGATATGGAAACATTTAACCTAAAAATTATTCAGGATATATTAGATGAAGATAACCCAAAATCGAGAACAGAATTTGCAACAGACTATAATATCCGCGTTGAAGATATCCCCACATTCAAACTACCAGGATATAACGTACCGGAACTAAAAAAACTTCTCAGTGATGCCATCGATGTTGGTTTTAAAATAATTCATGATGCATGGAAAAAAACATCATCAGGGGAAATAAAAATCCTCAAACACAATAATGACCCAGACGGTGGCGGCAGGCATATCGCTCCGTTCAACGTGAATATATCCTCAGTGATTGCGCTTAATTTAGTGTGTGATGTTATTGAAGGAAGCTATCAAATTAATCTCGAACGATCAAATCAAGCTCAGCAAGGGTATATTCTTTATTCATTTGCACCAACAGCTCCTCCAGGATTTTTAATAATTGAGTCTCCGGTTAATCCAGTCTATATGCGATGCCATAATAATTCATTAACCAGAATTAATTTCAAACTCACCGACCAGTCCAATAATCTGATTGATTTACAAGAAGAGGTGTTAGTGATTAGTTTGTTTGTGAAATCCTAAATTGCTTTGCAATTTCAAAGGATTTTCGTCCTAAGGACTTTCATCATAAAGACTGGTTAAAATCATTTATTATTTTTTGTTAACCCAGTGATGAAATCACTAAGCAGCAGAGAGGGTGGATGACAACAAGTTGCGACCAAAATTAATTAAAAAATCGTTTTCATTTTTTTAGTTAAAATGATTTCGTAGGGAGATTTCAACGAAATCCTACGGATCGTTTTAAGGATTCAATCAATTTTTTTTGTCTGAAAACGTTGTAGGATTCGCCATCTTTTGGTTAAAATAAGATTATAGGACGGCTCGTTTTAGGATTTCAATCAAATTTTGTCTAAAAACGTTGTAGGGTTCACCCTCTCTGCTGCTGGAATATAAATAAACTAAGCGAAATGATGAACCAACAAGAGTAATTCAAATATTTGAATATATTTACAGTTGATCTAAGTTAAAATCTCTCTCTCTCTCTCTCTCTCTCTCTCTCTCTCTCTCTCTCTCTCTCTCTCTCTCATCCTTTGGTGTGTGTGATTAGAATTCTTAACGTAGCTTTACTATTTGTTTCAGTCATATCGCTACGATGTCTGCAGTGTGGCAGTTTATAGTGGTGTCTAGCACTGGGGCATCATGCGTAGTATATCCGTTATGCATGAGAGATAAGAGAACAGGAATCAGAAAGGATTGTGATGAAAATGTGTACCATAATAAATTCATTTAGAAAACGAGCAGTATTAATACTTTTATAGTTTTTTTTTCAAGCGTCACTATTGATAAATGTGTGGAGTTTTTTAAATGATCTAGAATCAACTGCGCCAAGGTTGGATCACTATTTGATGTATCAATAGTATTGGTATATCAAAGTGCTTTATAATAATACACTTTTCCGATAATGATAATGTGCACGGCTAGACGACATGTCAAACCTCACCAGTTAAGCCCGATGTGGAAGTGAAGGAAAAAAAGAATTGGTTGAGAATTGCGTTTTTCAGCAACCCCAATAATACTTTCCTACAATACATACATGAAATCGATTTTGAAATTTCATTACGTCTGTACGAGGTTACAGATTATCCACTTGCCGCACACAAATTTATAATATAATAAAATTAGAGCCGTGCCGAATACTAGTTTTAACTATCTGGCCGAATACGAGTGCAATAAATGACTGAATGCTCCAAAATAAAATATTCTTTTTACATCAAGTCTAACGCCATTTGAATTACATGTAAATATAATGTAGCTAACAATGCACACTTTGAAAGTAACTAAGACGTCACCAAAAATATCAAATTGGTACTGTTAAACGTCTTGATAATTTTGTATAGCGCTTTTGACCACTCGGAAACTCGGGGGTCCCTTATGGGTGCTAGGACAAAATGTCCGCGGACAAAATGGCACGGACAATATGGCACGGACAAAATGTCATGTGGACAAAATGTCAGTGGACATAATGACACGGACAAAATGTCATGCGGACAAAATGTCCGCGGTCCAAAAATTTGCGGAAAACAATATAAGATGGAAAAACCAATGAAAAAATTCACTACTCTATTTATTCAAATTTAGTTGATAAAAAGCATAGTATTATTAGGTTATTTTAAAAACGCTTCTAAAAATAAATTATCGAGTCTTTTATCAATGAAAATAAATAATGAAGTTAAACAACATTAATGTTTAAAACACGTGCAATGTCTCCTAAATATGTGATTGGATCTCGGTTGTTGTAGTCGGTCACCATAGTGTGCAACGCCTCGTTGACGCGGATGTATGTTTTCTTTTTCTTCCCAACCGTTGCTCCCAGTTTCAATTGACGACGAAGATGTTGAGTGCTGTGTTGTTCCTGTTGTAGTTTCCGTGCAAGTTTGGTCGTGGTCGGATGCGCGAAACCGACAACATTGTTGAATGCATTGTGTCAACCCTCGATTGCGTTGTTGCTGCGAGGCAGGTTGTCGATTACATAAATGAATCGGGATTCAGACCTGCTTTCAATATCAGAATTTCCTGAAACAAATGTTGATATGCTTCTTCTGTTCTTGAAGATAGTAGTGCAGATACTACCGGAAAAACTTCGCCATTAATAAAATCATAAATCGTGTAGAGTTGGTCATATCCATTTGGACTCACTCGAAATGTTCCATCTGCAAACCAGTGCTGACATCTGGAAAGGAATTCCAAATCATCCTCAGCTGCGAAGATGACCATGTCGTCTCTCCTAATACGGATGAAAGGTCTGTTGCTCTGCGTCAAAGAATATCTCATGATGTCTTCTTGATCGTGCCAATGTTGTTCGTTTTGGAAGTAGATGCGCTGCTGAAACTGGAACATTCATCAATTCATTCTGAACAATTGATCGTGTTGTTTCTTCAGTTGTTTCACCTCTTCTTTTCATGCCGGCTCGTGCTCTTTCGACCTCTACTTGACCATGAGTTACCGTGTGGTTGTGAGTTGCAGCTTCATGGACAATTTCATCATCTTTTGTGTGCACTCGCGCTGTGCACGTTCTTTTTTCACATCGCCAAATGCTTCGTAAAAAAGTAACCTTGAACGATAAGCTTACGATTTCCTTTCTGTGATGTAACGAATTCTAACATTGTGGTCAGCTTTATTTATTTTATTTATAAATTCTAGTTTCTGGAAGTGTTTATATATAGTGTAACGATATTCATGGGGCAAGCCCAAAATTTGAAATCCAGCTCATGCTCCATTTACAGCTCTAGCAATTAATTTATTAAGGCGACACAAATAGTCATCTGGTAAAGTTCATTTTAATTTGCATAGCTGTGTTTTTAATTTGAGGCCAATACGTACTCAACGGGCTGAAACCAAACTTGCTTTGGCACATAACACTGACCGCACCGCGACGAGATAGGTAATTAAAATGAGAGGAAATGACGGCGCTGAGATAAAGTAGCGTAAATAACGATGAAGAAGAAAAAGAGACAAAACTAATATTGGTTTCATTAATACTGTTTTCAATGGTTAGTTCCCCTTGAATATTCACGGAAGAATGTTTTTTCCGGAATTTTTTTCTCCGTGTCATTATGTCCACTTACATTTTGTCCACATGACCTTTTGTCCCTGCTATTTTGTCTGTGCCATTTTGTCCGTGTCATTATGTCCGTGACATTTTGTCCGCGGACATTTTGTCCACATGACATTTTGTCCGTGCCATTTTTTCCGGGCCATTTTGTCCGCGGACATTTTGTCCGCGGACATTTTGTCCGGCCACCCCCTTAAGTGATGTTATAACTGCATAAATGCATATCTCTATTTTTGACGCTCAATGTAATAAAGTCTTTTTCAAGCCACATCATTGTTAAACGCAGTTTTATGCGTGATATCTTTACACTTTTGCCAGAGGTCGTCTGTAATTTGAGCGCCCGTCAACATTTATTATTTTCAAATTTACTTTTGAAAAAACCGTGTGAGAAATTTTAGGAATATTTGTCAAGACCATCCTGATATCAATATCTTTCAGGTTCATAGAAAGGAATAGGGTTCAGCTTTGATTCTTATAGCAAAAGTACGAAAATAGGTCAAAGGTCATTATATCGAGATGTGTCAATGTCAGTGACTTTAAAAGAACTGATAATAAACGAAATATCTATGTGGAAACATGATCTACTGCATTGTCGATTCGTAATCAATATAGCTGACAATGCCTATATATGACCTACATTTAAATGTAAAGAATGAAGTGGTCTGCTTGTATCAAACCCATGCAATTTGCCACAGATCGTTTTTGTATCTCCTTTCAAATATACTCAAGTTTACAAAATCTTTGAATTTGTCAAATCATGAAACAACTCCATTGCTAAAATGTCTTTCAAGTTATACATAAAATATATTATACGTTTTAGTATCTTAATGAAATTACTTATTCTCAAATAAAATGATGTTTGAAAAATCAACTCCATAGTAACCTATCACGTCAGAAAATCAACAACGAAAATTGTAGGATGTATCCGTATGAAGGTGATGAGTGTACAGAATGCATGGAACATGAATGCAACGCTGTGGTATTTTCCATTAGGTGAACACAAACAAAATGTGATGTCAGTTTACCCGTAATTGTAGAATCCCGCTCGTCGTTACTGTGAAGATTTTGCTGCTGGTTAAAAGCCCTGTTATTGTCTCTATTGATCTGCAAATGTAAACATTTCTGAAAATTAACTTTTGAATTAAGAATAACTTTTCATGATAGATGGAAAGAAAGAAACAGCATCGGGTTTTTTGGTGGTATCAATTCTCTCTCTCTCTCTCTCTCTCTCTCTCTCTCTCTCTCTCTCTCTCTCAATAAATGTGTGTGTGTTTGTGTGTTTGTGTGTGGGTGTGTGGGTGTGTGTGTGTGGGGGGTGTTTTTTTTCTTTATGCAGAACTTTCCAGAAGCACCAAAATTATGACTTCGAACTCAAAGTCGGAGTCCTGGTTTGTACAATCTTTCCGAGTGTTCACTTGAATCGTGCATGCCCGTTAAACGTGATAGAATGCTAATACATACTATACACAAGTATTACTTACATTTATGTAATCATAAAAATTGCACATGACGTGAAATTCCAATGTTTGAGAACAATAGCCGTTGCAAAACTGCAAGCGTCAAATTACATTAAACTCAGGCTATCATGTACAAATGAACCGTATATTTAGAAGTAATAGTTGACTTGTAGCTGTATTTATATCCCCTCCTTTTGAATTGAATACATATTGTATATATCAAGGTTTCATTTTTATAAGTAGATCGTAAATACATTCCAAATATATACTTGCAAAGGTACGCATTTACATTTCTGAGGATCTTAACCTCATGCGTCTGTTTAGAAATAAAAGATAATGTAACAATTTAATCCTTTTATAAACATGAAATTGTAAAAGTCTCAGCTTCATACGAAGTGGAATAAATTGTGTAGTGATAATTCCAGTCCAATTATTTTTACCCGTATGAAGCAAACAGTGTCTCATCTGACGCCCGGCTTTAAGGGATACAGATTAGAAGTAATTTTTCGGAAGGGAGCTGGAAGAGTGGCGTCAAAGTAATAGTTCGCTTACCGCGCCAAAAATTCCTTTGACCGGCCATGGGGACAACATGACGATAATCAATTACTTGAACATGTTTGCTTGCTCTCCCTTTAACATCAGTCATGTTTGATATGGTTCAAGATTTGTATTGAATTTGTTGTACAAGTCAATGCAACTGTCAAATTTACATCTTTGTTGAAATCTTTTAATCTCGAAATACCCCTACTGATCTCTATATATTCCAAAGATTAAAATAGCTCATATTTAATATCAAAACATTGCCGTCACACAGTCGATAATACTCACGCATATTTCTGGCAAAGAGAATCGATGCAAATTATGGTTTTGAGATGATCATTTCCCCTCGTATGTTTCTTTTCTTTCCGCCTGAATTTTACTCGGATATGTAAGTTAGCTGAGAAGTAGTATATTCCATCCTTTGGTGCTAGGAAACGTCCTTCCTTGGCATTGAAAACATCTCCTCTTTGAAAAGCCCCAGCCTGAAAGGGCTGTGGAAAATATAAAGATAAATTTAATTATACAGATATGATTCATTTCCCAATAATAGTTTGCAATACATACTCAGAAGGCTGGCATTATAATATTTCAATAAATAAATCCAAAATTAGTTCACCCTTTACTTTTGACATTCCAAACACAAATATGTTCAATTCAATAATATCCGCACACATTCCTATCATTTTTCATATGATACCAAAACTAGTTATTTTAAAAAAAAATGATAAAACATTAATGTTATTATAAAACAAACAAAAATTTAAATACAAGATGAGAATCGTTAGCTGTGCAGTGCAGTGTATATTATAAAAACGGCGTTTCTGAATTTATTTGTGACATCTAAACTGATTTCTTTCATTTTAACATATCAGTTCTTAATACATTTTTTTAAATATTTAGTACCTGTTTAAAGTTGTTCAGTTCCATAAATATTCTCTTCGTAACGTGGATATTACCATCCAACCTCATGTTGAAACCCGCGGCAAGTCGAGGTACCATGACAACGCTTCCCATAACATCTGGGATACTGCTTGAGGTATTAGAGGTCAATGCCTCAGCACAACTTGGCCACTGCGTTGGGAAAATATTTATTCAATTTAAATATCTTCTGAAAAGTTAGCTATCTTCAGTTGGTGGACAATGGTATATATCAGGCATTTAAACAACAACAAAAAATTACCACGATGGTAACTGTTCACAGACAACTTAAACTTCAATAATCATCAATGCAGGCACTGCTTTAAGTAATTGTACAATTGCCAAGGTCGGGATGTAAATTATAATTATGATCAAATCTTTAATTCTTCACACTAACTCATTAAATTTGTAACATGCAAAAATTCACCTACTCAGAGGGAGCAACTTAAAAAAAGGAAGCAGACATGTTTACATAGCTTCTCGTTAATTATATATAATATCGAAATAAAAGCATGACATACCATTGTAGAAACAATCTCTTTTGCACGCCTTTCGGATGTATCTAGAAGGGGAAAAAAATGTACGTATTTGGGAATGTGTTATACAAAATATTCAGCCATCAGCAAATTAAAGAAGAAAGGACGACATAAGAAATACATGTTTCCGCATTCAACAAACTTCTCTACAGTAAATGTTTTTTTTTTTGTTTAGATGATACAGCAAGGTATCAATCATCTTCAATAAGAACAACGTTGTCTCACTCAGATGACAGATGATCTTTTTATGATATTTTGAGGATTTTGATTAAATGTTGCAATTTTAATCTCTGATTAAATTTGTAACATCATCTATTCTAATTTTCATGGCTTAGATTTTCCTATGTACTTCAGCGAGGGCAGGGATTATGTCAAATAGCATGACTATATAGAGGTATAATTATTCCTCAATTCGTACTCCGTATGTAAGCTAATACGACATTCGATTGGAGGAAAAAAATGATTGCAAACAACACGAGCACCTTTTAATGTTTTCAAAGTATGCCGCCAGACGGACCATATATCTTAAGATAATAATTGTGTGAGCACAATGAAATACTATCACAATGAACCCCCATGTGCTTACTAAAAGCAAACACGTAACATTAACAGTTTTACCACAAAGTTAATATAATCACACAGCAGTTTAATTTACACGTGAGTCTGATTTGGACTTTTAACGTAGCTTTTGTCAATTTTTCAGCCATATTGCTCTACGATGTTTATATAGTCATGTCTAGCAATGGGACATCATGCCGCAGACATGTACCATCATCTCCCACCCGGTCACATTATCTTCACACCTGGTTGACCGGTTCTAACATTTGCCTCTTAAAGCTGAGCGCCAAGCGATGCTCCTGCTAGTCTCATTTTTACAAGTCTTTGATATGACTCGGCCGAGGTTCGAACCCGCGACCTTCCTCATCCGAGTGGACGCTCTAACCACATAAGCCAAAGGAGTGGTTGTTTATTTACGAACTAAACACTTTCAACAGAGGAACATGACATAATAAATCACACTGACTTTGTTTCTGTCCCCTTTAAACTTCAAGATAGCCAAAATATCAAAAGTGGAATTCGAGGAAAACGAGTATGTATGTATGTATGTATGTATGTATGTATGTATGTATGTATGTATGTATGTATGTATGTATGTATGTATGTATGTATGTATGTATGTATGTATGTATGGTGGGTGGGTAAATAATATTTAACACGATGCACTTCATTGCTGTTCTGGACAGATATACAGACAGACAGACAGACAGATCGTTAGATGTCATTATAAACCTTTTATAAGAGCTGCAAATTCTTCTAGAAGTTCTTCTTTGCTGACAAATGTCCCAGGTGGCCCCGGCGGACCAGGCGGGCCTCTTGGCCCCTCGGGCCCAACCTTTAATAATAATAATAATAATAATAATAATAATAATAATAATAATAATAAGTAATGCATCTCATGATACTGGTATTTATATGTACAAAATGGATACGTCAGGAATTATGACTTAAATCATCTCAGGGTTTTAGGACTTCAGACCAATATGAAAGTTTTCATTCATGCCCCAGGTGTGAGAAGGTATGGCAGGGCCCTGTGTGTGTGTGTGTGTGTGTGTGTGTGTGTGTGTGTGTGTGACAAAAAAGCTGATGGACAGATAATTTAGGTCTTCAATGGATGCAGTAGACGTTTGTGTATCGAATGGATTTAACAGAATGTTGACACAAGATTCAAGGTGAAGGACATAAATTGGAATCGTTATAGACTTTGTATACAATCTTCATGACCATCTTCCCAATGGTGCAGTAGGAGTGCCAATATCCAGATTTGCAATATGGAGACAATAGTTAATGTCAGAACAGCATCATTATCATACAGTTAAAACGTTCTATTTTGGAACAAATAAATCTTTTAAAAGTCTCTTGTAAAAAGAAACCACAATTTTAGGAGAAGTGTTTTGATTATATGTAGATGCCCTAAGGAAAACGGTGTTAAATGTCATATATGTACCATTTTATTTTAGGACTAATAACACACAATCAATCTTGTCCTAAACAGCTACCTCTTAAAAAACGGCCACATATGTAAAAACGTGGCTGTTTGTGAAATACTTAATTTTCCAATAGTTTGGATTATGGAATGTTAGAAAAATAACTGTTCAAGACAGGCAATTGCCTTCTACATGTAACAGGTAAGGCAGATTTGACTGCAAATTACTCTCTCATAAATAAATAGCTTTCTACAACATGTATGTCACGTTTTCTTAATCGTTCACTATAAATGACATAATTACCAAAGTTCTCTGCTTATTGTTCTTTCTTCTGTTCCTCCTAGGCTGCTTTTTGTTTGTGTTTGTAGTTTTGGAATGTCTGACAAATGTTAGCCAGCTGCCTTGAGGATCCACCACTTTCCTTTTGTAGTCCTCCAAGTCCTTAAAATAGCAAAATATTAAGACTTATCCATTCGACACAATGAATTCTTGCATTTTTTGCTGTTATGACCTTATCATTGAACAATAAATGTATCATGTAGATTTAATGGTATAAGTATTCATTCTAAATTAATGAATTTAGAACTTGAAAAAATGACACCTTGACATACCGCTATTTCATATTAGACTGATAAATTTAAATTCTTTGTAATCTTCTAAAAAGGGTTTCGTTAGCTAATGGCTTGCGATCATATGACGATCGGTAAGTTGGAACATTGCGTTGTAATGAACGCGGAGTGAGTTAATGCTGATAAGGATCGTCTGAAATCCTTGATCACGTGACATATATAAGAAAAATATGTACTGGGTACTGACAAAGAGTTTTACCCTATCAAGACTGTCGTAAAACAAATATAAAAAACGTCTATAATAGCTGGTGCAATTGAACGTTGATAGACTTATAAAAGTTACATAACGGATTGATCGGTACGGAGTTCTGTTGATATTTAGCACTGATAGGAACTTAGGGCTCCTGTTGAAATGAATCTATGGAATACAGTAGCTTTCTAAAATGAATAATCATGATTGGATAGTATTAACGTCATTGTGAATGAAACACATGTATAAAAAGATGATCAAATAAAGCATAATGGCAGACAATCACTTATGAGCAGCCTACATTCAGTGGCGTCGCTATGGGGGTGCGGACCGCACCGGGTGACACCATCTCAGAGGGGTGACACCAAATGAAAAATTGCAAATTTTACAGAGCACACACTGCTCGGTCTAGTCGTATTTCATAAGCGGATAACCGATCACAGTGGCGTCGCTAGGGGCGTGCGGACCTCACCGGGTGACACCATCAGAGGGGGTGACACCAAAATAACTGTCTATAAAGTTTTTGTATGGTATGTTACAGAAGGTGGTCCATGGGGGTGACACCATTAGTTACCGCACCGGGTGACACCAACCCTAGTGACGCCACTGCCTACATTAATACAATACAACACGTGTATTTGCAATCAAATACTAACACTTATGCACTAATATGTGCAGGAGGGTATGATATATTATGGTATGAAAACTTACGACACTCCATATAACTTCATACATCCTTATAAACTGACACCGAACCTCTACAAACCAATGTTACGAAAGTAAATGGTGGATATGATATCATTTTAAACACCCATAATTACCAATACCCACTCTGACAAATCAACGCATATACGGTACAGTGGTAAATTACGATATGGTAACTGAAACTTATGTTTACAACCCAACACATGCACTTGAAAAACAAACTGATTGGGAAAGTATTGTATACTAAAACTTACACATACTTACAATCCAACGTACGTCCTTACAAAAATCAATTAATGTGGTGTAAAGGGTATGTTATGATGTGATAACACACATTCTTCCGATCATATTGATAAGAATAGATAGGATAGTGTGATTTATCTTCAAATAAATACACAACATGCACACGCATCTACAAATACAAACATAAACTAATAATGAATGAGCACTATCATTGTTACATGAAACGTGGCATAGCCATGAAAAGGGCCTTTAATATGGCCCTTACAATATTCGTTTCCAATAATGGAACAGCGACAACTTTAAAGACCGGATCAACAACACGTACAGCTTTTGTTGCATTTTTCCTACTCCAAATGACAATTACTTTCGAGAACCTTATTGGTCTCGGCATCTGTACACCTCCTTGTTGCAGTTTTTGTTGTTGTAGCAATTGATGCAAAAACAGCTCTTCTCATTTCATCCTTACTTCACGGTGTTGTCTCTCGGGCATACTCTATTTGTGCTGCTGCATCATTCTCAGAAGACGCATATGGTCTCATCCCTCTTGGTCATTCCGTCTTCCTATCCATCATAAAGCGCCTTCCCTCTTAAATTCTTTACCCAGGTTAAATAGGAGCATAAACTAAACATCAAAAGACAATTTTGGAATTCCCAGTGGAATACTGGTCACACCATAATGGCAAAGTTTTCTCTCGATCATTCTCGTTCTTCCAGGAGGAATGTCCTGTATACGGTAGATGAGGTAGGCTACCTGACTGTCGCTTATCTTCGGCTTAAATGACGAATGAAAGGACTGACAAAATCACATATTTATATGCTTTATGCACGGACGTGATATAATGCATCACTGGATCTGGTCCAGTGGCATGATAGAAAACAGTAATGACTGGACATGCAATTGTAACAGACAACCATCAAATAAATTTTTAAAAATATATCTCTAAAGTAAAGAGAAAGTAATTTTAAAGCGATAGAAAAAATATTTTCAGTTCAATATCATGTAAAACTTGTATTTTGGCTTATTTCCAACTGTCGTCCTTATCAGGGGCCTCGCGGATAAATCTAGGGGACCACTCCAAAATGATCAATATCGGGCCCCACGTTTGCTAAGACAATTTGTGACAATTTGCAGTGCTAATAGAAATATACTGTGTATGATGCACTACGACACGTTCCTTCGTTAAGCTGAGAACAGGAGTACAGCCAGCCATATATAAGAGAAGAACAAGGAAAGATCACACAGGAGCGGTCTTCTGAGATAGGTGGCAGCAGCGTCAGCAGCATATGCCGAAAAGACAACGGGCATAGGAAAAGCAGAATCACCGATGAAGCAACATCCGCAACACGACCAAGATAGGCAGAAGGTCAACTAGCCTTCTAATATGTTCCTAGTCTTATCAGACAATTGGAGTAGCGAAATTTGATTGAAAAGTGAAGCCCAACTTGGAGGTAAAGCTGCTCTCGTCCATTAAAAATGGCCACCCCTGTGTTGTTGAAAAGAGAATACATTGGTTTCTAAGGCATTTCACATGTGTGAATGTTTGTGTGGTTGTATGAAGAAACAAAAGAAGTACCAATTTGGCCTCCACTCTTCCTCTCTCTTTACTGTTTGTACGTGTGTGTGCTGCATTGTATCAGTGTGTATTACTTATTTATTATCAGTTTGATTGTAAAGTGTGTTTGGATTTTTTTATTTCAAAAAGGGGCATGTATTACACCATATATCATAACATATTTTAAGTATTTGTTAGTAGAACTGGAATATGGATTGTAATTATGGGTGTTTATCTGCAATTATATGGATTACTGATTGTATGATGCCAGAACCACCTTTTCCAACCCTGACATGATCTCGTGCACCTAGATTAATTTATGGAACAACGAGACGCTCGACTGACAAATATATTTAAGGAGGCTACTCGCTCTGATTTGTCTTATTATTAGGGCCTTTAACAAGTTCTTTAATGATAGAAGATCTTACAGTTTTTCAAGATGACGTTGGTTTCCTTACTGAGCAATTCTTACTAACCGGGGAATAGATACAACGGAAGACTGCAAAGAAAAACGATTTAAGTGTGATTTTAGTGTTACCCGAATTGAGATCCACTCAGTTAAGTGGATTTGAGAGAGAGAGAGAGAGAGAGAGAGAGAGAGAGAGAGAGAGAGAGCAAAACAAATTCAGACAGTATTACAAAAAGAGTTTCGGTGTAATACAAATGAATTTAAACAAATACAGAAAAAGGTTTCGGTTAATTTATAATTTTCAAATCTGGATGTGAATGTAAATCTCTTCCCCACCCCCCACCCCGCAACACACACACACACACACACACACACACACACACACACACACCGGTGAACAAATTAGTGAATGTCAGAGATTTACCGTGTTAATATGGTAGTTAAGGTTCCATCACTTTCACTTAATCGATAAAAATTAGGCTGAATCTAATTCTTTCTCTGTCAGTCTTTATTTCTTCCTGATATTTTTTTTCTTTAGTTAGATTGCACTCACAGCTCAGAAGATCTTTCTCCTATTTTGAAAGCATAAGCCGCAACTGTTCAGTGGTTATTGTGAAAGATTGTATCAGGTGCAGAGCTGGACGGTACCGAACCAAGATAAGTTATTGTTCCAATATTTAGCTTAAGCAAAGTGTAACGACACACTAGTCACGACTTATTCATATTTATTCATGTTATTGTAGATTTTACTTGATTTACAAAGTGAACCCAGATACATCTAGAACAAGTAATACCAAAAGGCGCCACTTGTTTAAGTCACTCTTTTTAAAAAGGTTTGCGAACCAGAACATAGGTGTACAATTAAGTTTTAGAAACATGTTGCGATTTTTTTGACAGTTGTTGTCACAATCTCCGGCCACCGTTTCAAGCAAATGTCGCCACGTGTGACAGATGGTATTTTGAATGATTGGGTGTGGTTTATCTTCTTTTGTCTCTGAATGAAATGCTCTACCTGCAGGAGTAATTAATACTTATTATTATTTGGACCGTGTGGTAATCATTTGTTCGTAGCTATTAATTTGCAAAAGTGATTATATCAGATCTAAGTCGATACATTACAGATATATTCCTTTATGCCAGAGGGACTGAAGTAACTTATACCTATCCTAATATGTGTGTCACCTCTGTCATTACTGTCTGTTCAGGAAAAGCACTAGACTTCAAATAAACTGCATTAACACCGTACTGCTCTACCACGGACAACTAACGTGTCCGATATCAGTATCCAAAGTGTGGGGAAAATATATCGAGTCAAGGTACACATGCGTGGCTCCACTAGTGCAAACACGGTATATTGAAATAGTCGTCAGAATGTAGGTCAAAATAAATATTTCATTATCGGAATCTAACATGTCATTCCATATTTCTATTTTTGTTTCCATGTAGATGTGTGAACCATATTAATCTGTGTGTGTGTGTGTTTGTGTGTGTGTGTGTGTGTGTGTGTGTGTTTGCGAGAGAGAGAGAGAGAGAGAGAGAGAGAGAGAGAGAGTAAAATAAACTGTTTGAACAGTTGAGCGGGTTAGAATTAAATTATGCTAACTTTGAGCTTCTGTAAAATACCTCGGATAATTGGTGCAATTTAATACATTTAATCCAAGCCATGCTTTATTTCCAATCAGAAATGTCAGTACGCTGTACCATAATTGTTTTAATGTCTACTTTTAGGAACACATACACTAAGTCATTGAAAATTTACGTCACATCGCGTGAACAAACATTCAATGGACAACTCCCGTAATATTCTTAAAGGTAAAACATGTCATTTGGCCAATTGTCGTTTATGATAAGAAGTTAAATAACACGTTTGCCTTAACTAATTACAGCCTTCTTAATGTGTCCTACAGCGAGTCAATTTCAGACCTGACACTACGCTTCTGAGAGGGATTTCTTACAAAGCGTTCTTTATGTTTGATGTTCTATGCTGTGATAAAAGAGGTATTGTGGTTGAGCAGACTGGTGTAGACTTTATTGTGGAGAAGCAAGTCGAATCCCCTCTGCTGTTCTTTAGGTTGTTTGTATTTTTCATGTACGACAAAGGGACGACAGTACAGACATGAATTTTGTTCGTATCCCTCAAGATACGAGTTATGCCTTTTCTCATTTTCTTCATTATCGTGGAGATTATTAAGATAAACAAAACTAATAACATTGTGCCACTAACTGAGAGTGCGTGTGCATGTGTGGTCTCTCACACCTCAGACATCGTTTAATATAAGAATTTGGACCTTTGATAAATGACTGAGACTTTGTGTATTTCAGCACAACATATTTATAAAACCGCGAACCATACTGCTCTGCTTAAAGATTTCTGGTTCGCATGAAGATATGCCACATTCTCAACCCAAACGAGTATGGTTTTCATGGGGGTTTTTTTATCTTTTTTTTTGGGGGGGGGGGGGGAGTCACCATCATCGGAAAAGATAATGCATGTATATTTTAATGTACTTTAAAATAAAGTAAGACTAAATTAAAAATGTGTATCAAATTAATATTAATCCAGTAGGCACTTTCTAAAGGAACCCGAGAAAAAGAAGTGAGGACAAACGGAATAAGATAATAGTTGGAACTTTGATAACATACATTGAGATCACAATACATGTTAAACTAAATTTCAGCTTTAAATGTTTTCTGTCAAAGAACATTAACATTATTTTATCAAGGACTTGCTTTGATGGAATGGTAGTGATTACCCAATCTCAAACAACATTATTTTACCAACGACGTTTTCTAAATTTGGATGTTAGAGGGGATTCAATCCAAAGAGTATTACTTATCGACGGCTTCTTTGATTTGATGTGAGTTGTTACCAAATCTATAATAATAAAAAAAAAATTAACTTATCAAATAACTTCTTTTGTATTTGATGCTAGTATAGAGCCATTATAAGACTTCTTTGATTGGATAGTGATTACACAATCTCAACGAAAATTACTTTATCAAAAGCTTGATTAAATGAATGCTATTGGTTTCCAAATCTCAAACAATATTATTGTACCAAAGACTATTTTAACTGGATGTCAGTGTTTACTAAATCTCAGATAACAATACGTTGTAAAAAAGACATTTTTTGATTGGCTGTTAGTGGGCACACATTCTCAAAAAATAAGACTTTATCAAAGACGTTTTATTGGATGTTGGTGGGGACCCATTCTCAAAGAACAAGACTTTATCAAAGAGGTTTTATTGGATGTTAGTGGGAACCCATTCTCAAAGAACAAGATTTTATCAAAGACGTTTATTGGATGTTAGTGGGCACACATTCTCAAAATCTTGCTCCGAGTCTCATGATCTTAAGGCCACAGCAGCTGGGAGCAAAAACCTTTTACACCATGTAACAAGAACTGTGCTCAAAATATTTAAATGCCAATAAACGTACCAAAAGCTCTTAAGTAGTCGATACAATAAAATGCTAACATGGAATCTGACTGGGTACCTAAACATTTCGTAGCAAATTGCATGCTGGCCTTGTTTAACATGTTATTTTGGAGTATGTGTGTGTTTTGTGTGTACGTGTCCCCAAAACGGCTAATTGCCTATAGCGAGTTGAAAGCTCTGCGCAAGAAAGGAAAAACTTAAATTTCGAAAAAATATTCAGTGTGAGAAAACGTGGCAATTATAATGTAAGTTCGAACATTTTCCATTTTCTTATGCATCTACTTTCAAAGCAACCGCTATTTTTTCTAACATAAAACAATAAATGCGCCGATATAGGCAAACTACTCCAAATTCTAAATTCCTAATGATGGGACGTTACAAGATTCTCATGTCCAGACAGATACGCAATTTCCATTCTAGTTTTATAATGATTTGACGTTACAAGATTCTCATGTCGAAACAGATACGCAATTCCAATTCATATTTATTACTAATGGGACGTTACAAGATTCTCATGTCGAGACGGATATGCAATTCTAATTCTAGTTTCTTACAAATGGGACGCTACGCGATTCTTATGTCGAGACCGGACCGCAATTCCAGTTCTAATTTCTTAATGATGGGGCTTTATAATATTCTAATGCCGATGCAGATACATAACTCCAGATTCTAAATTCTTACTAATGGGACGTTACACAAGCGTCAGACACATGAATCCAAATTCTCGTCGTTTACTGGCCATTGTTAAGAATGACTCGGAGCATAAAACACTTGGATAATCTTTGTGCAAGGTTGAATAGTTTCTTAAAAATAAAGACATTTATTACGTTTCGTGTCAATATCCATCCCATTGTAGGTTCTCCTATTTTCACAATTGTTGTTGAATCTGCCGTCGCCGCTGCTATTGACACTGTTGTTTGTAATGTCCTTGACCAGGTATCAGGCGATGGATTTAAATTTAGTGCAGAATATTTTATGTGGAGTTTCCTACTTCACCCAGGACGAATCACGTGATGTAGGTACAAACGTCCACTGTGTTCCTAATACAAATGTGTTTGAATATCAGACGTAAAATGTTTACACAAACTATCGGAGCTAAGTTACATTAAAAGATTTATCTTGTCACAAAAAGTAGGCAATCAACTGAGGTAAACCTTTAACAAGGGACAGGAGAGACACTCGGTTATGTTAACATAGTAATAAATTGCTAGATGAAATATAATATAATTGCTATTTTAATGGATAATTAATAACGTTTTGGAGTCAAACCAATTACAGACTCGTTTAGGAAATAAACATATACAAAAATAAAATGAAATAAACAATTAAAAACAAAAATAAAAACAAGCTCTTTTCGCTTATGTAAAAGTACCTGAAAATCTTAACCCCACATGTTCTGGTTATGTGGTGTTAATTTGGGTCTCGACAGCTGTTTTTGCCAAAAGAAGAGTCCACACACAGAAGAAAATAGAAACATGAATATACACAAAGTTTGACATGTACTATTTTCAGGTTTTACACTAATACGTGGAAATAAGCAAACATAACAGACAATGGGTATATGCACGAGCTTTACGCAATGATTTTGGACAATCACCGGCGAAAGATTTTATGACAATATAGACGAAGCAAATGCATATAGTGGTTTATATTTATATGAAATGCTATGACAGAACTATATTCCGTTTTGATCCGTTCATTATGGTGTCACAATTACACAGCAAAGTGTTCATCAGTGCTGGTTTGCAGTACTCACTTTCAGTGTACGCCAGCTACGCTAAAGTCTTGCAAATCTCGAATGTTTTAAATTCACTTACCTTTATGAAAGGAAATCAGATGAACTCAGTGAACTTTTAAAAAATTCTATGAACATCATTTTATTCTCCAAGTCCAATTTGTTAAACCGTCTGTTGGTATTTTATCACGTTAATAGGAGAACGGTAGCTGGAGAACTTTCGAATTAGATTAGAGGTGTTTTCTGCCGTAATTAAATTCCTCAATGTTTTGAGTATCATCGGGCATTTCTGCAGCATGTGTTTTATTTATGTCTTCGAGATCATGCTCTAATTTGTGATCTATGACGGCGCTACTATTCTTTATCTGGAAGCGTTGTCATGGCAGCAATGTGTGTGTGTCTGTCTGTCTGTGTGTGTGTGTGTGTGTGTGTGTGATTTAATGTTTTAACGTAGCTTTAACAATTTTCCAGTCATATCGCTAAGGTGTCTGTAATGTCACAGTTGATAGTAATGTCTAGTACTGGAGCATCATGTAGCATGATATCACGTTTTCCTGACACCAGGCCGACCAGTCCTAATACTAACCACTTCATGCTGCGCGCCTATCGAAGCAGTTGTTAGTACCATTTTTTTAATAGTCTTTGGTATCACTCGGCCGGCGTTCGAACCCGCGACCTCCTGTACCCGAAGCGGACGCTCTTTCCATTAGGCCACCGAAGCGTTACATGACAGCAGTAATCAAGACTCAAGAATATGTGGACTCCATTTCTTGCTAGACACAAATGGCTGAACCAGTGACCCGTAATATTACAGTCCATTAATTTTATTAGTGTCAGTGTTATCACCAAGAAGAATGATATGCGTAGGTCTGTACTCTCAAAATTCACAATATTTTGAGCTAATGAGACATTTTGATGATATATTACAATTTTCTGTATTTCTGAAAAGTTATATATGTTTTTAAAAAAATTCATTAACAAATATTTCATAGTATTGTGAAAAAGCCCAACATTTTCGTTTGTGTACACTTGTATACGTTTTATTTTGAGTTTATACGTACAACTGAGAGTCAATTGATTTTGGTAATTTATAATTTTTGTCAATAATGCGGAATAATTTTGTAATTGGGAGGTCCAGCTGAGTGGACTATGAGATTAAAAAAAACTCATAAATCATTCACCACCTTTGGCATTCAGTGGGTTTTCATCTTCTTTTAGTAATTTTACTGGATGCATTTTCATTAAAACCATATACTAGCATATATACTAGCACAGCCGATGTGCGTCAACACCTGCTCCTGCTGTCTAACATTACATAATTTTCTTCTGTCTAACATTACATAATCTTTTGTCTAACATTACATAATTTTCTGCTGTCTAACATTACATAATTTTCTGCTGAATATTTTTCCATGACACATTCTGCACCCGTTACCATCTCTAGATATTCGCCATTCGATTAATTTTGATACAAAATATATTCATTCTCCTTTCAGATTATAGCTCAATAAGTTACTTGCCTTTAAATACAGGTTAATTTTGCAAACATTCGCTGCTTAAATATCATATCGCTGAACGAAGGATTGATTCGTGCATCAAGAAATGAAGTTTTAAATGATTTATTACAGTTATTGTATCAAATGAGACAAAGTGCGGTTATTAATGAAATTAACTAGCTGCAGCCATTTATGAAATACTTTATTTTTCTTCATCTCCCGTAATTTTTCTCTGGTAATGACTACGCCAATTTAACACCTAGATGACGATTGTATCAAGTACATATCAAAACAGGGCTGTACTTTGCACCATCACCAGTGGTAGGTATTCAAAATATCTGCCACTAAAAGTGACTTTCATTAGGTTAATTTTTTTAAATAATTATAACATCGTCAACATTGCCACAATCACTAATCAAAAACAAAGTATTCGTACCTTGATAAGCGTCAAACGGTAACTCGAATCACTTATCAAATTCATCCTTAGGTTCTAATAAGTTCACGTTTGCATTTGATTAACTACCTTTTGTAGTAAGTCTTATTGATCATAAACGTTGGACAGATAATAAAGACGTAATCGCAAAAGTCCATCTGTTTGGTTTCTACCCCAGTTAGTGTAAACATTGCCTTTCCACCTATAGTTACTGTATAAATTGTGATAAGGTCATGCAAGTAAAGACATTTATAATCCTTCAAGAACGTTTAACAATACCTAAATGATAACTGATTTTACAAACATACAACAAAAAAAAGACCAACAAATATTGTTGATTGAAAGCAGATACCCTACATGGAAATCTATTATCATGTGCACTTCTCAAATCAAGTCAGATGCAAAGGTTATCAATGTAGTATTACACACGCTCATGTTACTGATTTCTATCTGATTTTGCTTTTTCATCAAAAAATACTTAATGTAAACTGTAATATGAACTGAAAGAATGAAAAATTAACCCTCTCTGGTGGATCTTTTTCAGTCACTGAAATTTGTTTCTTTTATTGTTCGATTTTAGAAAGTTTAATATTATCACTTTCTCAATTACTTTTGTAATATGTCAAAATACCCATTCTAGGAGATTCAAGTGTGATAATAATTAAAATTGAGTTGGCTGGATGTCGGTAATATTTTATTTCTCATTCTCTCTCTACGTGGTTTCCACTTTGTATCGCTTCAGAAGCTTTTGCACGGCTATCAAGATTCCTTTTACATGCATGCCACCCTGATTGCATTCCACTATGTAGTAAGTATCTTATGTTACTTTCAAATGAACCTAGACGAACAAACTACTTTGAACAGTCAGAATATATGGCTTAGCTTTGAAATAGCAATTAGCAAGGTTTACTCATGTTGATATAGCCAGTTTGTATGCAATAAGACTCGCTTCTTGGATTCAAGTAAATTTATTCTATTTATATGGAGTTATGATTTACCTTTCGTAGAAAGTCCATTTATAATTAAATACAAAAGTTGTGAAGATTGAAACGCAAAACAACATACCAACCTCATCCCCCAACACACAAACAAAAAAGACCCCATCCAAAGAAATAATAAGACACAAACATTCATCAGAAAGAAATACAATAAAAATGTATTCATATTTAATCAGAAAGCTGATAAAAAGCATTCAGTACGGACTGTCGTGGCTAAGCATGGTAATGACAGGACATCTATTTCTTGAGTTTGACCGTCACTTATGGACTATTCTATTTGTATCGGATTGTGAAAGTGTATGGATCAAACGGATCATTCATAATACCCAAGTTCGTAGTTTATTCAAGTAGTAAACTTGCACATTATTCAAATCGTGTTTTAAGTGTCTTGGCTCTGTGTTCTTTGAACTCTAAAGTATTCCGCTGTATTTCCTACTGCAGTCATTTCTTTTGTAAAACACAACGTTCGCTTCCTAATGTTTGCTTCTTCAAATCATGTACTATAATGATTTAAAAAATAACAC
Source organism: Unio pictorum (assembly GCA_030141615.1). Lineage (NCBI taxonomy): Eukaryota > Metazoa > Mollusca > Bivalvia > Unionida > Unionidae > Unio > Unio pictorum. The sequence continues at coordinate 2,694,990 of JARLTB010000242.1, forward strand.
ATGTTGATACTCCTGATGTGGTATAATGTAAACATTTCAGTGTGATCTACATAATTTTTCATTTTCTTCGAAACATTAAAATATTTTCTACAAAGGTACATCTTTAATCCTTTAAAAGGATAAAATGCAGACTCAGTTTGTAGATTCATTAAATGCATACTCAGTTTGTAAATTCATTAAACGCAGACCCATTTTGTAGATTCATTACACGCAGACTCATTTTGTAGATTCATTAAACGCCGACTCATTTTGTAGATTCATTAAACGCATATTCAGTTTGTAGATTCATTAAACGCAGACTCGTTATGTAGATTCATTAAATACGGACTCATTTTGTAGATTCATTAAATGCAGACTCAGTTTGTAGATTCATTAAACGCAGACTCGTTATGTAGATTCATTAAATGCGGACTCATTTTGTAGATTCATTAAATGCAGACTCATTTTGTAAATTCTTTAAACGCAGACTGTAGATTCATTAAACGCTTACTCAGTTTGTAGATTCATTAAACGCATACTCATTTTTGAGATTCATTAAACTCAGACTCATTTTGTAGATTCATTAAACGCAGACTCAGTTTGGTATATTTATTAAACGCAGACACATTTGATATATTCATTAAGCGTATAATCATCTGTTAGATTTATTCTTTATTAAATGTTTACCTCTGATTCTATAGAACACAATCTATCTATAATGGAACGTTGCAACCTACAAAATTAAGACAAAATATACAACCTGATATTGTAAAATTTTGATGCCACATATGCCTGTAGTTATTGTTTAGAAGTACGCTATGGAGCATAGCTAAAGACATAACTGTTAAACAGTGGTTTGGAGTGTAGTGTTCGTCTTTTAAAAAATATCTCGCAACCAAATTTCTCCTTCTTCATTGGCAGCACGAACAGGAACATGTGATATTGCTATTCTGTTTTTGTCCATCTGTTTTGTAATTGCATATTTTCTGCCCTCTAATCATTACTACCCTTTTCAATAGTTTTTTAATTTGTTGTCAACTTTTTCTCACCATGTACGTCGACAGTATTACTAAATAGGCCTCAACTCTACTTCGTACAAACGTATCAGTAGCTGCAACCGTTAATGAATAGGAATGCCTACATTTATAATACGGTTGCTGTTAAGTTTTAAGTCAGTGTTAACTGTTTGACCGTGTAAAACGTAACACTAGGGCCACTGAGGCGATAACGTCTGTGCTACGTAAATTCCATATCGTATTATCTACTTAACAGACAAAGCAGATGTTACTAGCAAACCGTGAAAGTATATCGCTTTACCATCTTTTGCTTTCATTATGCTTTTTTTAATCTTATTAAATTGCACCTTCTGTGACTATTTCTTTTTTATTTGAATCATTTAATTTCTTATCGTTCATCCAAAATAGGCAGGTGTTTTTCTGTGCCATTTTAAAATGCGTTGAAGTTTCCTCCGACTTTTTTATTTTGCTCGGTTTTTTTTAATTTAAATTCTTATCGGGGATTTGATTTCCTTGTATCAGTTATATGAACTAATGATTAAACAGAATCCTTTATACTTTATTGTATTATCACTGGTAGCCAAGGATACAGAATGATTAATATTCTTTATCTTGCTAACAGCACGTGTACGTATTTAACCATGTTTTCATACTTTATTGTAAATCAATAATTCTTCAATAAGTTCTTCAACAATGCGGTATTGTACTAATACCAACAAAGAAAAAACAACTCCTATATACATATTTAGAGTGAACCTAACCCAGCTGCAGAAGCATGCATACCAGTCCAAACTATTTCCATACCTCTCCCCAGCCAATGCAAACCTTTGTATTTTATTTAGATAGTATTCTTCGCTCCAACAGTATTAGACCTTGTAATCAAATCAATTTAGCCACATTAACATGTGCAGACTGAAATTGAGACTATTGTCAATTATGTCCCGATATGTGCCTTGGTTATGCAGAGTCACCGGGGTTGTTAGTACAGGGTACAAAGATCATGTTTATATAGACTGAAATTATTATCTGTTATTAAAAAGTACTATAATACAGGTTAGAGATATTTATTCGTTTCCTACCGAGACTCGAACCCTGGTCCGCGGATTACAGCAACATTCGCCAAGTCTGATCGTGCCGAGACTTGAACCCTGGTCTCCGCATTACGGCAAAAATCGCCTTGTCTGCTATATATACATATTGAAAAGGCAATGGTATAATGTAGATTGGTAAACGGTTGCTTTTACAATGTGGAGGTTGTTGATTGTACTGTGTGTTTCTCATTCTCTCTCAGAGATTCTGCTAAAGCGTGCGCTGCGTTGGCTGGGGGATTCAACTTTACCAATTTACCAATGCTACTCTATTTTTCTTTATTTCTCCTGATGTTTATATATACTCGTTCTGTCTGGCACATGCTACTCTATTTACAGTGCTCAAAAATGGCGTGTGCTATTGATCCGGTGAGGGCATTACATTTATTAAGTAACAATGTTCAAAGTCCACATGCTACTAGACTTGGAGTTGTTAACTGGCTAAAAAAAAAACTGGGATGATCTGCCTTACAGTTTATTCAACAGTCATGACGGACGGTGGGATAATTTAAAAAAGTCAATAGCTGCATCAAGAGTACCATATGCTGTTTACGGATGCAAGATACATTGCATCGATGGTATTTGTCCACATTTGTCGGCAGGTAAAAAGCTAGCGAAACAAAATTCAAGCAATGAGCAATTTATATTTACTTTTCCTGTTGCTTCCTTAGTATCAAAAGTATCTGGTAGAAGTCCATGCTCTATTAAGCAGTCGGCTGTAAACCGATTAAGTGAAAATGGAAGAATTAGTTCTACCCCTTTTACAATATCCATGTCTGATGGTTGGCAAGATGACAAAATCTAGTCAGCTCCGAATTTTTCAGAGGTTGAATCTACTATGGAATCACATCAAAGTAGTTTTATCAAATTAAAATAGAAAAGCCACTTTGTAATAAACTATACTTATTTTATATCAAATTAACAAAATATTGTTTTCAACATAATCCTCGCTTCTTTCTGTATATCAAGGCAAATGATTCTACGAGTTGACATCTTTTGTGCAATAGGTAACGTTGTACTTCTAGATCCATCGCGTCAACGCCAAATGTGCCACCTTATTAAAACGCACGTGCACTTCATACGTCCATATCAACATTTCTATATAATGTTAGAAATAAGGGTATCGCAGCAGGAGTGCTTGCCTTGACAAACAACCCCGTATCCATTCATCGATTTCATAAAGTACTAGGAACATCATCTTCGCATTTGAACATCGAAAGTTCGTATGATGACGCATAACTGCTTAACTCGAAATTGAGAGTATTGTTTTTACTAAAGTGTCTGTCACGAAAAACATTTTATTATCTATGCTAAGGTTTCTCGTTAACTAGGTAGGGGTGGGGTGCTCCCAATAGTATATCGAATTATTACAGAAGACCCACCTTGGCTCGTTTCTGTCAGAAATTGAAGTCGTGATAGACAGATGCAAAGCTCCGAGCCCCCAGTCAGCGTTGCCGACAGTTAAATTAATGAATACACAACATATTAAATTCAAGTAAACAACAATTTAATATCATTTAATAACAGTCATTTCTCAAATAAAGTTCAAATATAAAACCCTATTATTCGTCTTTCACTCGACCAAGTGAAGACAACGTTCTTCATATGACTTAGTGTGATAGATTTTCCTCCTGTCCTGTGTTCCTACTCATCTGCATTATCGTTCTCTGGGCTGGTACTCCAGTTCCTTCCAGTTCATCTAACTTCTACCTCCGTTCTTCCTTTTACTTTGTCTCTCAGAGACTCTGGACCAACTGCACTAGGGCATTTCCCTCGGTCTCCTACAGTTCCTCTGGTCCCTAAAAGCTTCCTGTTCTGAAGCTCCTTTGTTCTTACTAAAATGTGTGAAATGCAACTATCAATGGATTGCTTACTTGGGTAAACTTCCAGCGAAGAATTTACTTCAATTAGACCAACTGAGTACAACGACTTGCGTAAGTATCCTTGTGAGACGAGGATGTCCTGAAGGAAGCGAAATGTCAGTCACCATAATGCCTATGTTAAACAACTTGTATCCTTAACACTCCAACTGCGTTTTGAATTTATTTTCGGTTCACATTCACAACCATCATTTAGTAGTCTAAAATCACTCTTCTTCATATGATAGATAGATAGATAGATAGATAGATAGATAGATAGATAGATAGATGGATGGATGGATGGATGGATGGATGGATGGATGGATGGATGGATGGATGGATGGATAGATAGATAGATAGATAGATAGATAGATAGATAGATAGATAGATAGATAGATAGATAGATAGATAGATATGAAGTAGACGCCTGTAATTTCACATTACAATTAACTGACATTAAATGAACTCCTTAGAAAATCCCGTATTCAAAAGTTTCAATGAATTTATTCCCAATGTCTTGATCAGAGCAACAATGTTGCAACAATGAATAAATACAATAGTGGCAAGTAAATTCTTGTACACCAGAACGCAACATTTTCTTACTTTCTTTGGTATTATGCACACGGCGCCAGATTGACATCGGTATGTTTGCTTGTCCCATGCTGGTGTTTAAAAATAATAAGTTAAATAGATTTTGAATAACACATTGTCAGGTGAATAACTTATGACCGACTTGGTACCATTCTGGCTTTAACAATGTTAATTTATTTTTCTTGTATTTACGTGTCAGACTTTGTTTACTGTAGATTAATGATATTTAACTGGTAAAGCTGAATAATGGGAATATATACTAAGTAACCTTCACAGCCTTTAGAAAGGATCAATACACGCTAAAATGAACATGGTGTTTATACCGGGTCAAGAACCACACTACATTTTTGCAGGTTGATATATAATATGTAAAACTTACAGCGACCGTCAATATAAGAGAGAGTAAAATACATTATATTCCACTATGTATACACATATACTAGCATTCAGAGCAAAATAACCCTAGGTAAGGTGAAGTTGGGCGCGCAGATTTAACATTTTGTCTTAAAATATGTCTGATTCGCGTTTTTCTTTCCTTAAAATTATTTTCTAAAACAATGTTTATGTAATGTAGCGGACTGTATAAACTAAAGTTTCAGCTCCAAATGGCATTGCGAGTGGTATCTGGTATAGGTGTGTACTGTTACTGGTACACCGGTTTACCGAGGTTATTTATTTTCCGGTGGTTCGTATCTTGGTACTTTTTCATTGTACTGGTACTTAGGTACTTTTCGTAAGTAATCTGGTTACCAATTTAAAAATATTGAGAGCATGTTTTCGCGTTTCAGGTCAAAATAATAATCCCCAAACCCCCAATTTGTTAAAAAAAAATTTAAAATTTAAAAAAAAAAAATTACAATTTTTTTCATATACAAAACATTACAATTTTTCAGGAATTAATTTTGAATTGTACAAGTATATTGCTCTTTCTTTCTTTCTTTATTAGCCAACATGATGGCCACATTCGGAACAAATCCAACTTTTGTCAAACTCCGGCTTAAAACATAAAACTGTCATTTTATAAATTATTGTCTAGCGTATGTTAATGTCTTAAATACGTGTATTTCCTTGTAAAAGTGCAAATCATCCCAAGATAAAGAAAATAACTAAAAGACATACGAGGGATTTTATATTCTCTGGATCATAGTAACATGCTGCAATCATGTAATGTCCTGTCCAAATTGCACACACACACACACACACACACACACACACACACACACACACACAGTAAATTATATTTTTTGTTAAGCATATTTTTTAAAGGAAAGAAAATGTTTCATCAATTTAAAATAACACCTGGCTTAAAAGTATACAGGGAGAGCAAACTTATTTTTATGGCAAAATGGAGCAAAACTTTAGTGTAACAAGGTCTAACAATCAATTAAACCTATGAACGTGAATTATGTAAATCTCCATCCAAAATGTATCACTCATAAAACATATACAGTTAAATTGTTTCTTGCCACAAGAATATTTACACATGTATCCAGCAGTCTGTCGTTGCTAAAGATATTTCCGTCATTTCGAATGGCAATAAAATGAAATCAAACAGAATCTAAATTTAAAATGCAAGCATATACATATTTGTACCAAGTAGTCCCGTCTCAAAAGCACAAATCACAATGAAATGTTACTACTTTTTTAACAACTATATTCATTCATTCATTCATTCATTCATTCATTCATTCATTCATTCATTCATTCATTCATAACAAACGAACTCATAATCACATACGTACATTTACGAATACATACTGCTATCGCACAAACGTAAATGTGTACATACACGACTCCATAAAATTGCTCATGTCCAAGGAGGATACTGACAGTTAGTTTTGTAAAATTATGATATTATTAGAAGAAATACTTGAACATCAGGAGTTATCTAATAATGAGAGAGAGAGAGAGAGAGAGAGAGAGAGAGAGAGAGAGAGAGAGAGAGAGAGAGAGAGAGAATTTATAAATAGAAGCATTGTCACATCATTGTCCAAAAAGTCTTTAAAAAATAATAATGTGTACTTAAAAACGGTTAATTGCATCAAGTGTGTGTGTGTGTGTGTGTGTGTGTGTGTGTGTGTGTGAATTAATCTAATTTTAACAGGCCGGAAGGCTATGGGATGTCAAACCCTTAAACGAGTTCAAGGACAAAAGCCCCTCGTTGGATTGTACATACTAGACAAACTTATATACCCTGACTTCATCTTTCCACTCACAGAATTAAATCCCTCAAAACACGCATATTTTTTTGGTACTAATCCATTTCAGAACAGAACACCTGTATCAACAATTTACTAATCTTCTTTAAATTACAGACGCATGCGTGGAAAGCAGCATCACCCCAAAGCAAGAGTAAATTACAAACTTTCTAGCGAGACTATATCATTGGAAACTGGCTAATGCTTGCAACAGAACTGCGGTAAAGGTGTGCCGTTACTCGTGCCTTTGCTGATGTTTTCTTTCACGCATGCGTCAATAAAATAAAAAGGTAAGTAAATGATGAATGCACAGATGTTCTATTGAAGGATTTAATGCCATGAATCAAAAGAAGATTTTACCTACCATCCGAATTTAAAGCTCAGTCGAAATAAAGTACTTTCTTGCGAGCGTCTGAAAGACAGAACTGATTGGAGGGTGAATGCATCAGTATGAAATAAGGCCCGTCCCTGTTGGCCTTTGCTGCTAGTCATGTCAGAAAAAAGCGGATGCATACGTACGTACGTACATACATACATACATACATAAATACATACATACATACATACATACATACATACATACATACATACATACATACATACATACATACATACATACATACATGTGCAAACCAAAAACACTGTTCTCTCAAATACAAACTGAACTTACCTCATCGTTCGTATTAATGTTGTCCTGTAAGTCATCGTTTGAAAGTAAATCTCCAGGACTTATTGATCTCACCACAACGGTGTACAGAATCAGCGTCAACACTACGATAATACCTAAACGAATGAATGTCATCTTCGATACTGTGATTTCTATTTGCAAGAAAAATGCGCTCAAAATACCTGACTGCTGTGCGAACACAGAAACACCTGTGATCTGTCACAGTAACTATTACTTTGAATCTAAAGAAGGTCAGTATAATTTGCCCTTCTCATTGACTATTTGTTCCCAGTAGTGGTCCATATGCGTGATAACTGGAACGAATGATTTGTCGCATAATTAAAGAAGAGTCTGCAATCAAACCTTATGTAGACAGTTGTGCTCACAGAGAATCAAGTTTTCAAAGAGTATGCATTACAAAGCTTCCGGTACTTGACTGCATACGTTTTCCATCAGAACCAAAACATATTGAACAATAAATATCTCAGTCAGATGAAACATATTGGTTGCTCCTTTAAAACTACAGATTCAAGAGTTTTTAGACATATTTGTTATAAGGGTCTTATTAAGCGTGTAAGCTACACACACAAAATCACTGAAGCAGACGAGTTCCCTTCTTTTTTGCCCTGTCGAAAGAAAACTCTTCTATTATCTGGATTTCAGAAGTGGTCGCGTCAGCTATATCCTGATCAATGAATCGGTAAAGTTATGTTTCTCTTTTTACGCACAATATATTGAAGTTACAACAATGAGAGCTTTCGAAGAATCACGTGATCGGGTGGCACCATACTTGTCAAGCAGAGGTGTTGTGAACAGTATTGCAGATTTTAAGCTAGTTTACATTCATTCCAAATACCGAATTCATTGCTATTGTAAGGCTGATTAAAATTTTAGTAATGAAGAGCACTTGCGGCAACGGTGGAGTTCTAGAACCGAAAGAAAATGGCGCTTTTTCTTTCTCCACATCTCCAGTAACTTCACAAAAGCATGTTAACTGTTAACTAAACTCTTGATTCTTCACAATAGCCATATTAACCAAACAATCCTTATCAGTATTTAAGCTATATATATATATGTGTGTGTGTGTGTGTGTGTGTGTGTGTGTGTGTGTGTGTGTGGCCTAGACAGTAACAAAAAAGTAAATAAGTACAGAGTTTGTATTTAACAGAATTTGAATGAATGTTTATTCTTAAAATCATATTTCCTTGGGGGAAAATATAAGCTCAAATAAAATACTTAAAAATATTGTTTCCTTATATACTTCAAGTTAGTAATGCAATCAATAATAATAATAATAATAATTAATAATAATAATAATAATAATAATAATAATAATAATAATAACAATAATAATAATAATAATAATAATAATAATAATAATAATAACAATAATAATAATAATAATAATAATAATAATAATAATAATAACAATAATAATAATAATAATAATAATAATAATAATAATAATAATAATAATAATAATAATAATAATAATAATAATAACAATAATAATAATAATAATAATAATAATAATAATAACAATAATAATAATAATAATAATAATAATAATAATAATAACAATAATAATAATAATAATAATAATAATAATAATAATAACAATAATAATAATATAATAATAATAATAATAATAATAATAATAATAATAATATAATAATAATAATAATAATAATAATAATAATAATAATAATAATAATAATAATAATAATAATAATGGAAAGGTTTGGCCTTGTCATAGTTAATGTTTTAGTACGTAAAATACAAATCTTATCAGTTTCGAAAATCGACATTATTATTTAAAACAATAGCCCAGTGTAACAATGCCTTGACAGGTCGGTGGTGCAAACTGGTTAATGCACATAGGTTTTGGAATTAAAGAAACGCATTTAATCTATATATTACGCAAAGTTATTTGTATCATTTTCAATACTTTTGATGAAATTTCAGTTGTTATATGCGGTAGAATGACAACATTTTAAATAGTCAAAACTGTTAAAGATTGAAATTCCACTTTTAGCAAATTGAAACTCGAAACAAAATTAAAGATTGAATTATTAAGAGGATTTTCAAAACCGTATACATTGTGGGGAAAAAATGCATACAAACGAAAAAAGAAGAGAAACAATTCAGATATGTAATAATTCTTGCTAGTTTAAACAGTCTGTGTAATTTCTTGCTTTACACTTTACTATGTTTTGCTGGTCACAGCTTGTTTAAGAGTTGGATAATTTGACCATGCTTCACGTTTTTAGATGATGCACTTACTGCCAAGCAAAAATTGCTTGAAATGTAAACTGATCTTGATAACTCGATCTTTTTGTTCATTTTTCTTTTTTTCACCATTTGTTCCCGATTTTGATTGGATTAATTTGTATGTTCCATACGGTGTTTCTTGCATCACACTTAACTGTTGTGTACTACTTGTTTATTTATGTAATTTTTTCGATATGTAATCAAGAACTGTACAGCGTTCGGTGACAATGTTTCGTAGTCATACTATGGCGAAAAGTTGCTTACGATTGACAATGTAAACACCTAACTTTATCGGCATTTAGATTAAGGCCTTTTTCAATTAGTGGTGAACAAGTATTTCCTTCATGAAGGAGATGAGCTGCAGTGAAATAATATAAAAAGGGACTTGACTGAAAACTCAATCCAGAGCTTGAGAAAATGCAGTTAGGTATAGAAACAGACGAAGAAGTATACCGGCAGAACTTAGGTCTAAATGGAAAACCCCCAAAAAACAAAACAGTAGAATTCATGTAATCATAAAAAATAAATCATTTATGAGGACGATACTCCACCCCACCCCCCCACCAAAAAAAAAGAAACAACCCCAACAACAAAAAAAAAACAAACAACAACATACAACATAAATGAGATAATGTAAAAGACAAGAAATATAAATTAAAGAAGTAGGTGCTGGCTCTGTCGACGTTACAAAATTTAAGTGAAGAAAACAGTGACGAAAAGGAGATTCTGTTGAACTGCAGGTGCTTGTCAACCGCTCCGGTGGCCTAGTGGTTAGGGCGTCAGCGGCGGAAGCGGAAGGTCGTGTGTTCGATCCCCGGCAGAAGTCATACCAAAGACTTACAAAAATGGTACTAACAGCTGCCTCACTTGACGCTCAGCATTAAGAGGTTAGTGTTAAGACTGGTCGGCCTGGTGTCAGGATAATGTGATTGGGTGGGACATCATGCTACATGTCTGCGGCATGATGCCCCAATGATAGACATCATTATAAACTGCCTCACTGCAGACATCGTAGCGATATGACTGAAAAATTGTTAAAGCTACGTTAAAAAATCATAATCAAACAAACAAACAAAGCAGGTACTTGTCTTGGGTACGACTGATTTACTAATTGGGTAGCAGGTTATCTAAGGTCATAGGGTCAATTTTTTTAAAAACAAATATGTATAAAATATCCAATGAAATAAAAGGAAATCAATCAAAATCGGCTAAACATGTATTATGTCTACTTAGGCGCAGCAACTATTTTGTAAGAACACGTTTTCTATTAACAGCAGAAAATACAAAATGGATTGAAAAATTTAATGAATTACTCGATTGTGATTTGTTACAAATATCGAAAGGAAATGAGCATGCGTATTACGATCCTGTTGCATGTGGAACACAACTTAAAACTTCCTACAGTGGGAAAACATGTTCGGGTCTACAAGCGGGGATGAGATGTTTGGGCAGAGAATTATTAAACTCATTTGATGATCATGAAATCTCTAAACGTTGAATTAGAGCTAGATTTATAACATATTAATCTACTTTAATGCGTCGATCAAAATAAAATAAACCAAAGAAACATTTAACAGATGATTATTTCTTGCCTGTTTATAATACTGTCTTTTCCAATGCGAATTGTAAAGCAAATAATGCAAACGTTTGTTGGAATCGTTGTCCGTTTAATAGTTTCTTAAAGTGACATCGATTTGGATAAGCAAGCACTACATCGAAAATGAATGGGTCTTCCACGATCTTTTTCTCTACATTGGACTACTTTGTATATTATTGTTGTGGTGGGGTGGGGCGGTGGTGCTTGATTGTATAAATTATTATTAATTATTGCTTATAATTGCCCACTGTCACGAGGTTATATAAATATAATAATAATAAATAGCATAACCCACCCTTTTCTTTTGGTACTCGTTATCTAAGAGATGACTGCCATCGATATAATTTCCCCGGTTCAAGTAAAGATAAGTGCTCAACTTATAGATGGAGGTAGATATAGTGATCTGAGCAGATATATTGAACAAATAAATACGAGGTAAAGATGAAAAACGATTTAATCAATTACATAAACAATTGTGAGAATTCCTTTGATTAGGAATATACTCTACTTTTAGAAATAAATCTTTTACCGAATTACAAGACAAATCAAATAGATTTAAATAAACTAGCCGATCTGTTACTGATAGCATGAGTTCTCAGTTTCGTTTCCTCTGTTGCTGTTCAGAATTTTGGCTTTTAGAAATGATACTTTCTACCATCTGTCTCAGACACACTCTGAACACGTTAGAATTTCAGCATGATAAAAGATTTCACCACGTTCATCGCTGCACTTCCCTCTAGTTTCTTTTCCTCAGTATACGTCTCAGGTTACGTCTAAAAAGCTATTTTCTCCCTTTTAAAAAGAAAATAAACAACACCCTACGTTTTATCGTTATAATTGATACAGGAGAGAAGTTTCATTATCCTGGCTCGTAAATCAGATATTTCTATTAGTGGTAAACATATGATAAGGCTATGAATTCCAAAGCACGTTCTTATACAAATGTATTAGAAAATATCATGCAAGACCTGTAGATAAAAGCAAACATTATATAAATCGCATCAACAAATTACATAAAATTGTGACACTATACCTTTGTGGTTTTCGTCACCCAAATGTTTTTGGCGGCTTGCCTGGACCACACATATTTTACGAATGAATTTCTTTCAAATTCCACTCTTAGTCTTAACTGGTTATCTTACTGTCTGTCCTTGTGCAGGAAAAGTTTAGACTGATTACCATTTCAACAAGGGCAATATTAAATCCCATGAAATTTTGTGTGAAAACACACCTCTTGTATAACGTGACCAGTCAGAATCAAATGTCTTTGCAGCCTTTTCTTCCAGAGTCGCTAAAGTCTGGTCAGCTTGACCTGGTAGTTTTTAACTAACAGAATTTCTGCGGTTTCTCAAATTTGACAACTGTCCTATGAAAATGAAGTTTACCATGCCTCTAACAGTCCGTCTGGCTGCTGGATAAACAAAGGTTCTAATTAGTAACAACAGTTCCACTATAAAGAAACATTACCGTACATGGCAGTATAGCGATATGACACGTGTGTGTCTCCATAAATCTAATTAATGGTTCTCTGGTCTCAATTAATGTATTCTTAATAGATCGCCAGAAATTTGCCCATTCACAATTGTCAACATTTATACCTGATAAAATTTGCATGGCATGGTATTTTACATATTTAGAATTGCACCTTTGATAAGGCTACAACTTTGCTGTTATTATTTAACAAAGGTTAATATGGATAATAAAGTAACACGCCACTGTTTGATTGTTCAGATAGTATTCTCTTATGACTCTAAATTGTGTAATGCTTATTTAAGTCATATATATATTATTATTTCTACTAGACTATATACAGTTCTTACCCATCCTGTAACAGCAAAGTCTTCTCATTAGTAGACCATTTTGGGCCAGAAAAACCTTTTATTCGAAGTTCCCGGTATTGCTTTAATCTCCTCTGGATGTTTCAGTTTATGGCAAGCCCAACATTTAATTTTATATCATCTTCAAAATAGATATTCAACATTGTGTCATAGTCCCTTTTAGATGATAACGTTCTTTTGCATTTTGAAGTACTTAAGATCAGATTCTGGCTAACGTATGCAATATTAGTTTTTTTTTAAAAAAAATGTATTTTATGTTTAACAGCTGCGGAGAAGCAAGTAACGAGTCGCCGAGGAAAAGGGTAGCTCAGTCAACAGTACAACTACTGCTATGTCAACCACGGGTGTACGAGGAATCATGCAATATATATATATATATATATATGTGTGTGTGTGTGTGTATGTGTATGTGTATGTGTATGTGTATGTGTATGTGTATGTGTGATTTAGATTTTTAAGGTAGTTATATCGCCTCGACATCTGCAGTGTGGCAGTTTATAGATATGTCTATTACAATGTCATTTAATTGCAGACATGCAGCATCATGTCCGACCCAGTCACAGTATTCTTACCGACTAGGCCGATAAATTAACCCCACGTCCTTGAGGATATTGATTGCTTGTTTAAAGGCTGATATGGCCTACATTTTAATCCTGCACAAATCTTAAACCAATCTGGTCTGTAAGTTTCGGTGTACGTTTCATACACTTACCCGAATTTCTCGCTGCCGTGGAGCTACCGTCGGCTGACGTTTTCTTTAAGCAACATCTAGTTTTATTTCGGATAAAATCTGTTTAACGACATGTAAATCCACGTGGGATAGCACAGCCCTCTGTCCTGTGGCTATTTTGAAATTCGCGCTAGATATGGCTATTACCAAATGCCGGTAGGTTAATTCCTTGATTAACACTACTAACGCAGACAAGTTCTCTGTCTGTTTATGGATACATTTAATATAGTTCAGTCAAACCATGATGGCTCCTTTGTAGGAACCCTGCAAGCAGGAAAGTGGGATACGTTAGCGTCAATGGGAAAACAGATTGCATACCCTACACCCACCCCCTCCCCGGGAACGTTTAGAGTCAAGGTTTTAAAAATCACCATGGCAACGTTTAGCATCAAGGGTAATTGAACATTGGGACTATTAGGACCGTATAGCGTCAATTGAAAGTGGAGTGGTTGTATAGGGACAATAGGAATGGAAGAGGTGAGGTGGTGTCACGGAACTGAAGATTGGTAACAATGTTGCAACAGTGGTAGGAACAGGTGTGCACCGGGTTGACTGCAGTTTGAAGTAGAGATATACTCCCAATATACATCAACTGATAGAAAACATACAATATACAATATTATACAGTGACAAACATTTCACATTATTTTGTTTGTTGAGGCAAGAAGGCAAATCTTTTCTAGACCTTTGAGTGGCCATGACCTTTTGGGTTCTTCTTCTATTTTCTCCAGTTCTTCCACCAGCTCCTGACTTTTCCAATGATTCATTTCTTCTTCTTCTTTTCCGTCTCTGACATCCAATCAGGATACCCCATGTTTCTGATTTTCTCTTGTATCTTCACCAGTTTTTATTTAGTTTGTTAAATTCCTGTGTCATTTTTTCGTTTTCTTCCTCCTTTCTCTCTTTTACCTAGGTATCTTATATAGTTTTGACCCACTCTTGCATCATCTTTCTCATCATATCTTCCGCGTCTTTTATCTGGTCAACTCCCCACTTTACAAATGACCACTCAGTCAAACGCAACACATCTTATAAAAATGAACGGACTTGCATGACACAACCAAACTTCTAACTCTCGCATATTTTGGTGTTATAAATGTAAACGTTTCCACTTCCTCCTCTAGCTTACCTTCTAGCAGATCTCTCGCCAGTTTGAGACTGTTCACAAAGTCTAGGCTTCCTGTATATTTAAATTGTTCAAGCTTTTCCACCATTTAAAGACACGTCCATTAACCAAAACCAACTGGGTTGAACAGTTGAACAAGTCGATCGACATCTTCCTTTTGCTTGTTCTGTAGAATGGCGCGAATGATGGACGCGTGAGTTTATATATGTTAATCAAGTACGTGAAGGAAAGCATCCCTTACATTGAGTTCACATATGATCTACTATCCACACAGAATAGAGAGGAAAACCAACCAGAAAATATACTATCAAAAATCAAAAAATGTACTATCCATACAGAAAAGAAGGGAGGGAAAACACACCACAAAATATACTATACAAAACCACAATATCTACTATCCACACACGGGAAGGAGAAAAACAAACCACAAATACACTATATTCACATGGGAAGGAGGAGGAACATACACACAATCACATCAGGAAAAGAGTGAGTGTTTGAATAGTCTCTATTCTAGAGATTTGGCTAGCCTTGAAGAGGGCTGTTTCTTTAACCTTCAAATGCACCTTTTAATGGTGACACCTCCCTAATCTGGCAAGACAGACACAACGTCGGCACCAGTCATTGTCCCAATCCACAGTTGTTTCTAATAGCGCAGAAGGGGGATGAGTGGCCTCAGTACCCCAAGCTTCACTTTGTGGGGATAGTGAAGACTTCCTTTGTCTATGTATTAGTCCAAGATGTTGTGGTCTAGGGATTTCGTCCCGCCATTGGCATCTATCACCAGACTCACATGCCGTCTCAGCCAAGAAAGAAAATAGGACATAAAAGTTAGGAAATTAACATCATAAGCAGGAAAACAAAATAAAGGGGTAAAAGTCTTGTACACAATGTCACGTGATGGAACTATAACCTAAAGGGGACCTTAGCACACTGGGGATTATAGGCCAGTCACTGACAAGTACCACAAACGCTAACATCATAGAGCTACCCCAATTGACACCTATTTGAAAATAACATTTTCCAACGTTGACAACATCTGAATATAAGAAAATCAGCATTTACAACGTTGGAAAACAAATAAGGCAGGAGAATAGCAAATAAATAGCATCATGCTGACCGCCCCTGTCGGGTCGGAATATTAAGTTTAGGGACAGGGATAGAAAGAAGTCAAAGAGCATGGATATGGATGAAACTTTGAAAACAAGCGACAGAGACATTTGTTGTCAAAATACAACATTTTTATCTAAATACCAAAAAAATACCAATTAACTATGAACAATAAAAGATACTGCTTCAAACAAACAATTAGATTTGACCTGGTTGACATAATTGTGAAGTGAAGCTTGATTTCCAGGAATGGAAGTCATTGGGCCATTGATGTACACTAGGTTTCCTAGCTAAAGACAACATATAGCTATAATAGTCACAAAACAATCGATCTACTTTATCGTCGTTTCTAGAAGAATGACGATGAAAATAAGTCACTAAATGTTCGAAAGAATATCTAAGACTGCGTTGATGCAGAAAATTTACACAATATTGACCACACACCATGGAATCGGTGACTTGTAATTTCACATTATTGAATCGTATTGTTTGAGCATTTAGTCTCATAAAGTCAATGATGTCGTCTTCCAAATGTGGCAATCCATACAAATCAAAATACTTCACACTTCCCTCTTTAGGAATGTTGACGCCTACCCAGCCGGTTCCTCGGAGATAACTGTCGTCCGTATCGATGACATAAGCTTGATCATCTTGAGGTCTGCGATGAGGTAGTTCATCTTTAGCGCACATCACAGGAATCCAAGAAGCAAAAGGTAATAAAGTTCCCAGATATCTATTTGTTTTGGGTATTTTTTGTTTGTTCTTGTTTTGTTTTGTTTTACAGGTAATGATAAGTCATCAATTCAATCAAGACTTCTTGTTTGAAAAAGTCTGACAAGTAACCGTTTCTTCGCTTCGACTTAGCACGCAGGACCTATTTCTTTGGCAATAAGTCCTCTCAGGGGAAAATCCTCCGCGTTGCACCAACATCTTGTTGACGAATGGGTATTGTTTTGGACCAATGGGCGAAAAACATGTCGAAGTTTGGTTAAACGTTTATTCTGATGTGGAGACAAAGGTATCGTGCCTTTCAATAAATTCAAACAACATTCGCACACGTATGCTATTCCATCCATCGATTGTAAGGTACTAGTCAGTTTTCGTCCTTCCATTCACTTCCAAAGGGCACTTCGGAGATCTTTGTACTCCAGAGGCTCTTTTTATTTTCTCATTCCTTCTAATGTGGGTATAACATTTCCTAAAAGTCCCAACGCAGGACCTATTTCTTTGGCAATAATCCCTCTCAGGGGTAAAAAATCCTCCACGTTGCACCAACATCTTGTTTGACAAATGGGTATTGTTTTGGACCATTTGACGAAAAACGTGTCGATGTTTGGCTAAGCATTTATTCTGATGTGGAGACAAAGGTATCATGCTTTTTAATATATTCAAACAACATTACATCGTTGGAGGCAGTTTGAATGATTTGTTGGGTGGAGAGGCTTTGCAAAGGACGGCAAACACGTCCCAATGTTTGACTAAACGAAGAAGTAGTTCTTTCAAGAAGTCCTCTCAGCGGTAAAAATCCTCCGCGTTGCACCAACATCTTGTTTGACGAATGGGTATTGTTTTGGACCATTTTGGTGGAAAATGTGTCGATGTTTGGCTAAGCATTTATTCTGATGTAGGGACAAAGCTAGCGTGCCTTTCAATAAATTCAAACAATATTACATCGTTGGAGGCAGTTTGAATGATTTGTTGGTTGGAGAGTCTTTGCAAAGGAAGACCAACACGTCCCAATGTTTGACTACACGAAGAAGTAGTCCTTTCCTTTTCTTTCCTTTTAGGAGTGAATAATGATATTATTTTCGACAGGGTGACACCTTTGTTTGTTGGTTCAAAAAATAAACTGACGTCAATGACTTGACACACGCCTTTTTAATTTTATTTTTGGACTATCGCTTCTTCAAAAAGTAACGATGTTTATTTTGAAAATCGAATCTCTCTTAAGAATTGCCACCATAGAAATCTTCTTTTGTCTTTGGACGACTTTTCATGGAATGACGTCAATGTTCGGATGAGCGTTTTCTCTTTGATGATGAGGCTGTCTTTTTCCTTTTCCCTTTTGGATAGGAGAACGACAATGGGGACGGTGTGTACGTATTTGAAGGGGCATCTTTGAGTACTCAGGAGCACATAAACACTGATTCCCATCGTTTACCACAAGTCTTTGTTCTATACCGGATTGTGTTTCCACTGATTGTCTTCACTTTGTATCAACTTGATGACAGGTAACACACGTTTAGGAGGGGTTCGTAACGAACTAAATCGGAACAGTTCGTATTTGTACAAATCCAGTAAAATGTGTAATATGTCCGATCTTTCTTTGACTTTTCTTGGGGGCAGGTACTTTGTGAGCAGCTGCCAATAAGGAGGAAGAGGGTGTCAGAGCTGGAGGAGACGTTTTTGCAGACGCATGTTTCCATTGTTTCATCAACTGAGGAAAAACGGGTGTTAAATTGAGTTTGGCTGGCATCACCAGCAACGGAGAAGTGAAATAACCTGAGGCCACTGGAGCCACGATCACCGTAGCTGCAGGTTTGTATATGTAGGGTTACATCCTGGTTGAAGTGCCTTTCATTCGGGTGGAAGCTGTCTTTTGTAGGCTTTCCTTTTCCTGGGGTTTTTCCGTGACCTGGTCTTGACACGACCGCTCATTTTCCTTTGGGTTCGTTTGGCTTTTTTGGGAGTGGCTTTTAGTCTTGGGAGGACTTTGAGAGCAATGGTATCTAATTTTAAGAGGGAACAAATGATACCATGAACCGCTGCCTCCGGGTTTTAAAATGGTCCGATTTTTGGTTTTAGTGTCGATGCGAGGATCGGCGTCAAGACTAATTTGTTTTTCTCCAAAAAGAAAGCGTTTACTTTGATCTGGAATGTGTATGATGTTTTACAGTAATTGTTGTGCTGTCACTGTAAACCAACGTAAGATTTCTCTGAGACTGGTTTCTAAGACGCGAGCACATATTTGTGGGTTGTTTTCGCGACTGATGCTGCACGCATCAGTTTGACGGGAATATGAGACTGAAGTAACATCATCATGATGATGTGTGAGACAGAGCGAAAGTGCCAGAGTTTTATTTTAAATTATAGATTGTTAGTTGTTGTTGTTAAGTCGATGACGGGGACGTGTACACGACAGGTCCTCTGTCTTGGCACCAGTCGTCAAACAGATGGGTACGACATCGCAAATAATCGGGGCTAGTAGGTTTTAAATCCACGAGAAAAAATGTGTATGGGGTTTGAGTGGCATCATCGTACACATGAGTCAATCAAGGTGTTCCTAACTGTTCCTAACTGTTTGGCTAAGACCTGCACTTGCTAGTTATTTCTAGACTAATGACCATTGAGGGCTTTCCAATGTTGAAACAAATTTTGTGTAATGTATATGACACACTGGCATTACGACGATGCCCTTTGCACGTGAACCACACTTTAATTTCTTCTTCGACTTCTTCTAGCGTGTAGAATATGATTAGATGGATTTAACTGGGGTCAGACACAATCCAATCGTCTTCGCTAGGAATGCCTTCTACAAACACTGTGGAATCACCTTGACCTCGCAAGAGGCTGTACGCCGCTTGCCACTCTATCTAACACCACGCGATGTGTTGAGAACGATTGATCAAATGATGTTTATGATGTTATGTTCGATCAAACGTGTGACAAATTAAATTTTTTGCAACCTCTAGGTCCGGCAATTAACATGTTATTGGGATGGTGAAGATATAATGCGTGATCTAAGTATTCGCCAATGACTTTGAAAATGGAGGATGAGGGAGCATCAAAGCAGAGGTATCGATAGTAGTGCAGAGAATGTAAATTTTTACACGAAAATAGACAAGACAAGAGTTCGTATACTTTTTTATGGACACGTTTATTTCAACACATGCTTAAAATGAAACAACACGAAAGACAAAAATATATAAAAGCCAAATGGCTAAGTACAGCAATAAAACTCAAATTACAACGGTACAGGTGGAATATATACAAGTCTCCGTACAACATATTTTTGGTAACTTTGAGACCCAGGGGTAGTGTAATGTTAATAGTCTCTGCATTGGCTACAGTCACACAGGTGTCCTCTTGAAATGGTCGTTCCGGAATGACCATGACAGTCCTATCCTGAAAGGAGTGGTTGTCCTCGGTGACAGATTCTCCTTCTGTCACTAAAACGGGTTTAAAAGTTACTGTTTTGACTGCATGTTGGATTGTATGATCGCAACTCTTGAGCATAATTGGCTACTTATTTAGTCCAAGCCTCCAAACCCCAACTTGTCCAGTCACGTACATATGTCAAGTGAAGGTGTAAGTCACGATCTACACACACACCGTCGTACACATCTTCAATACCTAAAAGTTGACGAATTTTTTATTTTTTTTTTCGTAAAGGTCTAGAAGTATCCATATGAAGGCGCAAGGATTTTAACATAATGTGTCATTCGTGCTCATTTAAAAGGTCCACGTTCATGTTTTGGACCGAGCGATGTCAAACCTTGGCGCGATTCCTGCAAGAAGTAATAAGATTACCCCAAATTTCCAAAGACTTCTATACAACTTCAGTTGTAAATTAGAAAGCGCGACGTGTCTATTCTATGCATATTTTTTTTATCTAATCAAAGCAAAACCACAAATCTCACAACCTGCCAAATATCTATCAAACGCACATCTACATGGTTTCTCTTCATCAGGTTTCCGTACCGCAAGCAGTTCACGCCATAGAAACTATACAACTATCCCTTAACACAAGGTACTATTTGAACTATGCCACCTTAGACCAGTCAATGTATGGTTTCAAGGCACATTTCGCCAGTACAATTGCATCACAGTTGCCACCATGGAGACATAAACGGTATCTGCTAAGTTACTTCTTGTTGATCCCATTGTGTATTTTACCGGTTTCCTACAGTAAATACTGCCACTGCAACCACACCACCAATGTACACCACAAGATTTTAATAGGGACTATGGCACGACAGGGACACTCATGCGGGTTTGACCTGAATTCACTACTAGTGAACCATGGCATCATGGAAACTAACTAACACTTCACTCCGTGATGTTTGCACCTAGTAACTGGCAAATTATTTCGAACTAAGGTATATTTCCAATGCACCGAGTTCTCATAATCAGACAAGTAATCACACAAATCTAAGAATTTATTAAAACTAGGCGCTATAACCGAATGCGCATACTCTACATTTGCTACAATATTATCATATGGCTATGATATAAAGTAATATAGAAGAAATCTTTCGTGTTTATTAATAAATATAAATTTGAAAATCTGTATTAAAGAATGAACAGGGTTGAAATTCGGTTGTATGATGCTTCTCCTGTATATACGAAAACCTGGCATAGAAAGTTTACAAAGAAAAGGCGCTCATACCAGCAACAGTTTACTTTCAATGGGTGCTCAAATAGTAAATTGTAATGCTCACATGAAATTGCATGAACATATACCCAACACAGGGCCAGCGCTTCCGCTAGGCGAACTTGGCAATCGCCTAGGGCGCTGGGCTAAGGGTTTATTTCATGATGGGCGTGAGTGGAAGGGGGGCGCCATATATATGATCCCTCCTAGGGCACCAAACTGCATCGCACCGGCGCTGACTCAACACATATATGAAACTGAGTTACAAATGATAAAAAGTGTCTGGTACACTTTGACAAAGCAATTATGGTCACTGTCTCAGTAATACACTTAAGCTCTCCCCCCTTCCATCACATTCCACAACAAATAACTTGTTTTATCCATTGCTCTTAAAACAGAGAATCAAAGCCGTTTTACTCCTTGCAGAATACACTACTCTGATTTACAATTTCGTCCCAAGGGCGATAACATAAATCGTCCTTACTGCATCAAAAATTACAGTGATTTATCTGATGTTTAACCGCTATTTGCATCTCTCACTACACACAAAGCGTCAAGTGAACATGTTACTTGAATCGTGATCTATTTTTAAACTATCGAACCCATACGTGTATCTAAATTTGTTCATCTTTAAACACGACTTGCGGCCCATTTATACAGCCTTACTTTCACGAGTTTCGATTTTGTGAAGCAGACAGAAAAAAGTTCAAATTAACATTAAGGAAAACTTTTAAAATAATACTACTGAATTGTTGCCACTAAAATGTTTCTTTCTGTTTTACTTCGCGAGAGAGTAGCAGTCAAATTTATAAGGATAACACGATGACTTTTGCATCAAGGTGCTAAAGACGGTCGAATTTTGTGGGGCACACCGTTCTAATTACAAGATTCAGTAATAACTTTCTAATTATAAGATTCAGTAACACCATTCTAATTACTAGATTCAGTAACACCATTCTAATTACTAGATTAAGTAACACCATTCTAATTACTAGATTAAGTAACACCATTCTAATTACTAGATTCAGTAACACCATTCTAATTACTAGATTCAGTAACACCATTCTAATTACATGATTAAGTAACACCATTCTAATTACTAGATTAAGTAATAAGGATAACACGATGACTTTTGCATCAAGGTGCTAAAGACGGTCGAATTTTGTGGGGCACACCGTTCTAATTACAAGATTCAGTAACAACTTTCTAATTATAAGATTCAGTAACACCATTCTAATTACTAGATTCAGTAACACCATTCTAATTACTAGATTAAGTAACACCATTCTAATTACTAGATTAAGTAACACCATTATAATTACTATATTCAGTAACACCATTCTAATTACTAGATTCAGTAACACCATTCTAATTACATGATTAAGTAACACCATTCTAATTACTAGATTAAGTAACACCGTTCTAATTACTAGATTCAGTAACACCATTATAATTACTAGATTAAGTAACACCGTTCTAATTACAAGATTCAGTAACACCATTCTAATTACTAGATTCAGTAACACCATTCTAATTACTAGATTCAGTAACACTAATATTATAAATCTAATTCCATGCTTGAATGACAGTCGAACAAAGAATTGCTATTTGATTTCAGGAAATGAAAAAAGACCTTCAAAATACCCGTATATAAAAAAATAACCACCCCAAACAATCTAATAAATAGAACGTTCTTTATTAAATTGTGTTTTCTTTTCATTACATACATGTATTTTGGCACCAATCTAGCATCCTTGAAAAGTGTGATTACAAAACAATGCCAAACAGCCGGTGGTATTAAGCAGATGAAAGATAGTCTGATACAGGCATTGGTTTTTTAAACACAAAATTCTTTTTCCGTTGATCAAAACCCATCATTACTGTTTAAATTTTGTACAAACGTTAAATTTGAATTTATCTGAATACAATGGCCGCTAAGAGAGATCAAAAGCAAAAGCTGTCCTTACTGCGAAATGATTACGAAGATTTTCCATGGTTCCGTACCACAAAAAAGAAATTGTGGTCATTTCAGAGTTGCAGCACAACTCCAGCAAGAGCAAGAATACGTCATAGCACCATTTGTGAATACCTTTTGCAAAGTGGTTAGGATGCCATCTGTTTGGATTGTTTTATTGCAGCCTATAAAAAAAACAACGATGATTAATTCACAATGCAATGGCAGGAAGAGAGCAAAAAACGATCTTTAGCTTTTTGTATTCAAAGCGAACGAGTACTCTCACCTAAATGCACAACAACAACAACAACAACAACAACAACAACAACAACAACAAAAAAAAACGCCCAGCAAAGTGACTTATGTTTCTGTTCATTTAGGATATCCTTGTTTCAGAACGATACTGGCATGCCAGTCATTTACTGATTAACCAAAGCATGTAAATTCTTTTCAAGAAGTACATTGGAGTATGATATTCATTGATATGTGCATTCTATACACATTAGTCTGGAATAACCCCCTCCCCCGCTTCTCAAATCACTGTTGCCATGGGGACAGTCATCTTGCACAATCATACTTTTCTGACTGAGATTATAATGGGCTAGAACCATTGAAATATTCTTATGACCGACGATGGAGTAGAAATCTCCAATTCAAGTTCTTTTCCAGAAACCGGCACTATGGACGTCTTATGTCGTACAAAGATTGCAACATACGGAAGATGAAATTTCAAATGGTTGTTGATGATTGGATATGTATGTTTGTCATGGCTCTTACACATGGCATGTTTATCTGCTATGATGCCTGTGTTTCTAATATTGGAGAGAAATCTTGATATAAAGCACATTAAAGTGCAGAAGCACTTAAAATATGATCACAAAACTGATAACGTCACATTTAATAGTTTAATCAATAATTTGCAAATAATTAAATTCAGGAGGAATATGAACAAGAACCTATTTCTTAAAATGCTCTATCAATGATTTTTTTTAACATTGCAATGCAGTAGATGTACCAAACATTTTTTTTGTCTATCTTTCTACTTTTTTTATCTATTATTTTTTCAGTTCCAATTATTTAAAGGAGAAAAAAAGGATCTGACATATCCCAACATACAGGAGCAGTGAGCATCATTCACTTTTCCCAATTCAACAAGGTTGATGGAAGTGGTTTCTCACTTTTTCAGACTCCTATGGCACATGGCTGAAAGCTGAATCACATTTTCATCATGCTAAAGAAATGTTAGGCATTTTCAAGTAACCTTCACTAAAACAGCTGTATCTGTATGTCTGGATTTAGCAAAATTTCAATTTATCACATAGTTGGTACATTTTGCCTACAGTGTGTGCTGTTTCATGTTTGATATTACACATGTGAACATATCACTTTATGTGATTCTGATTGATCCAAATAAGCCATTGAAATTATTGTGCAGTATTCTCTTTACTGATTGGCTGTGATTGTGGGAAAACTTTTGTAACCAAGCCTTCTGAAATTCTTTGTTTTCAATGAACATTTTTGGCAGCCATTTTTTGTATTTGACTTGTAAAATGTAATTGGGAAAAAATGATCTTTTCCTTCAATATTTCCAATTTACCCCCACAGCGGTAATTATGTTATGTATAACATATCACAACATGAAAAATGGCAAAACCAACAAGACAAACACAATATCAACAAGTAAACCAATATAGCTTAGACGATAAAGAAGGCGAGGGTGGGGATGGATGGGCAATATATCTTTGACATGGAATCCAACAAATATACAAGCTTGGTTTAAATGTGAACTTACTGAAGTAAATAAACTCATCTTTGTTCACAGAAGAATGTAGAAATTAACCGGTCTCCCCAACTGACAGAACTTTATCCAAACACAGTATATTTGCACTGCAAATATGTGATGAAAGTCTGACTCAAAAAGAGATATGTTTACGTCTTCTGTACAATCTAGTGTTTCAAATCAAAAACTGCAAATATCCAATCACAAATACATATGAATAAATATGCGTATTTCTGGATCCAGTAATCTTGTTTTCACAAAAATATTGCAACAAAGTAATGTTTAGTTGTGAGGTGGAATTTTAATGTAAACATCATCACTGTGTTGTGTAGGCCAACTCAAACCGGTACTGTATACTATATCAAACAATGTGACATCACATGTATAGGACATTTTATGTTGAATAATATTTTGTCTTTTGTAAAAAATGTTCTGTTTATTTAGATGGACACTTATTCTTAGATTTATAATTACCAACAATTTTTAATATACTTGTACTATTTCAAATTTGTTTGGGGACTATTTTTTACACACAACAAATGAAAGATACAGCATCTGTCAGAATGAGCAAATTTATTAATTCTTCTTTCTACTGAAATAAAACTATGTGATAAAAAGAATCTTAAATGGGTAATGATTTAATGATTTTGACATTAAATAATGTTCAACTTTTGTGAGCCCCTTGGTGAGCAAAATCTGGACATTTTTCAACTCATTTCATAAATTCAATATTAAATTGTTACCCATTTAAGATCCTCTATATCTGTAAAGTCATTTTCTGACAAATTAAGGTTCAAGTCCTTTAGTGTTGTAGTGTGTACATACCCAACAGCTGACAACTTTAAATCAAGGAATAACAACTGTTATGACTTCCAGTGTAGGCTTGGCCATGTCATTCTGGCAAATTGTCATTAGTGGCATTGATGAACAATGTCTTGGCCTGTGGCTAATGAGATTCTCAATGTCTTGAATAATAATCTGTTTTGACAGTCTCTTTGTTTGGTCATTTTGTTTTTGAAATTCCCTATAAGCCTATACGGTGAAAGAAAGTTGACATATCTGTTACAGAGAACGTAACATCTGGCATTAACCAATCCTGAACCACAAAATGACAGCAGGAAGTGGCATTGTTAAGCATCATTGACTCTGCCAATTAGGTATCAAATCTTTAGCAAATATTAACACTCAGATCAATAAAAACTAAGGTTGATGTTATTGTGAGTTTTTAAAATGTCATTTATCAGACCCAAAAAAGAAATACCGACCCACAGGAAGCTATTGGCAATATTTTTGACATACATGGTTCAGTTGAAATTTGAGCCCATGTGGAGAGACATAAGACATGAGATGTAAACAGCATGTAAAATGAGTGCCTTAGCGAATAAAACCAAAAGACCATTTAGCAGTCCATGCAAACTTAGCTTTATATCACTAATCAAATTTATTATAAAACATAGCCATACAAATCTAGTTGTCATACTAGGCTGTTGTAAGCTAAAATTTGAGTAAATATGGCTGCCAGGAATTGAATCTTTTAACCTTGATTAATGCTGATATTTATACCTGTTTACCATCTTGAAAATTAAAACAAGATTGCTCAGTCTTGGCTGACATTTGCCTAATTGCAAAAGACAAGCAGTTGGTCAATAAATCTGCATCAGCTGGATGCTATCTGTTGAAATTTCCCTAGTGCTGTTGATTTCATGTTATGAAAAACCTTTTTTCAAGGTTTCTCTACTTTGTATCTTCGTACATATTTGATTGCATATCAACACATGTCCAATTACTGAAAGACCCTCATGCCAAGATACTTTTCTGTCAAGTTTGCTTGAATTCTGTTTAGTAACACCAACCATATTTGATGGCATCTTTTGTCTAAAAAGCATTCAAGCTGGGACACCTTCTGTCAAACAGTTATTTAGATTGTACTGAAGGTTGTTTTTATATCTTTTATTAAAATGTTAACCATATTTTACGACAGGTTACCATCATGTGTATGAATGTATACGGTTTCATGCCATGATGCTTTCTGTCAAGTTTGTCATGTTCTATTCAGTTCTATTGGAGAAGTCATTTAAATCTTTTTCTGATTATAATAATAGTGGCAATACTAGATGTCTGATCAGTATTGTTTTTACAGATTTGAAAGGTCATCGTGCCAGTATGCTTTTGGTGGAATTTGGCCACTATCTAGACAATGTGAAGAAGTAATTCCAAAGTTTTTTGTAACTGTGAATTTTCTGTCATTTGTACACTCTTGAAAAGTCTACCTGCCAGGATTCTTTCTGTCAAATTTGATCCAAGCTTATTTAGCAGCTTTTATAAATGAGACATTTTAAAGATTTTAGTATAAAAAACATATCTGATTGCAGACTGGCATCATCTGTACAAATCTAAAGCTCTTCAGGCCAGGATGCTCTGTGCCAAATTTAGTAAAAACTGGACCAGTGTGTTTTGAGAACATTGCAGTTGAAGGATACACAACAGATGACAGATACAGGGTGATGCCATAATCTTTACCCATGCAACAGAGAAATCTACCTGTTTTGCTAGCCTTATTTTTCCTGTCTGAGTCTGGTTATTTCAGGCCTGTAATCTTATTTATGGTGTCCACACACAAGGAACTACTTTTTTAAAAAAAATACCTTTGATGTTTTCTGCTGTGCCCAAAATAGTTGGTATAAAATCCAATAACAATAACAACAATATCAATTGATTTATAACAAAATGAAATTCAATCATAAAGCAACTTAAGGTCTCTCCAATATTTATAACACCATACACAACATTTTGAGCTTGACACACACAAAGTTGTGATTTCTGACAGAATGCCAGACACATAGGCAATGCACATCATTGGCAACAAAAACAGATTCTCTCATGAGTAACTGCAAAGCCCGCTAAAACTAGAAATGTGTTATGTCACACTGGTTTCTTCTTTGTTGAACACCCACAATCCACCCCTGCTGAATCAAATATAATAATGTGACTAAAAATGAAAAATCCTGTACTTACTAACCAGAGTGATTCATTCATCAGTAAACATGCTATTTCACAAAAAGATTTCCTGCACAATATCATACCATTGCCTACCATAGAACATTTTCCAATATTAGAACTGATGAAAGTTAAAATTTAATCATATCAAATATATTAATTATTTATTGTCAGTGTTATCTGACATCCATCCATCGATTAAATATCATAATACAGTAATAATATCAAATGATTTAATGTTTCTATTTTCTCAAGCGTAGTACTTGTGTACTTAGAATGACAGGTCACCCCAATGCTCTCATTAACATATTCATTCTAATGTGCAGTATAAACTAAAGAACCTGGCGTGAAATACATATTGCACAATACTTCTAACACAATTTTTTCTTGATTTTTTTTTCCTTTTCTAAGAGTGGGATATATAGCCAAATTCAGATTTCCATAAAATAGCACAAAACCTGATGACCTATACACAGAGTGAGAAGCAGTATTACCTGATGAATATTGCATTTTGAATCTGCAAACAAAATAATAAGGGTGCAGGGTTATTTTAATTTGGATGTAAACACTGAGTGAGAAAAATAATCTATGTTTACTTGGTGCTTTTTTTTCTTCTTCAAAAATGAGGAAATTCTAGTTGCAAGGTTACATGAATTGTCTCCCCATGAAGCTAGGGTTAGAGTTAGGGTTAACCAAACTCCAACACAGATTCTTTTAATCTTACATAGCCTTTTGGTCAGGTAAGCTATAAATAACATACACAAATAATTACAATTATAAATATTTATTTCAATTTAAAACAATGTCATAAGTTAGTAATATCAAATCTTAAAAATATATCACCACAATTTTCTTCAAATGTCCGACAGTGAAAGCACCACAAAAGGTACCTCAAATTGGTATCACAGATGTTTAACTAGTCAACACTACATGACTAAATCACTTGGACGTTTTATGAATAGATAAGTGATATATGAAGCATAATTTATTTACTACAAGTTCAGTATAAGTAGTATATACAGAAAGATGAAAATGGCATCAGATTACCCTTGGCCTCTGTGTCATCATGGAACAGACTGGTTACCGTCTTACTGAGTATGTTAGTATATGAAGTTTACATTAATACATTAAAAATCTCCTGAAGAAAATAAGTATGTGCTTCATAACGATAATCAATAAAACAATACTAGTTATTATTATCATTATTATTATTATTATTATTTTTAATATAACTCCCAGGTTTCAATGTCTGTACTACTTAGGCATATTTGACTCCATATTCTACCGCAAATCACAAATTAAACTATCAAATAACAGTATACTTGAAATATAAAAAAAGTGTGAAACTAACTTAAGTTCACATGTAGGATTGAACATTTATGTACATGAAAACATTAATGCTATTTGTATAAGTTATTTAGATGAGATTTTAGCTGTATTTTTGAAGTTTTCAGAACCAGATTTCAAAATCATTTCTCATAATATACAATTATGCCAGTGGATTGGTATATAACCTTAATTTTAAAAAAACCTGCAATTAACCAACCTTTCATTGTGACAGGACAGCATAGTATAAAATGATGTGCAACAGTGTCAATATCAGATGGTAACATAATAAACAATCTAGGTAGGTTTAAATTCAGTGGCTCAAAGAAGGCAATGTAGTTAATGTGATTATAACACTGTTAGCTTCAAGAGGATATTTTTACCATCTTGTAAAACTGGTATCTTCCTTTTACCCTGTATGTAATTAGCATTGATTAAATTCAGACACTCAGAAAAGGTAAAGAACTAAAGTCACTGGAAATAAATCTGTTAGTGTCAATAGTATACTTGTACTTTCTTGTATGTAATTAAAATTGACAGCTTTTCTTAAATTCAGTAGCTCAAAAAGAAGGTAAAGAACTGATGGCTACTGAGTTCACAAATGTTAGCTTCAAAACCATACCTTTACCTTTTGAAATATCATTGACAACTATTATACTGTTTTGAAGTATTGTATAGGAATGTTTTGAAACAATGTAAAATTAATGTTATTAAATATTTCATATGAGAGTTGGTGTTTTCTTTAGTGATGTTAGGGCACAACTTGATAGCACCATTTAGAAATTCATCCTGTGTAACCAAACCATAAAAGACAGTCACATGAGGTACATCTCCATACCGCAAATGGAAATATGCAACCACACCTAACCACCCACCCACCCCGAAAAAAGAAACAACAAACACAAAAATCTTAAAGAATTTCTGTGTATGCTACATTACATTTTTGGCAGTTTAGCATGAAAAGGCTCAGTCTGAAAACAACACTAACCCAGCAAGTCATCCAACTCCAACAAGGCAGCCCAGACACATGCATTATTCTGGTGTGAGAAATATAATCTTATTTTCTTCTTTTCTTAAAATCAATAAAAACATTAAAAACGTTTTTGACAAACAGATGTTCACATCACTGAGGTGTACTGACTAAATGTTTAACATATCAAGAAGATCATATACTTCAAATCCACCATTATTGATACATGTCTGATTTTTAACCATGACTGCTCTCCCTTGCTTTTGACTTTTAATAAAGGAAGTACTGTTTGTAACATGGATGCTGAAAACAGGTTTGAAATGCTCTTATATGATGTAGTCTGTCATCTCAAGTGAAGATACATCTATATGTGCTTGCATATATATCGGTGTCCACAGTTAGATATCTTTGTCAATGTATCACAGAGGAAGGTATTTCATTCAACAATTTCTCGAACTGTCGACTACTAGCAGCCTGAAATTGAAATAAAGAATGAGAAGAAAAATAATAATCATACATGTGTGAAAGATTCCCCTTTGAGACTGGGTAAAATTGTCTATATATCTGAGGTGACCATTATATGGAGGTAAATTTTGTATGACTGTTTTGTAAGGTCTTGAAAACTCGACCTGTTACAAAAGGCCCTA
The DNA here is from genome assembly GCA_030141615.1 of Unio pictorum. Taxonomy (NCBI): domain Eukaryota; kingdom Metazoa; phylum Mollusca; class Bivalvia; order Unionida; family Unionidae; genus Unio; species Unio pictorum. The sequence goes on from JARLTB010000242.1 coordinate 2,726,108, forward strand.
AAGGCACACCTGCATCTATGTAGCAGTTTTCACATCAGTTTTGTATCCAGATAAATAGAAAAGTTTCTTGGCAACACTGGCAAAGTCAAATTCTGTAAAGTGAACATAAGATGGCGATTAAAAAAAAACAGCATCTATGATGAATAAAGCAAAAGAACATTTAACACCACACTGTATCAGGATATGCAGATAAAAGAAACAGCATCTATGACGAATAAAGCAAAAGAAAGTTTAACACCTAACTATATCAGGATACGAAGAATAATGTCTGAGCTCTGCTGCTGCTGTGAAGATCGAAAATTAATAGAAAAGGGACTGTATCTAATAGAAAATGGACTACATCTGTCCAAAATTGATAGAAATGGGACTATATCTGTCTACAGCTGATAGAAATGTGATTGTATCTGTCCACAACTGACAGAAAAGGGACAGTATGGAATTAGTAGAATTAATACATGGTCCCACTTGTCCAGGATGCTCTCTAATAAATGCAAAATAATAGTGGAAATTTTACTTCGAAGAAATTTCCAGTTTACTATTGGTAAATATGATATCTTAAATGTTTTTCCACTTTATTACCTTGTTGAATTCATACTTTCATTTAAAAAAGAGAATTTGGAATTGGGGGGGGGGGGTTGATACACTTATTTTGGGTGGCTACAGAAGCTTTTAAGAAGCCCAAAAATTGTACACTTCCAAACCAGAAGAAAAAGTACTAACCAAAAATTATGCTCCATCCCTGACCCCGAAAAATGAAATAATTAGCACATCATATGAAATTTCAATATACAATATGCATATGTAAATGAAGTATTAAAGGATTAACCCTTTGCTTGGCAAGGATAATACTAATATTGTAACATTGATGTATATACAGTAAAAACTGTTATGAGTGACCTCTGCTAGGACCGACCACCTTTCATTTTGAACCACAATCATTGTCACAGAATTAGGCGAAAATTGAACTGATTTTTGTTCTACTTGAATTGCAAACGAAACTCACCATTTTCTTGATTTCGTCGTACACGCATTACCTGGGGTGATTAAGTGGCGTGTAACGATTTGCATGTGCCAATTTGTAATTTACATGAAATCCGAAATACTCGTTGTACGTGGTGCACGTTAAGCTCGATGTGATTTATGTTCACCTATAGAGAGTATATAAGGCTAAGGATTTCTCATTATTATTTACGGGAACCCAAATATCTAATCGAAGGATAGATAACCTCGTCTTGCAAATCTCCAGCCAAAGGGGTGAGTGTTAAATTTACATTTCGTTTTATTGTGAATTTTATTCAGATTATCATTTCGTATAATGATGCTTTTATTGCAATTAAACGTGGAATATTTGGAATTGCTAGTCACTTTTAGACTTTAAATGCAATATCGTAATCTACGGCTTAGATTATTTTTGAGACAACTATTATTAGTCTGGTTTTGTTTATTATAGTTGATTCCGGAGATCTAATAACATCGTTGATTCCGTAGATCTGATAACATCTGACAATCATTGATTCCGTCTGATTCCGTCGTTGATAACATCTGATTCCGTCGTTGATACCGTAGAAGTACATCACTGATAGCGCATCTAATAACATCGTTGATACCGTCTCTGATACCGTAGCTGCTAACATAGTTGTTACATTGTTTCTGATACCGTAGCTGCTAATAACATCGTTGATACCGTAGCTGCTAATAACATCGTTGATACCGTAGCTGCTAATAACATCGTTGATACCGTAGCTGTTAACACATCTGATACCATCTTTTGATAAACGTCTTTGATATCGTTTGATTTGTTGTGGGACATCTATTGTTTGTTCTGGAACATCTCTGTATAAATATCTGAATGTGCTTGTGCCGTTAATTTGTGCAAACGGAATTGAAGTATCTGTCTGTGTGTCGAACTGTCTGTTCGTCAATATCTGTGTAACGTGTAAATATCCGGAAAGCTAGAAGTCCGAGTGTCGGAGCTGTCTTAGAGTTGTAAAACGTCCGGGTCGACATCTAGGGGAGTGAGGAACCGTTGGTTCGGGTAGATGTTGTATGCTGTCTGAACGTATAACTGTGGTGGATCCGTGTAGGGAAACGTCCGATAATAGTATTGGTCAACCCTCGGTTCTCGGGGAAACTGGGAGACGATTCAACTGTTGCTGAATCGTGCGGTTATACAGGGGAGACACATAGGTGTATTGAAATTGTAATATAATTTAATACATTGTTGTATTTGCATGCTTATGTCAGATCGCAATAATATTTCAAGTGATCACATAGATATCAATAAAAGCTAGCAACTTGATTGGATACAAGTATATGATCGTGCTAGTTATCGCAATCCATCGTGCGATAGATAGTTTGTCGTTTGTGTTTATTTTTTTTTCGTAAATCATACTTGCATTTATTTAACTTTCGTAAAGGATTCTTGGATCTGTGTATAATCCAAGAGATCCCTTTACATCTGAGATTCCTTTTGTATTGTTATTTAATTTGTTCATGTATTGTGAATGGTTGTGAGTGTAATTGTGGGTTGAGTGCATGAATTATTGTGTTGTTACATCTGTATTTTTTTTATTTATAATTTATTACATAAATTTATATTTTCTTTCACAAATTGTGTTTGTATTGTTCATTTAATCCACCCTCCTCTCGGTAACAATTCTGTTACAATCATAATGTATGGATCAATTTTATTAGATAAACATTCTGTTGTAAGCGACCACTTGCAGAACATGACCAGCAACCATGATGTCATGGCAAAATATGCATTTCGACACTGCTATGAATGACTGCATCCCAAAAACAAGGATGTAATCCACATAACTTTTTTTAATCCCTGTAACAATGATCACTCATATCGTTCTAAAATAAAACACAAATAGGCTGGCTAAAGATATAAAAAATTGTGTAGGTATGTAGGGTTTTAGAGTTTCATTTGTAAACCAGACTAAAGTACATGTAGATTATTCATTCCTTAGTCTGGTTCCCAGCATTGTATGCTCCTTGCATTGTTCTCCACTATTCGTATAGGAGACAGCAATGCAGGGAGCATACAAAGCAGAGAACCAGACTAATTATTTCAGCACTTTGCCTGCTTTCCAGCCTTATTGTATGTATGAGTAGGACACAGCATTCATATGAACAACCGTATTGCGACAACATAGATATTTTTTGATGGTTGTTTGATTAGGATTTTTAACATAGCTTTAACAATTTTTCAGTCATATCGCTACAATGTCTGTAGTGAGGCAGTTTATAGAGATGTCTAGAACTGAGGCATCATGCCGCAGACATGTAGCATGATGTCCCACCCAGTCACATTATCACGACACCAGGTCAACCAGTCCTAACACTAACCTTTTAGTGCTGAGTGCCAAGTGAGGCAGCTGTTAGTACCATTTTTGTAAGTCTTTGGTATGACTCAGCCAGGGATTGAACGCATGACCTCCTGCTTCCGCTGTGGATGCTCTAACCACTAGGCCACCATAGCGGTGTGACAACATATACATCACTGACCTATATGTAATCAATTGTTACAATGACCGCAAGAATGTTCTTATAAAAAAACAAATATAAAAAAAATAATTTAAAAAAAGGATTGTGGCTACCAGTGATAGATGCTATAATCTGTAAACCAAGCTAATATACATCTCATGAATTGACACTGTAGTGGCAAAAATGACGTAGTGGTTGCATATATTGTTTGTCTTGCCTGTGGGTGAATAAGATAAAAATGTCTCTTAATCAGCAAAAGAGAATCATTTGTGGGATTTGATTCATAATGTTCAAGACTTGTGCTGTTCGTTGTTTTCTCCCACAATGTTAAATGATTATATCCCAATCAAAGCTATTAACATTCAAGTTGGTGCAACTAGGTTACACAGTTTGTTTCAAGAGTTAATCCCTGTATGTCTTCTTTGAATGAAGCCATTCACTTTTGTCTCTGAGTAAATGTTTCTGTTTCTGGACGAGATAATTGTTTAATTTTTATTTCATTCATTGTTAGATATGCAATGCACATGTATAGATTTTTCATATTTTCCCCAAAGTCCAGTCAAAAAACCGTCTTTACGTTCGATATTAAAACATCACTAATAATGTTAACTACTTGAACCTGAATAAAAATGGACGAACCTCCAACTAAAGAGAGATACATTTTAAGGCTGGAGAAAATAATTATTGTAACTGAAAATGTGAAATAGAGCAGAATACTCGCAAAAGAGCGGTTTAAATGTTAGATTGTAATAAAGTGAAAGGAGTAAATCAGAAAAGATTTCATATGCTAATATATGTGATCTGCAAAATTAAATGTGATTTTATGTTTAACGATAGAAGCATATCTTTATTGCTATATAATTTTTTTATTAAATGAATGCATACAATATTTTAGCAAGATCTATTAATAAAGAGTACAGTGATTGTGGTTATTTTTCATTAAATTGCTCTGAAACTGGACCTTGGAAACTGGTCTTTTGTACAAAACTGCCATAAGAGACCACTTGTCTTGAGAGATCGTTTTTTGTTGATGGAAGGGGCGGTCTCTTGTAACAGCTTTTTCTGTATATACTATCACAGAAAATTGCAGGCATTTGTAAGGGTTTATTTTGTTTGCAGCTGGCCCCAACTTACAAACAAATATTTAAGATACTTAAAACATGATTACCCCACTTTATGGCCTCCTCCATCTGGCCAAGGTATTGGGATGGATGACAAAAGCTCTTGTCAGTTGTGACTTTAAAACTAAGCAAGATTTCCAGCCATACAACTTAATTTAACAAATATGCCTTTAACTTTGTTCTTATTTTGGACGTAAAGTATCCAACTAATTTACCCCAAAACATACCTTATATTTACTGTGTTTCATTTCTAGGTATTTGGCATGGTCCCTTTCTTTCTGAAGCTGTTCATACAACTGTACCAGTTGTTCTTTAGTCTCATGATCTGCCAACTCAGCATAATCACTCAGACGATTGACAGTTTCTCGACTTGTCTACAAAAGAAGGAAAGAAAATTCTTATTTTCATTTCTATAGATACATAAAGCTGCATTTTTGTCTTCTTCAGAACATGATGGTAGAATCAAGGTGAAATTTAAACTAGAGAGGTTTTGTTTACACAGCACTTACCAGTCAGATCCTGAGAAATCAATATTCAAGCTTGAAAGCAAATTTAGTTTTCCATCCTTGACATTGCTATGAAATTTCGTAAACTGACCATACTTCTGGTGAATGTCCCGTCCTTCATGATCCCCAAAACTTTAACCACAGAGCTTTTGATTCAAAGATTATTTCTGTTGTATATGTCAAATTTTATGATGATCTACTGATAATATGGCGAGATTGAATTGTCACAGAAAAATTCTTTTACCACAAACAGAATATATTTAAAAAAAACAATCACATAGCTGCCTACCCCCAAGAACAAAAATACTGACTCCTTATGGCAAAAATACTGATTTTTAGGAACAAATATTTTTAAAATTGTAATGCATATGTAATTATTTATAACATCTACAAACATCAGTAAAACAGGACAATAACTTACTTAATCACTTAAGTGTCATACATGCATGTGCTGTACTCTTGCAACTTCGGAATGGGTTCTCTGTTCCATTTGGATGCCCATTCAGAAGGTGCAAGAGTGAAACGCAGTCACTCAGACACAAGCTCTTTATATAAGACTTTTCCACACCTTGTGTTTTCAATCATTATCAATTCCAATGTACCATCTTTCACTGATGATCTGAATTCTGTGTGATATTTTTTACAGAACTGTTTTCGCTTTGCAGATCCTTTGCAATTTTTTGTCTGGAAAACGTGTGCAAAATAATTTGCCAGCATCACTAATAACTGAAAGAGGAAGGTTCATTTCTAAAAGACATTAATAAACCGAACTTTGATCTATTTGCATCAAGGTTCTCTGCCATTTATATACGTTATAAATTAAAGTCGAGTTGTTGATGTAAGCTGATGTTTGTAAATTTTCACATTCTTGTATGTTCTCCATGCCCAACAATGAAATCAAAGTACACAATCTGGAAAACGTAAAGTTTTCTCCTTGACCAGATAGTTTTACAATTCTAACCAAGATTGCACAATTGTCCATCAAGTTCTGCTTTCTTGTCTTCCTGGAGGGGCCATGAGTGGCCAAGTGGTCTAAAGCGCTTTCCATTACAGATCACTGCTGTCTCACCTCTGTCTGCGTGGGTTCGAGTCTAAGATTCAGCTAATGTAGTTATGTGAGAAAGCTTGCCAGCTGCTTCTCGTGGTTCTTTCCGGGGTTTTCCCGGGTTCTTCTTCCACCAATAATACTGACCGCCATGTATAGCCTATCGAGTGCTGATAAATGGCGTTAAACCCTAAAAAACAAAACAAACAAAAAACTTGTCTTCCTGGAAAAAATTCTGAATTTTGGCTCTCCTTTTCAACATGATTAGAAGCTGAATATTACAATGAGATACAATGATAGCAACTGTTTGCACAATCCAATATGGTGGTTAATGACAGGCATGGTAGCCTCGATTTCAAATGAACCAATCATATTTTAGAACTCTATTCCTATATACATGTGATACATCAGAATGGCACTGAGTTCCCATTTTAAAGAGAAAATGGCAGGAACATTTTTTATTATTCTTTTTTAATATTAAAAAAACATATTTTAAGTAAGAAATATGTACACCCAGATTCAGGTCCAAAATACAGATAAAACATGGCAACTATGCAATCAATCAAATTATCAATAACACAGTAAATGACATTATCTGCACAAAAACATATATTTTGCATATAATACCATTACACATAAGTTTTAATTTTATCTCAATAAAATCTTCTGTTTTCAGACTGTCCCCACCATCAAAGCTATTCCTAGCAATGTACAGCATTAAACAAATACTTGGTTGTACAGTTAAACAATCTGATGCATGGTTTTATAGTTAAACAGATGTGTGGTTGTACAGTTAAACAATCTGATGCATGGTTTTACAGTTAAACAGATGTGTGGTTGTACAGTTACATAAACAGATGTGTGGCTGTGCAGTTACACAACAATGTATGGTTGTACAGTTATACAAACAATGTGTGGTTATACAGTTATGCAAATGTGTGGTTGTACAGTTACACAAACAGATGTGTGGTTGTACAGTTACACAAACAGATGTGTGACTGTACAGTTACACAAACAATGCACAAACAGATGTGTGGTTGTACAGTTACACAAAAATAATCAATATCATTTACATTAGAAGTGCCTGGTCTGCAAATGCTACATACTCTTATCATTTCTTTAGCTTTTTCTGCTGCTTCATTTGCTCGCTGTCTCTCCCCTTCTAAGGCTCTTCTCTGTTCCTCATTCTCTCTCTCCAACTTTTCTTGTGTTCTCCTATCAAAATATGTCAGTGAAAAAAATGTATGAAACTAGAATTTTACCATTTGCCTGCAATTCTCTAGCATAGGACCAACTAAAATCATGATTTGTACTTTAATACTTGTCTTCACTGAAAGCATGAATTGTACTTACTTGTCTCCTTTACTTAAATCATGAATGTACTTGTCTCCTTTACTTAAATCATGATTTGTACTTTAATACTTGTCTTCACTGAAATCATGAATTGTACTTACTTGTCTCCTTTACTTAAATCATGATTCGTACTTACTTGTCTCCTTTACTGAAATCATGAATTGTACTTACTTGTCTCATTTGCTGAAATGACGACTTGTACTTACTTACCAAGACCATTTCAACTTCAGTGTAAAAATAATCCCATATATTTATAACAAGACACAACTTCTATTCATTTTTCATTTCCATTATCTTCACATATCCTAAATACCACTGGTTTTGCCTTGTTGAGGATTACCTCCATGCCAGTTCTTTCACAAAGCATATAATATTTATTTACTATTGCAGTAATCTAACTGTATCCGAACAGTTTGCCATATCATCTGCGTGCATTAAGCAACGAGTTCTTCAAAGTCTGGGATGATAAGTATGCTTCTTACATCAGATCATTTATTTATAAACTGAATAAAATTAGTTAAAATAATAAGTCAAACCAGTAGAAGCTCTAACACAACTTTTTAAGGATGCATACATTCTTCTTAGTATATTTATCATTTTACCTTGGATACTGTTACAGAGAAGTGATGCCCTCAGTTTTCTAATATCTAAAATCAACAAAACAACAGCAAAATATTCCCTTTCTTTTGGATAAGTACCACTGCACTGAGGCATGCAAATAAAACATGTTCTCAATAGTGCAACATTTATTTCTAAAACATGCTTCTGCCTCATCCATGAGCTTATTTCTCTCTACCCAAAAGTAAATTCTTTTGCTTAACACAATTGTGAAAACCTTGCATAGTGTATTAAACAGTGACACACCTCAATAATTATTAGGATAATCTCTTCTCCCATTCATATATATTGGGTAAATAATGCTTCTGGCCCATTCATTGGGAAAATTAAATAATCAAATTCTATTAAGAAGAGAGTTTAGGAATGGTAAAACACTTTTACTAGTCTACTGGCAGCATATAATTAGAATCATATCTGGTTCAGGTGTTTTGGTTTTCATTGAAATTAAAATGATTATGATTCCTTGAATTTAAAATGATTATAATCCTTTGAATTTATAATGATTATAAAAATGATTATGATCCCTTGAATTTAAAATGATTTTGATCCCTTGAATTTAAAATGATTATGATCCCTTGAATTTAAAATGATTTTGATCCCTTGAATTTAAAATATTTTGATCCCTTGAAATTAAAATGACTAAAATCCCTTGAATTTAAAATGATTATAATCCCTTGAATTTAAAATGATTATGATCCCTTGAATTTAAAATGATTTTGATCCCTTGAATTTAAAATATTTTGATCCCTTGAAATTAAAATGACTAAAATCCCTTGAAATTAAAATGATTATGATCCCTTGAATTTAAAATGATTATGATCCCTTGAATTTAAAATGATTATGATCCCTTGAATTTAAAATGATTTTGATCCCTTGAATTTAAAATATTTTGATCCCTTGAAATTAAAATGACTAAAATCCCTTGAATTTAAAATGATTATGATCCCTTGAATTTAAAATGATTATGATCCCTTGAATTTAAAATGATTATGATCCCTTGAATTTAAAATGATTTTGATCCCTTGAATTTAAAATATTTTGATCCCTTGAAATTAAAATGACTAAAATCCCTTGAATTTAAAATGATTATGATCCCTTGAATTTAAAATGATTATGATCCCTTGAATTTAAAATGATTATGATCCCTTGAATTTAAAATGATTTTGATCCCTTGAATTTAAAATATTTTGATCCCTTGAAATTAAAATGACTAAAATCCCTTGAAATTAAAATGATTATAATCCCTTGAACTTAAAATGATTATGATCCCTTGAATTTAAAATGATTATGATCCCTTGAATTTAAACTGATTATTATCCCTTGAATTTAAAATATTTTGATCCCTTGAATTTAAAATGATTATAATCCCTTGAATTTAAACTGATTATAATCCCTTGAATTTAAACTGATTATGATCCCTTGAATTTAAACTGATTATAATCCCTTGAATTTAAACTGATTAAAATCCCTTGAATTTAAAATGATTAAAATCCCTTGAATTTAAAATGATTATAATCCCTTGAATTTAAACTGATTATAATCCCTTGAATTTAAACTGATTATGATCCCTTGAATTTAAAATGATTATGATCCCTTGAATTTAAACTGATTATAATCCCTTGAATTTAAAATGACTAAAATCCCTTGAAATTAAAATGATTAAAATCCCTTGAATTTAAACTGATTATGATCCCTTGAATTTAAAATGATTATGATCCCTTGAATTTAAAATATTTTGATCCCTTGAATTTAAAATGATTTTGATCCCTTGAATTTAAAATGATTATGATCCCTTGAATTTAAACTGATTATAATCCCTTGAATTTAAAATGATTATGATCCCTTGAATTTAAAATATTTTGATCCCTTGAAATTAAAATGACTAAAATCCCTTGAAATTAAAATGATTATAATCCCTTGAATTTAAAATGATTATGATCCCTTGAATTTAAAATGATTATGATCCCTTGAATTTAAAATGATTTTGATCCCTTGAATTTAAAATATTTTGATCCCTTGAAATTAAAATGACTAAAATCCCTTGAATTTAAAATGATTTTGATCCCTTGAATTTAAAATATTTTGATCCCTTGAAATTAAAATGACTAAAATCCCTTGAATTTAAAATGATTTTGATCCCTTGAATTTAAAATATTTTGATCCCTTGAAATTAAAATGACTAAAATCCCTTGAATTTAAAATGATTTTGATCCCTTGAATTTAAAATATTATGATCCCTTGAATTTAAACTGATTATAATCCCTTGAATTTAAAATGATTATGATCCCTTGAATTTAAAATATTTTGATCCCTTGAAATTAAAATGACTAAAATCCCTTGAAATTAAAATGATTATAATCCCTTGAATTTAAAATGATTATGATCCCTTGAATTTAAAATGATTATGATCCCTTGAATTTAAAATGATTTTGATCCCTTGAATTTAAAATATTTTGATCCCTTGAAATTAAAATGACTAAAATCCCTTGAATTTAAAATGATTTTGATCCCTTGAATTTAAAATATTTTGATCCCTTGAAATTAAAATGACTAAAATCCCTTGAAATTAAAATGATTATAATCCCTTGAATTTAAAATGATTATTATCCCTTGAATTTAAAATGACTAAAATCCCTTGAATTTAAAATGATTTTGATCCCTTGAATTTAAAATATTTTGATCCCTTGAAATTAAAATGACTAAAATCCCTTGAAATTAAAATGATTATAATCCCCTGAATTTAAAATGACTATGATCCCTTGAATTTAAAATGAGTATAATCCCTTGATCCTTCATTATGTCATATAGTTATTGTCCGTTTCCAATTTTGAAATTAGCTGTTATGGATATTAGACTGGCTCCATTTTCATTTAATAAAGATACATCATTTTGCTCCAACAACACATTATGTGACATCTGTTGGAAACCACATGTTTCTGTTTTGTAGCAGTAAGAACAAGATTTTCAAGCTGGCCATGGTAGTGGTCATACTGGACAACAGACTGGCACCTTTTTCATTTACAATCAAACTAGACATCTGAAGAAGTCCTTCAGTGAAACCACATGCTGATAAGACAATTCATTCAGAAGTTGAGATAACAAGACTGTCAAGATGAAGACTTCTAGTGAAAACAACATGCATGAATCTAGTTTGGTCCCTAGTTTATCACCTTCGCTAACCAAGGTTCCAATAATCCTATCTACACCCTGGCACATCGCACAAATATTTCTGTGCTTCAGGTCTGTGAATTTGATTGGATGCGACAGCAAACCACCAGCCCAATCAAAAATTAAGTTGTTCAAATTTGAACACTATTCCAATATGACTGAGACAAGTGGAGTACATAACTTGATAGACTGATAAATAAGCACTTTCCCAGTACTGGTCTACATTTGCACAAATATCTTTCATTCAAGTAGACCTGAAATGGCACATAATCATATTTGTGATGTTAAACTTACAAAGTATCTTTTTCGACCAAATGCCATCACCATTTTCATCTGATATACAATACACCACACTATTTATTAGTTGGAATTACATACTAAGGGAGGCAACACATGAGCTCCAATAGATGTTGCATGACAAAGCACCGATATAGCTGTTCGATCCGCCAAAATGTAGATAGGGTTATCGGAACCTTGGCTAGCGAAAGATGCTGGTTCAAATACATGGCAGGAACTTACTAAAATAAGTACCAAGTGACTTTATGACATGTTCTATTTTATTCTTATATGACTGACTCTATTTATTACTAATGACAAAAGTAAAATAACAAAGGATAAACTCTTTTTCCCTTATGTATTATGATACTGGGCATATAATAATTCTTTCTCTGTGAACAATTTGCTGATAGTAAGGTATTTTGTTTTAATTAAGTTTATTAATTAGTCCAAACACAGACTGCACAAACCCATATCATTTTAAATACCAAGTCTCTTTGAACATTAAACACATTCTATACATAAATCTCGTCAAAATATGGCATGATATTTTAACTGACAGAAAATACAACTTTTTGTAATCACCATTTCTGAGCAATAAAGTACGGTAAAATTGTAAAACTTGCTTTCTGATGTAAACTGCTCATATTTACTTCAGCTATTTCCAAAATATTTACTGCTTATATGTCCAACTGCATGATGCACTGGTACATCATAGTCTATGCAGTTTGTTAGGACCAATCAGAAGAACAAACAACATAGTTCCTGATCTGTTAGCACACTATACAGGTCATGGTCGATGTTGTCTGCAGTTGGACCTGATTTGTAAAAGCTACATATGGTATCAATTTTCATGGATTTCAAGGTTTCTACATGCAACAACTTTAAAAAATAAATAAAACGTAATTTTATGGCAGAAACAAAATGACTACTTCCCTAATTCCACGAATTAAAGTACAAACGAATATGTCATTTTTGTAAAACTACAAAAAAATTATACCATAAAACATAATTTACAGTATTCATGAAAACGGATCAATAGGAGAAATGTATTTAACTTGTATAGCCTTTCTGTCCATAGGTACAAGAAACAGACCAGATGGATGCTTATATTTCTTAGATATATAAATAACTGTCAAATCGATAGATGGAAACTTTTTACAACTGGTATTGATCTATGTGGGTTTAAGCAGAGATTAGACAAATGGACTGATAATTAAATGAAAAAAAATGTGTCCAAGTAGGTGCCAATCCATATTGATTATAAAGCAGACATTTGACAAATGGATTGGCAATTAACCTGAAAAATGTTTCTAATAGGTGCCAAAATATGTTGAATATAAAATAGATGTTGGACAAATGAGCTGATAACAAATGGAAAAAATGTAAAATTGGTGCTGGCTATAAATTAGATATTGGACAAATGGACTGGGTAGTAAATAAAAATTATGTGTCACACAGTTGCTGATCTATGTTGGTTATAAAGTTGACATTGGGCAAATGGGCTTATAATTAAATGGGAAATTGTGTCTAATGTGTGGTAGGCCATCATGGGACAAATGGTCTGATAGTTAAGTGGAAAAGTGACTACTACAATGTATCATGTGCTGGGACATAGACTACTACAATGTATCATGTGCTGGGACATAGACTACTACAATGTATCATGTGCTGGGACATACAAATGTTCAAAGGTATTACCGGACAGAGTACCTTGACTTTACAAGCTCTTCCTGTAGCTTGTCAAACTTGGCTCGGAACCAGTTGTTGGCATCCTGTAGTTGCTGGGACACCTGTACACAGAGAATAATCAGTCTACATTCATTATACATACATTTCTTTCTAAAAGAAATTCAATTAACAGGGCACATAACACTGACCACAGCATAAAGATGCAAATGAAATGGAAAAGAAAGCTCAAATTTACTTAAACGTTGGTGTGTGTGTGTGTGTGTGTGTGTGTGTGTCTGGGTGTGGGGCGTGGTGATGGCAACTTTCATGATATATAAGAACAATAATCTCTGGCAATTGACTTTTCTCATATCTGAATAGATGATGAGCGCATCAAAACTAGATCAGAGATATGTCTTTCCTAGCTGTAATAAGCTCAGTGAATCAGATGCAAGGTTACATCATTATTATGCATGGTTCTCACTCATTATCCAAATTGTCAGAGTTTACTGATATAAAAAAATGCTCGAAGTTTGACCAAAATCATATCTGAAATACGGCATACAAAGTGGTAACAAACTCAGCTAATCAGATGCAAGAATACCTGAATAATAAATATGACTGTAATTCATTTGTTACCAAACAAATCTGAGATCTTAATAATATAAGATTATATTCCATGTCTTATCAAAACTGGGTCAGAAATGGGGCCTCCAGATTGTAACAAGGTCATTTAATCAGGTGCAAGATCGTCTCATTATTACAGACATTTATTTAACACATTTGAAATTTGGATGATATAAAAATTAATCAGAAATAAGGACTATGGAATGGTTATGAAATTTGTTTACTGGGTCAATGACAGACAACACACGGTGGAAGCAAGGCCATATCATATGTTGGCAAGGTGAATTAAAATGAGATCCACACCTGCCTCTGTGAAGGAACCCAGGTGGTCAAGTGGTATAAGGTGCTCACTTTCACAGATCACTGACATCTCAACTGTGTAAATTTGAAGTCTCAGCCTGGCCAATATGGTTATGTGAGAAAGTTTGCCAGTAGCTTTCTATGTGTTGGTGGTTATCCTCAGGGTTTTCCACATTTCTTCCTCCTTCCAAATATACTGGCTGCCATGTTTAGCATGTAATGTTAAACCTACACACACACACACACACACACACACACACACACACACACACACACACACACACACACAGTGAACAAATATGCCTCCGTGCTGTATTGTGAGTTACCAACATGTGGAGCAACATGGGAACAGTATACCAAAAAGAACTTAATACAAATGTCTCTCTGGTCAAGGATTTACTCTGTATACTAGCATTCCAGATAAAAGACTAAGTTTAACCACTGTGCTTTTTATTCTTAGCACACAACATCTGTAGCATTCTCTACATTAAAAAAAAAAATACTTTTTAGTTTTGATATTTGCAGTCTAGGTCATACTAATGTGTAATGCTATAATTTGAATATCTCAGAAATAATTGGTTACCTTGTGTTTGTATTGTATTATACTCTTTTCTATACAAGTAATCCAATGACGACTGGAAGGACTTGAATTTGGAGAATATATACATTCTCCAAAATTCAACATCATATCTCAAATTAATTTCAGTGTCCATCTAATACAATCAAGAAATCAATCTTGTAGATGTGATTCTGACACTCTTAATTCCAAACTTCCTTAAAGTAAACACTTTAACAGAACTGCAGGTCACTGAAACACAAGCATACAAATAGTTATATAAAGAAGGAAAAAACTCCATGTTTATGATGAGATGTTGATAAAGACATGTTTAATGGATATTTCACAATACCTCAAAAGATTCATTTTGTGCTTCCTTTAGTCGGATCTCTTCCAGTCTTTTCTTTTCTGCCAACTCTTCTTCTCTTTGTCTTGCCTCCTGAAAAGGGATGAAGACAGAAATGCTGTGATTTCACTTATTTGAGTAGGCATAAAATGCTGTGATTCTGCCAAAAATATGGAAAAGGCATTTAGACATTTTATTTGTGACATTTAAAAATGTTAAGGCAAATACATTTTATTTTGGGTATTTAAAGCAATCAGGGCAAATAATTTTATTTGCGGTATTGGAAGCATTCAGGGCAAATACATTTCATTTTGGGTATTTAAAGCATTCAGGGCAAATACATCTCATTTTGGGTATTTAAAACATTCAGGGAAAATACATTTTTGGGGGTATTGAAAGCATTCAGGGCAAATACATTTTATTTTGGGTATTTAAAGCATTCAGGGCAGATACATTTTATTTTGGGTATTTAAAGGATTCAGGGCAAATACATTTCATTTTGGGTATTTAAAGCATTCAGGGCAAATACATTTCATTAGGGTATTTAAAGCATTCAGGGCAAATACATTTTATTTGGGTATTGAAAGCATTCAAGGCAAATACATTTCATTTTGGGTATTTAAAACATTCAGGGAAAATACACTTTTGGGGGTGTTGAAAGCATTCAGGGCAAATACATTTTATTTTGGGTATTTAAAGCATTCAGGGCAGATACATTTTATTTTGGGTATTTAAAGGATTCAGGGCAAATACATTTCATTTTGGGTATTTAAAACATTCAGGGCAAATACATTTCATTTAGGGTATTGAAAGCATTCAGGGCAAATACATTTTATTTTGGGTATTGAAAGCATTCAAGGCAAATACATTTTGGGTATTGAAAGCATTCAGGGAAAATACATTTCATTTTGGGTATTGAAAACATTCAGGGCAAATACATTTTATTTAGGGTTTTGAAGTCATTCAGGGCAAATACATTTTATTTAGGGTATTGAAAGCATTCAGGGCAAATACATTTCATTTTGGGTATTGAAAGCATTCAGGAAAAATACATTTCATTTTGGGTATTTAAATGTAGTCTGTAGCACTATGAAATTCACCAACATAGGTGAAGCACAAATTTCTTTTAATTCACAGTACCCAAGAACTAAAAATGATGTACCTGCCCTGTGTCTATACAAATTTTAAGTACAAAAATCACTCAGTGTTGAAATGTTCAAGAAATGAAATGAAATATGTACACTGTCTTTAAATTGTCTGCATGTTACTTACTGTACATAACAGATATACAAGCACCATATGAAACGATTGTGGAAGTCTAAATTGATTATAAGCATCAAATAGGCATGTAACTTTATCATACATGCAGGACCACTCTGGTGGCCTAAGTGGTTAAAGCATCTGCCTTGAATGTGGGAGGTCACAGGTTCAAACCCTTGCTAAGTCACACAAATGACTTGTAAAAATGGTAATAACAGCTGCCTCAATGACATATTAAAATGGTAATAACAGCTGCCTCAATGACATCTTAAAATGATAATAACAGCTGCCTCAATGACATAAAAAAGGTAATAACAGCTGCCTCAATGACATATTAAAATGGTAATAACAGCTGCCTCAATGACATCTTAAAATGATAATAACAGCTGCCTCAATGACATATTAAAATGGTAATAACAGCTGCCTCAATGACATCTTAAAATGATAATAACAGCTGCCTCAATGACATATTAAAATGGTAATAACAGCTGCCTCAATGACATCTTAAAATGATAATAACAGCTGCCTCAATGACATAAAAAAGGTAATAACAGCTGCCTCAATGACATATTAAAATGGTAATAACAGCTGCCTCAATGACATATTAAAATGGTACTAACAGCTGCCTCAATGACATATAAAAATGGTAATAACAACTGCCTCAATGACATAAAAATGGTAATAACAGCTGCCTCAATGACATATAAAAATGGTAATAACAACTGCCTCAATGACATATAAAAATGGTAATAACAACTGCCTCAATGACATATAAAAATGGTAATAACAGCTGCCTCAATGACATATAAAAATGGTAATAACAACTGCCTCAATGACATATAAAAATGGTAATAACAACTGCATCAATGACATAAAAATGGTAATAACAGCTGCCTCAATGACATATAAAAATGGTAATAACAGCTGCCTCAATGACATATAAAAATAGTAATAACAACTGCCTCAATGACATATAAAAATGTTAATACCAGCTGCTTCAATGACATATTAAAATGATAATAACAGCTGCCTCATTATTTAGTATGGCTGGATTCGAGAAGCTGATGTTCCTAACATAAAGTTATTGGGAAACATAGTCAAAGGAGTAATGTGAGAGTATCCAAGGTGGTTAGAATACATGTGGACACTGATTTTTGTTACATTTATATCCAACCTTATATTTCTTTTTGACGTCTTCTTTAAACTTTCTTTCCCTGTCGAGTGACTGGTCACGTTGCCTTATGAGGTCATTAGTTGTGCTCTGGGCTTGGGCCAGTTGCCGCAACTCTGCCTGAAGTGAGCTGATTTGGTCCATGAAGTTGCTAATCATCTCAGCCTGACAACAGACAATACAAAAACCCTCAGAAGACAAAATATTGCTAATCTCCAAAATGAGGCATCACATTAAAATATAAAATATGTATAATGTAGGTTTCTGCTGACACAGGTGAGACAAAACCTCCAAGCATGAGACAAATGTTAGACACAGTAATATGCAACCCAAAGCAGACATGCATCATTTTGGAAAACGTACTTCTTGTCCCAATACTACCTTCTTTGGAAAAATTGTTTTATGTCTGCATAATCAACTTAAATCTATGAGTGCATATTATGACATCTAAAATTTTTTTAAATGATCTTTCGGAATGTCTGGCAAATAGAAGTAAATCTGTGATACTGATTTCTTTATATCACAAACTAAATGTTGAACATTTTAAAAGTGAAATGATTTTGCCGAAATAGTAAGTTCGGTCCATCCTATGCCACACGTGTGAAGTGCTTAAGACGGGAAGAACCGAATGCCTTCAGTGCACAGATGATATCTGTGTATAAATACCTAACGGTAGGTAAAACTTTTTACATTACGGAACATCTTGTCAGTGAGCAGGTCTACTATAAGGACTTGGACATCTTCAGCTGTAGAGGAAAGTTTATTAATTTCTTGCATGTAAGATATAATTATTGTACTACTACAGTTATTTTTGTATGTTTTGTAGCTTTGGTTTACACAGTATAATGCACATATTTATGTTCTTGTTTGCGACTTAGCAAAGGATTTATAAGTAATATAAGGCTACATATTGAAGAAATGTTTAGTACAGTAGGATTCTTATTGAGCAGAGTTAGGTTTACTTCTGAACTCACTTTGTAATTTTTGCTGTGTATAAATGTTATTACAGTTTTATGCACATGTCATGTAGAGTACATGGTGTTAGATATGTTTTCTACTGTCCAGAGTGTCCGGGAGTGTCTAGTGCGTCCAGAGTGTCCAGAGTAACACAAGCAATCATAGTTATTGGAGTGATCAGGGTTGACATGGTGCAAGCTATAAAGCCAACCAAAGGAATTAACCATAGCAGCTGTGAAGCTGAACTGTAGCAGCCGTGGAGCTGAAATAAAGTGTGCTGATGACAGAGTGTATCTCCTTACATATAAATCTTGTAGCCAAGGGCTAATTTTGGAGTTCATAAAACCCACTGTATCTTTCAGGACTGTAAATATAAGTTGTGTATCTGTCCCTTTCTGTTTGAATGACTTCACTATCTGAATGAATTCATTTTACTATATGAGTAAAATTCTACATTGTTTGTTACATACATGCCAACCCCTGACGAGGAAAAAGTGTAATCCAAGTGGTCAAAAAGAGGAATCCAAGCAGAAAAAGAGTAATCCACATATAACATACTACAATTACAATTAACAATGATTTATTTGCTTTTCTCGTCTTTTATCATTCATTAATGGTTCAAGTGTTCATATGTAGCACTTTTAGCTTTAGAAAGCAACAGATTGTCATGTTGCATTTCAAAATATTTTGTACCAGCTGAGGCCATGAATGTTTTGCATACCAGTAGAGCACTCAGTACCGGGTTACTTAGCCTGGACCTGAATTCAGTTTTATTTTTGTTAACAACACTGAACAATCTCTCACAGTCAGCATTAGAATGGTAAAGAACCAATATTCCTTTCATAACCTGACAAAGAAGAGGAAATTTATTTCTTCCAGTGATACAGTCTTTTAGCTGGGAAATAAGGTGCCATTGCACATCAAATCTATCTGCATTAAGTATATTGTCAGGTAGAATCCCAACTTGATACTTCAGGAATTCTTCTTCCTGATGATCCAAGTTAGACAAGGGTTGCAATAGAAAGGGATATCTCTTGACAAAGAATCTAACACTTTTGAAGCTTTTTGACTGTCTTTCAGTTACATAAGCAACTGAAGCATTTAAAAGCAGTTCATCTCCATATGGGAATTTATGGAGCATGTAATCACAGGCTGTAGCATAATAATCTCTAACATTATCATAGAACATCTTCACAGGAAGAGTAGAATTGTGTTCTATGAATTCTCTTGCTTCTGCACCAATAGCTAGATCTTCATTATCTTTCTGGTTTGCATGGTCATGAAAGTCAATATCAGTTAAAAGTTTGGCTGATGCGATGATTTCTGGCTTAATAAACCTTATTAGCAAATCTGACAACTGGTTTGACAGAATCTTGTGCATAATATAAATGCATGGTTCTTCTTTCTGCAAGACAACATTTGCTGCATCAAATAATGGAATGGCACTCTTCATAAACAAGCAGTACAGTTTTGTAACTGGATCATTAAGCTTTTTGTAAACCATCTCACATGCTAGTTTTGCCCTTGGAAGTATGAGAAGATCCAGTATGCTTTTTAACAGATTTATACTCTGAAGAACCTGATCCAGATGGCTGATGAAATTTTATGTCAAAAGATTTATCTTTCACAGTCATGGTCTGAGCCTGGAGGCCCTCTAGCTGGATAGATAGAGGCCTCTCAAATAAAAATTCCATGGATTTAAATTTCTTTCTTTCTGCTACACCAATCTCTTTATTGTTAGTATGTCTGTCTATACTTTCATCTCTTGTTCTCTTCTGACTTGCAATAACAGATTCTGCTTTTGTACCACTCTTCTTCACTTTTCCACCATGTTTTCTCTGTGCAGATTCACTTTCAGTTTGAAAGAATGCTTGTAGTGCATCCCAAAGCTCAAGTAAACGGCTAACACATTTGCCAAGGGATAACCATCTTGTACACACATGCTTTATAACTTTATAGTCTTCAAGATCAAACTGATCTTGTAACAACTTTAGAGCCTGTTTCCTTTTACTACTTTTCTCCAAATAATAGTAGATATCTATTAATAAATGGCCAATATCTACTTCTAATTTATCAGCAGCCTTACCAGTAGCAAGGTGCATCAAATGACAGGGGCAACCTGTTATGAACACTGATGGAGACATTTTCAAAATATAGGATGCAACTCCTTTATGAATTCCAGTCATCACTGATGCATTATCAACTGCAAACCCCATACAGTTCTGCCAACTTATGTCATGTTTCTTCAAAACATTGTCAAGCAAATCAAAAATGTTTTGTCCAGTGGAATCTACTGTTAATTCTGGTAAAGAAAGAAGAACACTCATGACTTTGCCTTTTTTACTGTCAAAGTATCTAACACATACTGGGTACAACTTTTTATCATCATAATCACAACTCCCATCTGTGGCAATACTAAACGGCCCAATTTTCATTGCTTCTGCAATTTTAAGTGAAGTATCTTCTGCTAGGCACCGAACAATGTGAGATGATTTTGTTCTTGCACAAGCATATTTTTCCGCAATTTTCGAATCAGGAAACATCCACTTGAACAAGGGACCAACGTGGTCTGCTACCGCTAAGGGTAGTCCGTGTTCTATTAAAAACTCGGTAAATAACACCTCAGCATTTATAGTATTCAAGTCTGCACTTGAGCTCTGCTGTAAATAAGAAGTTACCTTAGTATTAGAGTTTGTAAGGCGAGCTAATTCGATGTGTTTCCTTGTTTTCATGTGTTTTTCCACATCAAATTTACCACCATGACCAATGCTAAAATCGTTTCCGCAGTCTGCAATGAGCATAATGCTGTCCTAGAATGGAACGCTGTATTATGCCATTCATATATTCATCTTTGAATCTTTAGAGGACTCGTTGTTTTGCTTTTTTCTGATCCATCTGCGAAATTCTTGGGGGAAAAAATGTGCTCTAACATACACAAAGACTAGAATCCATCTTAACATCTGAAGCCATTTAGTGCCAATGATTAGACGTCACGTGATGATGCCCTCGTCGTGTTTGGAGGATTGATTACATTTTGCTTTGTTTATTATTGACTTTTTCTAACCCATCTGTGAAATTATTTAAGAGATATTTTTTGCACTCATAAACGCATTGAGAATTTGTTAATACTTTTTAGCGCAAAAAAACTTTTAGACTGGTTCTGCACTATACAAAATTAGAACAAAGAGTATGTGCATAATGATTTAAACAAAATAGAAACCAGTCTGTTCTCTCCTCACTAAGCCGCTATAAATAGAATATGAGGTCGAAAGTTTGAAAGTATCTTAGTAACATGATAGTTGCTATAAATAGAACATGAATATTAGGAAAGTCCACGGACAAGTATACTTATATATCGTAGTTATGTAGAAGCGGGGTATTTTTTAATTAAAAATAAAACAGTATGTAAAAAATAAAGTAATGCTAATAAAAACGAAAAAAATTTTTTTTTTTTTTTTTTTGCAAGATGGATATATCGAAAAAGCGTTATCTATAAACGTTAACACGTAACGCGGAATTTAGTGGGAAAAAGCGTAATGATTACGCCAAAAGCATAATGGTTGGCATGTATGTTGTTAGCTGAGTAAACTATATCAATCTTTTCATTGTGAACTCACTGCGAATCATTCACCCCTTGTCTTTCTATTTTGTAAAGTAATTTATTTATATTTTTCATTATTACATTTGTGCATTCTTATGTTAACTACAGTAAAACCTGTCTTGAGAGACCACCTGTTTTGAGAGACCAGAATATCCATGCACTGACTTACTGATTATATAGTGTTATGACCTGTTATGAGAGACCACCTGTCTTGGGAGACCATAATATCCATGCACTGACTTACTGATCATATAGTGTTATGACCTGTTATGAGAGACCACCTGTCTTGGGAGACCATAATTTTTTGGCAGAAGGGGTGGTCTTTCAAGAAAGGTTCTACTGGATTATATATACATGCACATAATATAAATGCTCATTCAAGTCATTCATTATTAAACACTGTATTTATATCATCATCAAAAGTGTTCTGTTGTGAATCGGAAATCCCACCCAGTTATCTTTTATCATTACCGTTATGTAGCAAATACCTCAATAATCACTACTAATTTCTTCGAAGATGGATAATAAAATAAAGCCAATTTCTAATGGATAATGAAATGTAAAATCATGTGATATTTATTATAAAACAGTAAAAGATTAAATTGCTAAATATAAGGTATATGAGTAATGCTAAGCAGTGGAATGAGAAGATAACTCTATATTCCCTTTCTATATGGTACATATTTTGCAATACAATTTTGTACTTTTGGGAAGGATGGTTTTTGCGAGGTAGCAATTTTTTGTTCTACATTAATGTCAGCTGAGAATGTATTCAACTGATAAATAGAAGATAAAACCACATCCAGTCAAAAGGCCAAATTGGGCCTGGAATTGCTCAACTAACTCACATTGATGACATATCCATGCAATTGGGGTTAGTATGGTGCTTTCGGTTGAAATCAAGGCCATTAAATCAAAGCTAGTAGAGGGTTTTCTGTTGAAATCATGGCAATGAAATCATGATCAGCAAAGTGCTTTCTGTTGAAATCATGGCCATGAAATCGTGGTTAGTAGGGTGCTTTCTGTTGAAATCATATTTAGTGTTTTTTAAATAAAGGTTTAAATTTGTGTAAAGTCTAATAAATGTAGCTATAATAAATGTAGCTATATCTGATGGTAGTTTGGGATTGTGATTAAAACAAGTACCGTATTTTCCGGCCTATAGGTCGATGCGGAGTATAAGTCGAATTGACGAATTTTGTAAATTTTCCATCCTTCGTCCATATATAAGTCGATTCGGAGTATAAGACGAGGCCAGGTCAATAACTTGGCTATGTATTTTATACTACCGGTAGTAACTTCCGGTTGCATGAATATTGATGGTATCGTCATATAATATTCCATATTATCGGCAATATCCATTGCAACAAGAGCTATGATCATTCCCTCCAGTTGAAAGTTTAAACCTACAGTAATTTATTTGAGAAATTTTGTCAAATACAATTACGGTACTTTATTCAGAGAACCATGCATTTGGTACATACACGTGTCTAATTTATATATACATGTATAATCTATTGCATGAAAAGAGTATCAACACCGTGTACTCACCAGCGAATCTTGTAACATACATTGAATCCATAATACAAATATTTCCATCGAAAATATCCACACACGGATGTAAAATATTCAATAATTTTGTCACAGATCATTATGTGACTGAATTCAATGAAAAGAAAATAACAACAATTACGTAACGGATGTACGTAATGAATGATGAAATAGTACATGTCCGTAGATTAAATAATGGAAGCTAAAGCACATTTTCCCACACAAGCTGCTAGTCAAAGTTCTTTGAACTTGCCGCCCAGCTATTGCGTCATGTTCTTTTGATGTACTCTAATACGCGGCACGTTGTGTCAAAACATAGTCTTCTAATTTATCCTCAATATTACTCCATCTTGCTTTGCAGCCACGATTTGCTTTCTTTGTTTTTTTTTGTAGCGCATAATGCAACCTTAGCTTTACGCCAATCCCGGACACATTTTTCACTTACACCATATTTCCTGTGAGCAGCCATATTCCCACCATTCTCTTCAGCGAACTTTACAACTTCCAGCTTAAAAGCCGCCGTGTAAGACTTGCGTGATTTTACGGGAGGCATTGTGAGAGAAGTTGTATGATTTGTAAGGGGATATTTATATGAATGATTATGACTGAAAAGATTGATCAAAATATACCGAACTCATTAAAATGTGCCCGTACTAAAGCAATGAAAACAATGCCCATGGCTAAATTCATTATTTACATCGAGAGAAGGGAGTGGGCATCATTTCCTGTTGTACTTAATCCCATTGATATTAAACACGAGTAGCGTAATTGATGCGGATTAATGATAAAGAACAATGGGGTACCGGCAATATGGTAACTAGTATCGGTAGCTAAAGTCAATATCAAGATCGAAACAATTGAGGCAACTGGCTTTGATTGTTGTTGGAAACCAAATACCAATTTATCAACAACCGATATAATCAAAGAGAGACACCGAAACGTCAGCTGGTTAAAAATGAATATAGGTGAAGTGTTGACATTACAATTTGCTTTAAACTGAATTGCGAAACTAAAAATCATGGATCACTGATGATCTATGAGTACTGGTAGTCCATCCATATATCTGATTTTAGTGTAGTTTAAACCTACGGTAATTTATTTGAGAAACTTTGTCAAATACAATTAGAAACATATGATTTGGGGGATTCAGTAGAATGCATGATCTACATTATTTTAAAAATAATCATAGAACACTCGAGTTAATATGGATTACATCCATTTGTAGGATCAATTGGATCAATAAAAAAAAAGCTATGCCGGTAATTGCTCACGTGTGTCCAACATTATACTGGAAAATCAAATATTAATGGACCAGTTATTTCATATCTTTTTTTTTTAAGGAACAAACAATATGCTTTGAATTAGTACAGTAAACTATATAGTATAGACCGTAAGTGTGCTATGCGGCCCGGTGAAGTTTTTACCGGTAATTGTTTTCTTTTATTTTATGTTTGAGAAATAAGAAAAAACATGCAGAATGCAAAATAAATAATGACAAAACTTACAAATATAAATGCAGTCATATTATTTTATGACAATTTATTGACATAGTAATTTAACATGAATTTGTACTTCTATGTGACCTGTTTTCGATTATGCCGATTATAGAGCAATATCAATAAAATACCGGCTACTGTAATCCATATATAAGTCGATGCAATTTCAATGACAAAATCCATATATAAGTCGATTCGGAGTATAAGACGAAGACCGAACTTTCAAGTCAAAAAGTCTCGACTTATAGGCCGGAAAATACGGTAGTGAATGTATAACATAAACCAGCTGTTGGTATTTTTCAGTTCTAGTCCAGTGTGGGATATCTGATTAATTTTACTGTCAAGTGATGTTTAAAAGCTACATAAATTAAGGCTTACACTACAACTATGATGGTAATTAACCATTCAATACATGGTTGTATGGCAATATATGGCAAAATAGTATACATTTATTTACCTGTTCTTTATTTTTCTTTGCATATGTATCCCTCATATTCTCCAGCCCTTCAATATCTACTTTCATATCCTGAAATAGAACCAATAACTGGCAGTGATTTTAGGTCTAATATATCCAAAAAGAGAAAAAATAGAAATGTAGACACAATAACAGATACTTTCATACTTGAAAAAAATGCTGTAACGTGCATCTCTATAACAAAAATTCAGATATGACACTCCTAGAAACTTCATGAGTTTGTCCTGACTGATTTTTGAATCGCTACAATGTTTCATCTCCGCATTAAATAAAAGTTTTATTTGTCAGTCTGGTGAGATATAAGTTATTTTTAAAGAAATAAGACTTTCTTTTCTTAAATAAACACAGATATTAAAAATTTCTATTTATTAATGTTCAATGCAAACGTCACTGGACTATGTCCTAAGCTTATCAATTTTTCTGGACACACTTTAAAAAAAGGGTAATAATTGTTATCTTACCTTTAGTGAACTTTCAACAATAGTTCTACTACCATATATTCTTGCATAAAAACCCATTTGTCTATAAGCCGACCTCTCCAGACTGAATTGGTATAAACACTAAAAAAGTGCATGACATGCATATAAGCTGACCCACAAGTCAGAGATGATATCAAAAGATGCACCTGGTGAGTTTATACTAGCAAATATTACATATATAATTTTCTAGGGTTGGAATGTATGATTATTACATAGAAATGGTATAAATCTGTTTGAAAAGTCATGAAATTTATTTAATTTTCTGTTTTCTTATTGTTTCTACCTAATTCAGATTTATATATAACTTAAATCGGATGATGACATGAACTGAGCATTCATGGGCATTGTGTAACACTACCTCTACTTTTGATTCAATTATTTTTTGTTAATGTGTTATTGCATTTCTCTTTTAATATCAGTGCACCAGTAATAATTTTTTTTATTTTTTATTAAAACAACTGTAAATACCTAATGTGTGAGTGAGTCTGTGTGTGTGATTTGGGATTTTTAACGTAGCTTTAACAATTTTTCAGTCATATCATTACGATATTGGCAGTGTGACAGTTTATAGTGATGCCTAGCACTGGGGTATCATGTCGCAAAATGTCCCACCCAGTCACATTATCCTGACACCAGGCCGACCAGTCCTAACACTAACCTCTTAATGCTAAGTGCCAAGCGAGGCAGCCTTTAGTACATTTTTGTAGGTCTTTGGTACGACTCTGCCAGGGATCGAACCCATGACCTCCCGCTTCCACAGCAGATGCTCTCTAACCACTAGACCACCAAAACGATTCAATCAGTGACCTTGAAACAAACATACACATGTGCATACAGAACTTAACTATGCGATGTCTTTCCTTACTTTAGTCCTTTAATGAGCTATGATGGGATAATTCAAAATTCTTTGTGTGTGGGAATAATTATTGTTTCATAAATGCACTGAAACTGGCTGGTGAGTACACAATTACTTCAACTAGATGAGATATTCAGTTGCCGATTTTCTGATACATGAATGTACCGATGCATGATTCTCTACCAAAAATTTCGCTATCAACTGACTTGTTTGATATTGCACTATATATTACATAACATGATGTTGACCTTGCTCATTATTTTATAGTGCGGGTTTCCATGCCGAAGGTTTATAATAAACTCGGACTTAGCAAGTTTTGAGGTAAAGAAAATATGATATAAATCCAAAAGAAATGTTCAAACTGAAGTTCTGTCAGCACTACTCTTATACATCAAAAATTGTTGTCAAGGTGTGACTTGATGATACTTGATATATTTCCTCTCTGATGACATAGTGCTGAAAGCAAGGACATACTGTTTTTCATCTGGTATGGTAATACACCCACCAACTGCAATCAGCTAAATGTTTAAGTTGCTAATATCGACATTACAAAATTCACTAAATTACACTAACATATTGAATGATTTTATTAACTATAAAGAACATCTGAGTTTTATTTACTTATTCTCAATAACAGATGGACTTGGCAAAAGTTGGTTGTGTTTACACTTTATTGTGGTATTTTGTGGACAAAATGGTTTTACATTCACCTTCATTTTCTGGAGACTTTCTTCCAGTTCCTTTTTAGTCTTTGTCAGATACTCCATTTTCCTCTTGTGCTCTGTGACTTTCTCTTTCTGTTCGCGTAGACTGGTCTCTAGATCAGCAACTTTGTGCCGCAATTCTGTGTTCGCCTTCACCAATTCCATATTCCGTGCTGACAGGTTGTCATTCTGCTTTTTTACCTGATGAAACCGAACATGGGGTTAAAACTGACTGAAATCAGTGGCAATAGTTTTAGCTTACACATTTTATGTTACTGAAGACTGCAGCTTTTAAAAACTGTATGGAATCTTATGATGATGCAAAAATGATGCCATATATAATCACTTAGAAGTCCAACTGCAAACAACATAGACTCTGATCTGCTTTAGCAGTTGCATAATGCATAGTAGGTTGCTTATTCTACTGATTACTCTTCACAAACTGCATTAACCCAGATCTGCTGCCACATTATGCAGTGGGTCTCCGCAGTTTGCAGTTGGACTCAACTTATATATATATATATATATATATATATATATATATATAATATATGTATAGTATGTACGCTGTATCAATGATATACCACGAGATGTATAAATTTTTACAACGAGTGGTATATCAATGATACAGCCTACATACTATACATATATTTTATTTATATCACAAACAAATACAAATATTTGCAAGTTGGAGTTACGATGTGCTCCTGATATATTGCCCGAGTAAATGACCTCCTCACAACCAAGTGGCTGTCTGCTACAAAATCTAGTTCTACGATTTTTCTTGTTATTCACAATCACATAATCAAATTGATAAGTTGATTGTTTTCTTTTTCATTTTCTTTTTTTATTCACATTTATTAAATCAATATAAGACACATGCATTATTTAAACATAAAATATGGTGTTGTGTTGTTTTTTTAATGAAGAAAGTAGTGCACTGCAAACACGGTGATCTTATTATAGACTATACATGTACTGTCATTGACCTACTGTCGTATGGAAATTCGCGTGGAATATAAACGAATTGGAATCATGAACCAACAAGAGGTAATTAAAATATTTTAATATATTGACAGTTCAACTAAGTCATCATTTTGATTTAATTAGCGATTCTAAAGACTAAACATATCTCTCTCTCTCTCTCTCTCTCTTTCTCTCTCTCTCTCTCTGTACGTCTTGACTAACATTGCCATCATTCATAGGTCCAGAGACATCGTCGTATGACACAAGCAAAAATCCACAACGCTTGTATTTTCGTGTATTTTTGCTCCAGAGAGGGGGGATGGCTGGCGACCAGGACAGTTTTATATTTAATTATTAATACTCGATTAAAACGGGTTTCAGAAACAACAACAAAGACTTAAAACACAATACAGTATGTGCGCATCGTAACCGACAAATTTAACATGTAGGCCTTGTGTGTCGTCTGACGATTGCAACTATGTATCATTGATATTATGAATACTATAAATAAATCCCAAGGAAAGCATAAGCACAGGTTTACGAGGAAACAGAGTACTGTGGGTTACTTGGTACAAGTTCAGCTTTAATGTTTTCGTCCAGCGCAATATATTTCTCTCTCCAGATTTGTGCTTATTTTGCATGAGAGGGGGAGAGGAAAAAGACAGGATTCCGATGAAATTGTGTACCATTTTAATATTTAGAAAACAGGGACTATTAATATTTGTGTTGTTAATTTCATGTCATTTATGAATGAGTAGAAATTCTTCATAGAGCTATAGGCCTACGGTAGAAACTTAGAAAGAATGTTTATATATTCGTATTATTGCGCTATGGGCGGATCACTATTTGATATACCAATAGTATTGGTATATAGATTTGCTTTATACCAACACTTTAAATGCCATGTTATTTTTAACGTATGTGGTATAAATATATATATATATATATATATATATATATATATATATATATATATATATATATATATATATATATATATATATGGTAAATAAACTGAAACTTAATTCTATTTCCTTTTTGGTGGTGAAAAATTATCATTTTCATACATTGTCAGTAAATCTATACAATATACCCCAGCTGATCTCCACCCCACATATTCATCTACAGAAATGTATTGAAATATCAGAAAATACTGAAACTGAAAACTGGTCAAAGTTGTATGTAACTGACAAGGATAAAAGCATGTGTATGTGTGCATTTGTGTGTCTTTTTATGTACACACCTCAGATATGTCTTTGCTACTTTTCTTGTATGTTTTGTCTCTCTCTTTCCTAAGCTCTTCCCTCAGGCTCTCCATTCTTTCTTCAAATTTCTTCATCTCTTGTTTCCATTCATCTTGCTCCTGGTTCCTGCAGTGGAAGAAGCTTAAGAACATTAAACTCATGACAATCTAAGCATATTTGCTTTTGCAAACTTTTTCCTTTCTGTTATCTGCAAATATCATTACCATCTTAGAACACATCTCTGACAACAAAACCAATAAGAAAATGACACTAAAGTGATTAAAACAGACTAAATCAAGGTCAAGAGGCAATTCAATCCTTGGATAAACTGATTATCCAACCTTTCATTTTCTTTTATTGACTGGTGCAAACAATTTCATCTGCCTAAGGATAGATAACAATTCTACCCTTTCCACAATCTGTCATGATATTTGATGCCATTTTTTTTATTCAAACAAGAAATTTCATGAAAGTACAATGCAAACCCACCATAACACGCCCCGCAATAACATGAATTTGGATATAATGCTGTCGTGGCATGGCTCCAAACATTTTGTATATTCATTTGCACATGAAAAATATTTTTGTTGAAAGTATATTAAACAGTGTATTAAAAATTTATTATTATTTTGGGGAAGAGATCGCATATGAATTCAATTATATCATGATCATGGTATAGTTCCTGAAATTTTAAATACCTGTAGATTTTTTTTTAAAGTACACGAACTAGTGAGTAAAATAATAATTATAATTTTTAGAAAAGAGTTCATGTATGAATTCTAATATAATATGATTGTGACCTTGCTTCTGAAATTTAACAATTTCACCAGGTTCTTTAAGTGTTATGCCAAAATAAACATTATCGGAAATGTTACTGATCCATGAGAAAAGCCAGTAAGTTGTCTTTGTGATTGTATGTTTGCCAACATGTTTCTTCTTTCACTGCATACACAACCAAGCAGCAAACAATGTGATGGTTGAAAAAAGATTCTCACAATTTAATATACATTAAAAAAAACAGCCGCCAACATGTTTTCTGGGCTTGGCAATGAGAATAGACGCAATAAGTTGACCAGTAAATAATGTCACTTTATTAGCTGGAAAATGAAAGGGTATGAAATTGTACAACCGTTCAGTTTAATTTTTTTTTTATAGAAGTGACTCATGACCATTGCAGGCTTACTGCACTTAGTTCTTGTGTTTTACATGTGTATAGTGTTTGCTTATGAACTAGTTATTAATTCGCTATTTTTTATAAAAAAAAATATTTTACTGTTATGGAAAAGCATGTTCACAAACTCAAGTCATTCTCTGCACTTTGCACAATGATTAGTATAGTACTTTTCACACATATCTTTTGATATTCACAAAATCTGAATTCACAAATTCACAAAATCTGACAAAATCTGAAGTAAAAGTTACATACATGCTGAAATCATGTGTTGATTGTTAATTATTCTTGCTGTAATTGTTCAAACAAATAGACACAAGCATTAATTATTGGAAATTTACAATGGATAAATGTACACAGAAACACAAATAAGAAAATTTTAGCAGGATGAAATTTGTACAAACTGTTCATAGACCCTGTAACATAATGAACCAGACACTTGTTTTGTCTTTCTTAACCTAATTTTGCTGTTCAGTTTTTCCATTGAATTTCAACATAATGATAATTGACAAAATTATTGAATAGTTTTAATATGTTTGCAATTTCTGCAATGGTATTATATGTATAATGGATTAATTGCAAGCCCAGATGGTACAATATCAGATGGCAAGTAAATGGTGTTAATACTCTGTTTATGCTATATAATAGAATTGAATTCAGACACAACGACTTGGGACAAAATTATTGAATACTGTAAATCTATGTGCAATATTTCAGTGGAGTTACATGCATTATGGATGAACTGCATGCTACAACAGCACGCTAGTAAATGGGGTTGATAACCTATTTATCATATACATTAGGCATGAATACACATATATATGCCAATGAGATGTTCTCTGAAAAAGGTAAACTCGTTCTATTACCTTATACACTGTACCCCTTTATCTACTGTTTATCATATTAGGTGCCACAGTGGAGAAAACACTCACATATAAACTAAACCTTGTAGAATGTGTGTGCTGCATGCCCTGAAATATTTCTACCTGGCATTTGTGAAAGGATTGATCTGATTTAACATGATGCAACTCTGTAACCCACCAGATTAATAGGTAGGTTGTGTACAACTACCAAGCTAAGTAAACCTTGCCTAGTGACCGAGTTTTGTTACTTGGAAAGTGCAGTGGCATGGGTGGCTGTGAAAGGAGTTGGCAGGCGTAGGGAGGTGGACATGACTCTGGGCTAATTACACAGTGCAAGAGGAATTTGAGTGAAACCCCATACCAATGCTACCATTCTTACAAGTGGAGTAGTGATGCAAAACATTTCTGTGATGGGCACTATGGTACTCTCTGATACTCCCTATAACAGCTAAGAAATGGGGAAGTCAGGGTGACTTTTCATAAACCTCTGTCTCCCTATAACAGTTGAGAAATGGGGAAGTCAGGGTGACTTTTCATAAACCTCTGTCTAACTAGTTGAGAAATGGGGAAGTCAGGGTGACTTTTCATAAACCTCTGTCTAACTTAACAGTTGAGAAATGGGGAAGTCAGGGTGACTTTTCATGAACCTCTGTCTAACTATAACAGTTGAGAAATGGGGAAGTCAGGGTGACTTTTCATAAACCTCTGTCTCTATAGAATAGTGTTGAAATGGGAAGTCAGGGTGATGTTTCATGTACCTCTGTCTTCCTATTATCCTGGAGAAATGGGGAAATCAGGGTGATGTTTCATGTACCTCTGTCTCCTTAGAATAGTGTTTAAATGGGAAATCAGGGTCACATTTCAAGAATCTCTGTCTCCCTATAACAGTCAAGTTCAAGGAAGTCAGGGTGACATTTTATGTATCAATGTCTCCCTAAAACAGCTGAGATATGGGAAGTCAGAGTGACATTATATATATACCTCCGTCTCCCTATAACAGTCACAATATGTGAAATCATGGAGATATGTATGTACTCTGTCCCTCTACAATGGTCAAAATATGAAGAAATGTTAAATTTAGGGGATCCTGGCAGTTTTGGGTAGAAGAATGTCCCATAGGATAACTCAACACTGGATATCTTTAGTATACTTTTCGCTCGAATTGTGATAGCTGAGGGCAGCATATGTTTTTTGTACTAAGTCTGTATGTCCATGTTCCTTGCCCATTTGTGAATTTATGGGATGTTTTGGCTAAAACATTGTTTGCATTGTAAGCATGATTGAGTAAAAACTACCTTTAGAAGACGGATGAAATTTTTCTATGCATTTTTGTATTTAGATGTTTATCACCTATTTAGATGTATAGGCCATTATAAAACAAGAGTCCCTTGAAAAGGACCAATACTCTAGTGGCCCAAGTTTTTTTTCTCATGAATTCAAGATGTTTTTCTTTTTGGCTGCTGGGTACTGACAGCATGTCTGATATTTGTTTTAGCAATAATAAAAGGTGTTTGTTTGGTCCCCTAAACTTGGCCTTTTGTGGCAACTTCAACAACATTATGCACCTTTCATCCAAGCAAGCCAGCTACAGTTTCCAATATAAATAATAAACCCTTTCAACATGTTTCAGCACATGATAGGCTACACACACACACACACACACACACACACACACACACACACATATATATATTGTTACGTCTATTTGATTTAAATAATTTATTTATAATTGTCAAATTCAAATTTGTCATTTTGGGGTTTATAATTCATTAAATTGGGAAGTGTTTTCTAGAAAATTAAATTAACCTATACTTTATCTGTAAAGACAGGTATTGACCTTGCTTGTTAACCTCATTTCTGGCCTTGTTTCAAGGTGATAAACAAGCCTCTAAAATGATTGGCTAAATCCAAGGACATCTTTTTATTTTAGTTCTTGGGGGGTGAGAAGTGGCTGATTTTCATCTAGATCATTCCATGCGTATATGTTTTTATGAGTGTATGTTCATTCTATGACCTTCCAGAATCACGTGACCCCTTTTTGTTTACGAGGGAATCATATAGATAGCTGTGTTTTGGAAGCTAACATTAGTAGAATCTCTGGGCTTTTAAAATTACTAGTTGTGTTTTGAGTTATATTGGAAATTATTTCAATTCGTTTGGGAACAAGAGGAATTTATTGTGTTATTACTTTGTATTGGAAATCATTTCAATTCGTTTTGGATCAAGAGGAAAATATTGTATTAGTTATCTGAAAAAAATTGTGCTTATTTGACTTTAATGAAATCAGAACTGCATCATGTGACATTGTCAGCCATTTTGGATTACATCATCAAGATTCGAACCGGGAACTATTAGGACATTTTACTATCAAGACTTTAGCGATTCCACTATTGGATTATACTTGTGAATTCTTAGTGGATTATATTGTGAATTCTTTTGGATTAATTTTTGGACTTGATTCTCTAAAACCATAAGTTTATTTATTTTCTTTTATGAAAATATTTGTACTTAATAAATTATTTGTTTTATATATATATATGTATATATATATATGTCCCCCTCTTGAACAGCCCCCCCCCCCCCCCGACCAGCAGCCACCCGCTTCTTACGGCCAGAATCCCTTGGCACCGACGAGTTTGTATTCAAAAGTACCCCTCAAGAGCAACCACTCCTCTAACGCGACCAGCAGCCAGCATTTTAGTACAAAAAATGAAAAATGTCCCCCTCATGAACGGCCACTTTTGTTTCTTCAAATGTATCCAGAACCAAAAATTAATTCAAATCTTGACGTAAGGTAAGCAATTTTGATTATCTCTATCGTAGATACACGTCTCCGAGTGTCAAGTCGCCGTTAAAAGTGTCGACTAAAGATTTATAGTATATCATTATCTGTAAAAGTCGATGTTTACAGGAAATGGGCTCAAAAATGTTATGATAGAGTTTGGGGTTTAACACCTATGTTGAGTTCTTCTCTTTAATGATTATAACCAGACGCAATAGTTATAATCATAACAGGGTCAGCATAGACTAAAAATAGATTTTGTACATTGGCACACACAGACAACCTTAAAAAAATACCAACAGGGAACCAGACAAAGACCGGAAAAATCACGTGACCACTCATTATGGCTTCCTTTACGCAGACTGTATTTCGTTCACTCGGCACAAGTTTTGTCTGCATAATTAAATCGCATACATTCAGCAATAACCAAATAAATCATTACCAAACATTAAAATGTCATCACGTTAAAGGATACATTATTTTAGAAGAAAGTCGGTTATTCTACTCGACGACATGGGGGGGGGGGGGAAATGCCGAACAATTTTATGTAAAAAAAGACTCGAAAAAACGAGTTTATGTTGAAATAATTTGAATAAACAATGTCATAACCAATAAGGTTATTCAGCAGCAATGGGAAAATGGAGCAAATGGAAACATAATTATGTATGTACCAAGATGTAAATGACATTTTTGAATCCATTTGTAATGTGCATGACAACAATACCCACTCACATATCACACTTACGCCAAGAAAGAAAAAAATAGTAACGTATATTCAGTTGAAATAAATTTGTTATTATAACAAAAAGAACCTTGTAATGATTAATGTTTCATTTAGATGCAGATTGTTTTGAAGTATGTAGCTTTCTTACTATGTACATTACATATACTTCTCATAATAAATTTAGCCCCCCCTCTGGAACAGCCACCCGTCTTATCAGGCCACTTTCCCAGTGCAGCAGGGGTGGCCGTATAAGAGGGGGACTACTGTACACACACACACACACACACACACACACACACACATATAAGTGTGATTTGGTATATATATTTTTAATCTTATGGAATGTGACTGATATAAAATATTTAAACGTGATGTATACCTAAATTTATGTATTTTTCATATATGTGTACAGTACTTAACAGATAGTAGATTGTTTGTGTCACACATAGGTAACACAAAAGTAAGTTAGCAATATACAAGTGTATTTCAAACTAGTTTCATCTTGACTGAATAAAAATTTAAATTCTCTCTGTGTAAATCCTACAAACAACATGTCACCTCTTACAGAATCATTTCAATATTTCCTAGGCCCCCCCCCCTCATACCATGGGCCTGAGGATGTCAAGATAAATGGGTAGTACCCTTTTTGCATACAACACATGTACTAGTCATAAAATATACATGAATATCAAGTTTCATTAGGACATCCAGAATAGTTCAAAAGACATCAACCAGACAAGAAAAATAAAGTGTGATTGAGCAAATAAAATATTTAATAATTGTGAGGTAACTTGTACAAAACTTTTAAGGAAAGCTCATTCTTGAATTTAACTACCCATCTGGTGATGTTTACATATAAAGACCTAGTTTCATAAAGATCTAAAACAAGTTCTGGAGATATGAACCTGACATGCAAATTTTATGGATACATAGATGGATAAACAGGCTAATTTTAAGGTCAGTTTTGTGAAGGGCAGGCAGATCATTGTTCATACTTCTCATTCTTGAGTCGTGATATATGTGAGTCCTTTTTGCCAAGGTCCACCTGCAGCTCCTCTATGACCTTCTGCAGCTGTGAGTGGGAGCCCATGACAGCTTCAAGTGTTGAACTAATCTCCTTGTTCACAGACTTGGCATCCTCTAGATTCCTCTGCAGACTTGTAACCTGCATTAGAATCATAAGAATACAAACCGATATGAATCCTAGGTTTGCTCCAGGAGTTTGAATCTACAAAAAGCCCAATCTGATTAAAATCAGATCTCCACTGTCCCTGGTGAAGATCTGACATTGACAGCTTATGGGTCATGTTCTGGTAACCTGCACTATTATCATAAATGCTAATTTTATCAGCCAATCAGATGAAGTCTTATATCTTTGCATTTGAAAGACTGTGCAGTGTGGCTGAAGCACATCAATGCTTAAAAATGATCTGATTCACTTTCAAGGTTTCTGAAAGTGGCATTTCCATTGGGTAATTCAAAGGTCACTGCAACATGACTTCAAAGCATCATTGGATAGTGAAGATCAATTATAATGAAAATTGCAAGAAGCCAGAAAATGCAAAGACATTATACACTTTTACAGATATAATTTATTATAAATTACAACAAAATTCATGAATAGATTTGAAATTCAACTGTTTCAGAATGGCACTAAATTTCCATGGTCAAGAACTTTTTTGCATGTTAATCTATTATTAGATAAGTTACACTTATGGCCTTTCCCTCATGTCTTTGTTTTTGTCAAGGCCTGCAAAATAATTGCTACTGATGTAATGATGACATCACCAATGGTTGTATCTGTACACTTTTAATTTACAAAGAATGAAAAGAAATACAATTTGCTGACAAATACTCTAATGTATAGATTTCATAGTTGTGGTCATCATTTTTTAAAATCGTTAATTCTATTCTGCTTTTCTATCTTATGCAATTATATTTAAGCACCGCTTATATGACTGAAAGAATTGCATGTA
This sequence comes from Unio pictorum, assembly GCA_030141615.1. Taxonomy (NCBI): domain Eukaryota; kingdom Metazoa; phylum Mollusca; class Bivalvia; order Unionida; family Unionidae; genus Unio; species Unio pictorum. The sequence continues at coordinate 2,763,463 of JARLTB010000242.1, forward strand.
GTTATCTCCCTTTAACACTGGTAGTCCATTTTAATGTAAATGGATGTAAATGAAAGGAATTAATGAATGGAAACAAAAAATGCAAACTCAGTAAAAAAAAAAAAAAAACGCAATGACATGAAAATTGAAATATAAATGTGAATGGAATCTGAATAACAAAAAGAACTCTAAAAGCAAAGGAATTGCTGATTTGGTAAAATTACCCATTTTGGGATCTGTGTAGAAAGAAAGCAAACATTTATTTCTGACATGTATCTGCAACCACTGCATGCATTCATTTTAGGATGTATGCAGCATTAATGGAGATACTTTTGCAGTAGTCATATTACTGTAGTAATTAGTACTTGAATTCACAAAATAGTATGCACAGTACAAAATCAAGGCAAAGTTGCATGCATCTGAAAAACGGTAGTAACCATTTGATACTTTGTTAAACTTTTTTTTTTAAAAATCTGTCCATGAAGTTTTCAGAGCTGTTCCACTAGAAAATATTTTTACCCAATGATAGCACTTTTCAATTTATAGTTTTGTATTGTTTCATATGAACTTTTAAAGTAAGCATCCCATCATATACTTTTAAAAAGCTGCCTTTCCTGGGTACCGTGTATATTTAAATGGAAGAATTCTCAATGCCTTCCATGCTAATCAAATAGTATTTCAATCCACTTAAAAATACGATACCTAGTTAACAACAATTAGTGTTTCAAACTGTGTGAAAAAATCTGCTTTAATTATTTTTTCTTGTACTGAATATTGATATGTAATTAAAAATTATATTTCTATATATTCATCACTTCTTCTTCCCTGTAAAAATACAGAGTGTCAATATGGATGCAGCATACCTATCATAAAATACAGGTTTCCTCTTCGGCACTCTATTTTGTTAATTATCTTTTGAATGAAAGCATGTTAATTTCCAGGAGATCAATCTTTATAATAATCTCTGTTTTATCACCTTAAATATTATTCCAGTATTTGGCTTGAGTATGTTTTTTTTATCTTGATAATAGCACTATGACAGGCGAACTATGTATAGCAAATCACAATAAAAACCTGAATAATGTAACATTTTATGCATGTAAATTAAAAAGGGATCAACTTCGGATACTGTTTACTGATGCAATGATATAAATGAGGAAGGTACCATAGGACAAGTACAACTGCAAACAACACAGACCCTGATCTGCTGTCACACAAAGTTTAAGTTATTGTATTGATGACTCCTAACAAAGACCCAGATGTTATGGTGCATATTCTAACAGCAGATCTGGGTCTGTGCTTTTTACAGTTGGACTCAATTTAAATGCAAGTGCATACAGCAATTTTAACCTTTTTATTTTGGAACAGCAAGTCATTTTAAGAACTCTTCTGGTGAAAATCTCATGCTGGTGACCTTTCTTGTTTTGGAGCAATAATGAAAACAAGATTTTGAAGATAACTGGAGTCAGCCATCGATTTTCAAGATGGCCATTGTGATGGGTCAAATTAATGTTACTCAGTATACATCTAAATTATCATATTATGAAGTCATTTTCGCTTTCCTCATAGCAGACTTAGTTGCCCATGTTGCCTGGTAGCTTGACCTATTTACTCACTATTGAGTCAGGTCCAGCTGTAAACTGAAAAGATCAATACCTGCTATCCCATAATATGCTAGCAGATGTGGCTCTACAGAGTTTCTTAAGAGTAATAAGATGAACAAAGAACACTGACCCTGACCTGGTGATACATGATGCGATGGCAGAACAGAATCTATGTCATTTGTGGCTGGACTCAACATATAACCATGTATATCCTCTCCTTTTTACTGGTCGAGCCAAAAGTCTTTGCAAGATGATTAATAATGTGATATATTCATACATATTTTGAAAAAAACTTTTATTTCAAAATGTGTCCAAAAGCACAGCATTGAGGGATTACAGGGGTAAGTAATTCAGCTATACACACAATTTTCATAAAAATGAGAAGAAAAAACACAGTAACCTGACATCTGGTAAACTTGCAGTGTAAAAAGTGTGACACATATTCCAAACTATGGTACCTTTCTTTTTTCTCTCTCCTCTATACTCTGTAACTGGGTAAGCAGTTTCTGATTCTCCTTCTGAACCTCATCACGGCAGGCTGTTAATGCCACCAGTTCTTTCTCTTTGGTCTCAAAGGCAGTATGACTCTGCTTCAACTGACTTTCTAATCGGGAAATCATTATCTTCAATTCACTGATTTCATTCTCAGACTGAATAAGACAAGTACAGAATGATTAAAGAAAACTGTTTGAAGATATCAAAAGAAAATCAAAATTACCATCCCTTGATTAACTTTAACAAAAATGCAACAACCTTTTATTATGTTTGCTTTTTTATTCAAGATTCTTGATCAGTAATTTAAATACCAAAGCATGTAATGCAGTTAATGATGATATTGTAACATAACAACATCATGAAAACAATGCCAAAATGTAATATAGTGTCTAATAATAATAATAATAATAATAATAATAATAATAATAATGTGAGCTGTCTCATTTAGGGTTGAAATGATAACACTCTCTTGTCGATTGTGAGATTTATTGTAAGATGAAATGGTATGAAATAAACCTAAAACAATACAAAGCGCATACTTAGAATACAAGACAAATACAATACAGAATGTAACCGATGGAAATACAATGCACAATACCCAACACACACACTGGCATTTATAATTTTATCACAGAAAAACACAAATGATACCTTACCAGACTCGAACAGTTAATATGTTTCAAATTATATTCAACCCCTGGTCTTTCACTTATGTGAAAGCCAAGTGCTCTTCATCTTCATGACTTGTCCTACTTGAGGCATTGTCTGTCTCAAGAACTACAGTACAAATGCAAGAAGCTTTAAATAGTATGGCGGGGAATAGATTTTAATACTCATGAAGCTAAGGAATCAGGCACATTGATCAATCGCTCACTCCCTCATGACAAACACGCATATTGGACCATGACACGAGTCCTGGTTCACAATAATAAAAATAAAAAAACACATGAAATTCAGATATACCACTGCCTCAGTAATTCATGCTTGGATAACTCGTGAACATGCCGATGCAGAGTCAGACATGGATCCCATTTCTTGTTTGTAGAAAACAGCAAAGAATTGTTCTATTTACTACACTTTAAGAAAACTGTGATCATAATTAGTACATGAGATGTTGGCTAATGCCAGGAAATCTGATTCAACATCATGAATGTCAACACAACTGGCTTTAGCAGCCTTATTCAGTAGAATTTCAAGATGTCCACAACAAAGGCCACATCAAATCAGAACCAATTTCTAGCACATATTAGTCCAGACATTATATTTTTCATCAAATATTAGTCCAAAACATTATATTTTGAAAGAACTACAAGTTTAATGCCTGACGTTTGAATTTTTCAATGGCACAAGTTTTCAGCACGATGTTATTGTACAGTACCTGTACGTGAATGACCTGGATGGGTGGTATTCAGCAATATACAACAAATTTATATATGGTAACTACAAGTAATAACCTCATTCAGGCGTGTCTGCAGGCCCTCGTTCAGTTGTCGGTTTTGCTTGGCATCTTTATGAGCATGGCTCATACTCTCCAAATCAGCTCTCATCTGATCCACCTGGGTCTGCAGTCGTCCATTTTCATAGGCCAGCTTATTCTTCTGCTCCATAATTTCTTTCATTGTGTTTTCTACACGTTTCTGTGTCTCCTGCAAAAAGGATGGAAATAGGTAAGAGAAAACTTGCATGGCAGACAACTGGATGGACCCAATCTTTACATGATATTTTAATGTAAAAATTTTATTTTTATAGACTATGTTTTTCATCATCTTTCGGACCTTGGGTCTTGAGTAATAACCCATTTTTTTTTTTTACTTGTTACTAACATCAAGTATTCTACAATGTTAATTTTACCCCAATGTATTTGAAATACTGGTTGCAAAGAAACCATGACAGACACATGGAATGTCAGATAGATAAAAGGACAAACAGATGTCAAATGATTCTAAAATATTCCATGCAGTGCTTCATCATACCTGCTCTGCTATGACTGGTCAAATTATGTTCAGTGGTTTTAATTTTGAGATAAACGTCTGCAAATGGTTTTCTATTTCCAGATGGATTAACTTTTAGTAATGGCTTTGATGGATCAGCATCACTTGTGTAAATCTACAAGGAATTCAAGCTAAGACACTTTCTGTAAAATTTAACCAAAGACTGTTAAGCAATGTTTAAAAAGTTATAAAAGGTTTTTCTATTTTGAGTAAGAGCAGACATATTGGATGGCAGATTGGCATCATTTGTATAAACTTTAAAGCGCTTGAAATTAAAATGTTTTCAGTAAAATCATTTTAAATTCATTTGATTACTTTTTCAAAGAAGTATAAATATGAAATATCTTTTATCAGAATGCTTTCTCTCATATTTGCTCACTTTCTGGTTAAAGATTCTGAAAAGTCTGTTAAAGCATTTTTTTAATCGTAAGTCTCATCAATATATAAAGGTGTATGATAAATCTAATTGAAACCATACAATCCTTGGTATAAGTGCATCAAAAAGGTCAGGTGGACTGACAATCAGGGGCTGTAACTTCTTTAATGGATGCCACACAACTCTGGAAACTGAATTCATCCAAGATCCCATTACTACAAGTGAAATGCCATATCCCATCAATGTGTTACAGGAATGTCACTTGGAAAAAATTGTAATCTGAGCATAAAAAGGTTAATATTTTACTTGAGCATAGAACATTTTACTGGATGTACAAGACCATACTGATTTAAAGAGCATTTTTGGTTGAAACATGCTTCCTACAATCAACTTCCTGACACTAACACTTTGAAATTCAACTGCAGATGTATAGTGATTCATTTAAATATTGATGACAATCACACACCACTTTTAATTTTTAAGGCATACATTTAGTTCAAACATCTTAAAGGTAAATCAGAGCTCTAGGATGATGCATTTTCTGATAATATGTTAATCTTCTGATGCATTTGCGATGACTGGTCAATCATTATATATATTCATGATACAAACAATTAAGACCTTACAAGCATTTCAGTGATTTAGATTAGCCACTGTTAATGTTGCTGTCTGAAAACTCCAAATTGTTCCTAACTGCAAAATCAGAATTTACAGAAGTGATTGCAAAGATATAATTCTGAAGATAAAAATAAAGAAAAGATTACACCAAAATCAGAATGGCTGACATCTATGTGTAAAGGTGCTTGCCAAATTTAATTGTAATCCAATCAAAAAGTCAATTAAAATAATGCTATAGAAACCAATGTCAGGAGGAGTAACTATCTCAAGCACAAATCAGGTAAGTGATATGATAGAATGCTGGAATTCAAGGACAAATTTCAGTGAAATGCAGCGAATCTTGGTTAAGTTATGCATTAGAAATTCAAGTCAAAAGAAACAGCAATCACAGGGCATACATCCTGTATATGATGTCAAGGAATGATTAAATTTGAATGAAATCCAAATCCTTGGTAAATAAAAACCAAACTCAAGAGAACAGATAATCAGGTGGGGGGGAGGGTATAACTTCTGTAAATTATTTTGTGGAATGCAGGATTCCATTTTTTAAAATTAAAATCAACATAAAGCTTCAAGTCAAATTTGGTTTAATCCACCAAATCCTGCTGAAAGTAAAATTAGGATAACTGTCCATCAGGGGCCATAACTCCTGTAAATGTCACGAACCATTGGAAATAGACTCGTTTAAGGTTTCAATAATATCAAGCTGCATGCAAAATTTTGTTAAAAGCCAACAATAATTGGTACATGGTTTACACACGTTTCTAAATATAAATTTTCAGGTCTTTTCCAGGTTCTTTTACATGATGAAATTAAAAAAAATTTAAGATTAACATAATGACCTTTGCTGAATGGAATTATAGAACATTTTAGATTATAAAACATGCATTTTCTAAATCTGAAAATGTTTCTCATTCAAAACTCTCCAAAAAATGTCAGAAAAGATGATCATGTATAAAACTACAAAATTAGTCACACAAAACAAACAGGACTATATTCCTATAATTGCATTTTAAGCCATTTCAATGTACAGAATACAAATTCTAACTTTACTTTGTTGACCTGCATTATGTTGTTATGTAGAAATATCCAACCCCATTATTCACATTTAGAATTGTGTGAGAGTTCAGACCAATTATATAAAAAAAAATTGGAATCTGCCTCCACCATAAGATAGCTTACCAGCAGGCATAGCAAATTTAAACTATATTAAATTGACTTATACCTGCATGAAATCGATAGGAAAATTATTTATTTTCTCAAAAATGCCAAGTTTAGTCTTTAATACACAGACAGACTAGACGAAACTCGGCATAGATGAAACCTGACCCGATACTCGCCAATTGCGACAATAGTCACATGACTTCACAAATCTCAAACAATGACATTAGAGTTTAATAGTCACATGATATCAATAACAAATGTTTCATTGCTGATGTACAAAATTTAAATTATATTAAATGTTTGAAACAATTTGTAAAAACAAGAACATATAATTCTCAACATATTTATTTCAAAAACAACTGCAAGAAACTTGGATAGTCTGATTTATCATCATCAAGCAGAGTAGTCTGGTTCCCTGCTTCTTATGCACCCAACGTGAGAGAGCACGTCAACGTGGTAGTCACATGATACAACAAAATTGTGGAAGTTGGTCTCAGAATAAATATAAAGCATTTTGTGCTCTTTCATTATTGTATTTTTATTACAACCAGTCTACGACTTTCATTTAAATTTTTTTTAAAATATCTGAAAATGATGGTTGTGAGATTCTGTGGACTCGTGCGACTAGCAATCGAAAGTGCTAGTACCATCTCAAATTTCATTAACAAATTAGTTTTATCGTCTTTCAGCAGATTAAAGATATAACAATTTTAATGCTCACAATAACTGAGAAAAAACATAATTTTCATATTGATTTCATGCAGGTATAACTCGATTTAACGACATTTAAGTTGGCTAGCCCTACCGCTAAGCGGCTATGCATTAACCCCACTATGTTGGCCTCTTGTGATGCTAGACTGGTTTTCATATCTTCCATACCAAAATAAAGATATGGATATTGAGCGTTTGGATTCTCTCAACAAATATATTTATGGCAAGCACCCAAATGATAAAATAGTTTGCTGCATTTTGTTTTTATAAATAGCTGAGGTGGTCTAAATGCAGCTATTGGCATAAGTTTGAGGTATGATCCATAGGCCTGACGTTGTGAATGGAAAATGATTGTATAGAATGCTGGAACTCACTCAAAGTCTAAGCAATAATAATAATTATAATGCTTTATTTATAGATGGTGACTCATTAGTCAAGGACTATTCACCCTTGAGGCCCTCTTATGTTGAGTACAGTAGTCCCCCTCTTATATGGCCACCCCTGCTGCACCGGGAAAGTGGCCTTATAAGACGGGTGACCGTTCCGGGGGGGGGGGGGGGGGGGGGTGTAAATTTATTATGAGAAGTACATGTATATGTAATGTATGTAGTATGAAAGCTACATACTTCAAAACATTAAATATCTTCGTCTAAATAAAAAATTAATAATTACAAGGTTATTTTTGTTATAATAACAAATTTATTTCAACTGAATATACGTTACTTTTTTTTCTTTCTTAGCGTAAGTGTGATATGCGAGCGGGTATTGTTGTCATGCATATTGCAAATGGATTCAAAAACGTTATTTACATCTTGGTACATACATAATTATCTTTCCATTTTCTCCATTTTCCCACTGCTGCTGAATAACCTTATTATTCGGTTACGACTTTGTTTATTCAAATTATTTCAACATAAACTTGTTTTTTTCGAGTCTTTTCTACATAAAATTGTTTGGCAATTCCCCACCCCTCCCCCAGATGTCGTTGCGTTGAATAACCGACTTTCTTCTAAAATAATGTATCCGTTAACGTGATGACATTTCAGTGTTTGGTAATACAGACAGTATGCGATTTAATTATGCAGATTAAATTTGTGTCAAGTGTACAAAATACAGTCTTTGTAAAGGAAGCCATAATGTGTTGTCACGTGATTTTTCCGGTCTTTGTCTGGTACCCTGTTTTTTTAAGGTTCTCTGTGTGTACAAATGTACAAAATCTATTTTTAGCATATGTTGACACTGTTATGATTATAACAATTACGTCTGGTTATAATCATCAAAGAGAAGAACACGACATAGGTGTGAAACCCCAAACTCTATCATAGCATTATTGAGCCCATTTCCTGTAAACATCGACTTTTATAGATAATAATATACTATAAATCTTTAGTCGACACTTTTAACGGTGACTTGACACTCGGAGACGTGTATCTACGATAGAGATAATCAAAATTGCTTACCTTACGTCAAGATTTGAATTAATTATTGGTTCTGGATACATTTGAAGAAACAAAAGTGGCCATTCATAAGAGGGACATTTTACATTTTTTGTACTAAAATGCTGGCCACTGGTCGCGTTAGAGGGGTGGTTGCTCTTGATGGGTACTTTTGAATACAAACTCGTCGGTGCCAAGGAATTCTGGCCATAAGAAGCGGGTGGCCGCTGGTCAGGGGGTCGTTAAAGAGGGGGACTACTGTATAACAATGCACATTACATGAAGATAGCAATAATAACTGTTTATTTTAACATTTTTAGTATTAAAGTACTAAATTCCATCATCTATTAGAAACACATACATGCTGATGATATCTCTTGTTAAATACTCTAATATTTTGAGCAGATTTTACATGTAGTGGAAGCTTTTTCCACAGAACTGTACCAGAGTATTGGAAGCTCTTTTTGAATTGCTCTGTTCTTGATTTTGGTACATGAAGGTTTCCATGTGATATTGATCTCAACTGGTATTGTGTTGAAAAAGGCCTGAATAAGTTTTGAAGATACTCTGGTGCAGTTCCATGTAGACATTTATATAAAAGAACTGCCTTGTGAAAATCTATCCTGTCATATATTGTGAACCATTTGAGTTCTGTAAACAATGCTTTTGAGGGATGATCGATAGAAGCATCTAAAATTGCGTGTGCTGGTCGTTTCTGAAGTTCATAAAATCTGTCAAATTCAGAATTTACACAGTTTCCCTAATACATCTAAACAATAATCCATTGTTGGAAGAATATATATATATATATATATATATATATATATATATATATATATATATATATATATATATATATATATATAAAATAATGCTTTATTTATAGAGGGTGACTTAGAGCAATTTTAAGAATTCATGGACCAATACCATCCAATCCAGAGGATTTTTTAATATTCACTTTAATTAGCATATCAAAATCATCAGCTTCACTGACATTAGCTATTGAATAGTAATTATCATCAGGAATTTTCGCTCTTATAAATAACTGTAGAGCATCAAGTTCAATTGGGATGTTAGTCTGGTTCTGAATACTATTACTAAACTACTATTGGGATGTTAGTCCACTATTGGGATGTTAGTCTGGTTCTGAATACTATTACTAAAGATGCTGATAAAGACATTGTTGAACATTTTCTTGTACAGGTGTTTCAGTATCTTCATTTGCTTAAGTCTAGGGGGAAGACAACTGTTCTTAGGTAGGTTCAGTTCTTTTAGATGCTTCCACAATGTCTTGGTACTATTACTTTCATCAATAGCCTGTTATAGTAGTTCTCTTCTACCTTATCTATCAGGTGCTTAGTTTTATTCCTCCACTTTCTATAGCTTTTCATGTCTTTTTTCTTGTGGAAATCATCTCTTAGGTGCCTAGCCTCATTGATCTCAGGGGTAATCCACTTGGATGTAATTTGGTTTTTAACCCTTTTTGTTTTAATTGGGACATGCTTGTCTAAAGCTGCAGTGAACATCCAATACCATTTTTCTAAGGCAGTATTGATATCAGCTATATTGCAGACTGATTGGAGTTTTTGCAAACTAAATCATTTAAGAACATTTCTTCATCAAATAGTTTAAAGTCCCTGTATTGTATTTTAATAAAGCTGTATGCTAAATTTGGTTGAAAAGAAATAGCCCTTTGGTAAGTTAAGGTACTGAAATTAAATTTAGAAGATCAAGAAATCAAGGACTATAACCCTCAGTAACAATAATATAATATCAAACACTCAGTGTTTTATCAAAATAATGTTCTTACTGATGTTTGGTAAGTCCAATAATTCCCAGTAAAGTTACATTTTGGAACCAAATGGTGAAAGACATGTTGACTAATGAATGGATGGATAACATAATGACTGTAGGATTCTGCTGACTTCTTTAAATTGGGTTGTAATACAAAAATATCATACATAGCTTTGAATTAAACTTGTACATAATTGCTTTTGAAATAATGTCAAATATATCGGCAGATAAAAAGACAGACATATTGTATGACAGGATGCCCTTTTCCAGTGTCATACTTGGGGCATCATAATTCAAGTAATGGACCATTATAAAATGTTAAAAAAGACCAACCTAATTTTACACCTGTAAAATAGCAGATATTATGCTTCTGAATTATAAATACTATACAAACTCATCTGACAGTCTGCTATTTTTACCTGTTGCTGTTCGAATCCAGCCAGCCTGTCCAGAAGATGGGCATTCTCTTGCTCAAGTTTTCGTCTAGCACGATTGTGGCTCTCGACCTCTAGCTTGGCTTGCTGGATTTCTGTGTGAAGCCGAGACCTCTCCTTAATCATAGAGTCCACAGTCTGATTTACCTGTATATTAAGGATACTTCATAATGACTACTATTACTACTATAAATTTTTATTATTATAAACTACAATATAGATACTTGGAAACAATATGAACACTTAATTAATCTGCACTGAAACTGGTTTGTTTGTTTGTTTCATTAGGATTTTTAATGTAACTTTAAAAAATTTTCAGTCATTTCGCTATGATAGTTTATAGTGATGTCTAGCACTGGGGCATCATGCCGCAGACATGTAACATGATGTCCCACCCAATCACATTATCCTGACACCAGGCAGACCAGTCCTAACACTACCCTCTTAATGCTGAATGCCAAGCGAGGCAGCTGTTAGTACCATTTTTGTAAGTCTTTGGTATGACTCAGCTGGGGATCGAACCCACAATCTCCCACTCATGTGGTAGCTGCTCTAACCACAAGGCCATTGGAGTGGTGCACTGAAACTGGAAACACAGCATAACTTAATACTGCATAGCCCATTTTATAACCAAGGAAATAACTCATTCATTCATTTGGCAAGGACCAAAAACAATTCTTCATGATCGCAGATTAATGAGCAGCAATGTATAACCTAAAACTAACCAATAAATGTAATATAATCTAGCCCAAGTTTTCTCAACTTTCTAGAAAGAATAGGAAATTTGACCTCTTATCAAGTAAAACAAAGGATGCAAACAGATGTTCTTACATGAATTGACATTTTATATCAAATCTATGAAAATAAATTTGTGATTTCTATCTTTTGTGAGCTTTGCCACACAAAATATTAAAAGATTCAAAATGTTTCTTAAATTTCATCTAACATAAGCAAACATGTATAATTCCATAAATTTTATGAATTTACCAAAGTCACTGATTCTATTCAATAAATCTCAATTAATCCATATCTTAGCTCTTGCTTTATTCCACTTAATCCAAAGTCTTAGATTTCTTTCAATCTAATTAATCCAATATCTTATCTCTTGCTTTTTAATCCAATTAATCCAACATATAGGTTCTTTCTTTTTAATCTAATTAATCCAATATCTTATCTCTTGCTATTTAATCTAATTAATCCAACCTATTAGCTCTTGTTTTTAATCGAATTAATCCAATCTCTTAGCTCTTTCTTTTAATCAAATTCATCCACCATGTAGATTGTACAAGTCTATTTACCAAGAAAGATAAAGATATAAAAAAATAGTTGTAAAAAGTCTCACACAATCTGAAGGTCACCATCCAACATCCTAAGCACACTCCAGACTATTTAGAAATAATATCATCATAATACTGTCATGAGAGTGGTAAGAGGCTGATGCATCTACTTATTATTCAGCTATTTTACATAATCATTTGACATCTTGATTACATAGGCCTATTTATCCAAATATGAACAGAAATCAGACCAGACAAACGTTGCCATAGTACTTATTATTCAGCTATTTTACATAATCATTTGACATCTTGATTACATAGGCCTATTTATCCAAATCTGAACAGAAATCTGACCAGACAACAGTTGCCATAGTACTGACAAACTCAGCAAAAGAGAGATGCAAGATTGCCTCACTATTATGCATGGATCATACTCATAACTTAATTATTCAAGATCTTGATAATAAGAGGTATATTGACTTAATCTGAGTACAATCAATTTATGGATCAACCACTTAGAATTGTAGCAATCTCAGCCAATCAGACAAACCTTACCTTATGAGTATTGCATGAATCTCGCTCATTATTAAATTTGCTGACATGAGCTTACATATCAAGTTTCATCAAAATCAGACCATAAATATGATTTCTGAAGTGGTAACAAGCTTTGCCAGTCAGCAAATGTTACAAGTATACAAGGCCTTTGGCTAACTGAGCTAAAAATGTGTGGACTGCTGCGCTGCATAGATGTAAATAAAAGTGGTCCAAAAGAAATATTAGCTTCAAACTTTAGTACACAGACATATTTATATGAAAAAAGCAGTGTAGTTTGACCTAAAACTGTTATCTAGCCTAATTTTCCAACTCAAGCATCATCAGTATCTAAGAAACAAATATGGTATCAAGAAAACTACCAATGACGTTAGGATTGAATTAAAACCCTGAATACTATAAACCTTATTTGTAGACTGACATTACTAAATAAAACAAGAAACAGTATCTGAGAAAATTATCTAAACAAAGGCTTACTAAATAAATATACAATGATTTATATATCACAGTGACCTAAATTCTGAAGAAAGGTGTAGTACTCTACTATATCAAAACACCAATAATGTATGAGAAACTGACAAATCTAAAACCCTGATCCTGAGAAATGACAAAAGCAAAGGTAAACACAAATTTCTGAAACATATGGGTTACAGTGATCTAGTTTGTACATAAAATAATTACATACTAAATTATGTGACTCAACAAGCAATAATGTCTGAGAAAATATGCTAAATACAAAGATTAACCCAAATAGTGCACCAAGAAATATTGGTTATAGTCACTTAAGTTTCATGAAAAGGTGAAATACCGGTACTCCAAATGACACATCTAAAATACCAAATGATGTGCATCTATGATAAATGTTCAATAAAGAATTGTCCTAAATGCAAACTTTAACCTTAGAGGAACAGATCTCAACACCACAGTCACAGCACAAATCACAACAACACTTACATATCAAGTTGTGTGATTCCACTGGCATTAGTGCCTCAGAAAATAAGTTAAACATAATAGTGAACCAAAATCAATAACCCTGAAATACAGATCATAGTGACTTAGTAATTACTAATGAAATACTCAACCTGACAGAATACCAGCTTATAATACTTTATATGTAAAAGTGTCAGAGACTGTTATTACTGTAAGACTGGATAAATCATAATGCTGCACATATAAAGCAATGTTGCACACAGAGTGTAGGTTCAACTATGTGTCCAGACTGCTCTTGTGGCCTAGTGGTTAGAGTGTCTGCCTTCAAAGTAAGAGGTTGTGGGTTCGAACCCCAACAGAGTCATACAAAAGATTTACAAAAATGGTACTAACAGCTGCATCACTAAGCGCTCAGTGTTAAGAGGTTAGTGTTAGGACTGGTCAGCCTAGTGTCATGATAATAAAACTGGGTGAGACATCATGGACATGTATGTGGCATGATGCACCGGTACTTTACATCACAATAAACTGTCACACTGCGGACACTGTAGCGACATGACTGAAAAATTGTTAAAGCTACATTATAAAATCCTAATCACACACACACAATCTTTTGTACCATATCCCCTGAATCATGCCCATGTGCATGTTTTCTTTTTTCATACATTATTTTTAAAATGTGCCACATTTCATTAATGGAATCCCACTCAATTCTCTGTTGGTGCTAATAATGCCCAAAACTGCATAAGGTGATAAAACTGTAACATGACAATGAATACATGAATTTATTTTAAATGTATCTGGCAACAAACATTTCAAGTTTGTTATAGTTAGCTATTTGTAATGTAAAGTGCTTGATAGCAAGTAGCATAACATATTTTCGAGGTTATAATCACAACATCACCAGGAACACTTTATCACCAGGAACAATCTATCACCAGAAACACTTTATCACCAGGAACACTTTTCACCAGGAAGATTTAATTTATTTTGAGGTTGACTAAATTTATTCAAATATGAATTTTGTCATGTAATTAATGATTTTTTGGTTTGGAAAGTATGCAATTAGAAAACAAAGGTATTTATTATAATAAATGCAGGTAGATAAAGAGTGTACACAAATGTTAAATGAGACCATGATCAGAAACAGAAAATTATATCATGCATCTCATTTCAGTTAACCAGTTAATGTTTTCATGAGTTACTTGAGCACATGATACAACTTTAATTGCAATAATACGTTTAATGAAAATATGATCACAAAGTTGCCAAAACTATTCAAGCAACAAAATTTTCCCATTTTTATACCACAATTAGTTCATTCTGTTCTATTATTTATTTATAATTAATGGTGTATATCTTTTATATTTAGAGGGAGGGAGGTCTAGTGTCCCCTGTCTTTTATATTATATGCGCAACACTAATTATATGTCGAGTTCAACTCCAAACTGTACAGAGCCAGATCTACCATTACAGAATGTTCCAGTAGTTCTTAAGCCTATGTAGAGTAAACAGTCCAACAATCAACATCGATGCTCATCTGCTGGCACATTATGTTATGGCAGATGAGGGCTACACTGTTTGCACTTGGACTCAACATGTGAGCACATATGGTACCTCTTCTAGCAAATTTTCCTTATCCTTCAAGGTCCTGTCTTTCTCCTTTTGAAGCAGCGACAACTGGTGTCTTAGTGAAGTCAGTTCTTTCTCCAAGTTATCTGCAGATAATGTGAACTGCTCATCTTTTTCATTTAGTTTCCTCTTCCAGTTGCTACCCTCTTCTTCTGATTTTCTCCTGTAAGACAGGATTAGAATTCTACAAATAAACAGCACATATAGTTAAACTAGATTTATACCAGATGATCACTGCAATTCCAACCAATAAATAATTTTATGCTTTTCTTACGAAGACCAGCTAAAGAGTATTCAGAAAGTCAGATTCACTCAACCGATTTTCAAAAACTTTGTGACTGTTAAGGGTGAGAGATAAATGACTGTGGCACAAGAAATAGACTCATTAACACGAGTCACATTAGTAAGAGAAAAATGCTAAGAAGGAATAAAGACCACACTCCATGCCTTCTTCAAGTCAGGCTCTTGAACTGGGAACATTATAAATTATGTGGAGTATTTGAACGCTATCATTCATATTTCTATTCAACTTACAATAATGTAATAAAAGCAATAAAGTATTTCATTCCTCAAATATTTCTTATGACAATGACTGTATTTCAATGTTGAATAATTGTATTCATTTATGCAACAGGATGTGATTTTCAGAAGAAAAGTATGTTGCTCAGGTAATTTTTCATTGAATACATTTTGAAAAAAGCTTTCGTAATTTCTGTGCACTTTTGCACACACATACACAGATGTTCTCTCATAATTATGTCCTCTCTCATTACAAAAGCACTTAGAAAAATGTGTGTGTGTGTGTGTGTGTGTGTGAGTGTGTGCATGAGTAATTGCTTCTCTTACCACAAAACAATAACCCGACACCAGTTTTTACCATAATCACTTAAATAACTGTAATGGAAACATTTATGGAAGAGCCACAACAACTCTGGATACATTTCCTCCAGAAAACAAAAACCAAAGAAAGAGAGCATTAAGATACAGTGGGGCCTTGACTTACGAGTGTCCCAACTAACGAGTTTTTTGAGATATGAGTCGTCTTTCGGCCGATTTTTTGCTTTGAGTTGCGAGCTAAAATTCGGGTTACGAGCCAGCTTCAGATACCCCACCGCTAGTTGGCGCAGCGAACGTCACAGTGAACGCATTAACATCCGCATTTGTGCTTGCGGTTATTTTGCAAAGAACAGATGAGCAGATGATATTCATTGAATTAAAGAAAGAAATTATGGAAAAACATGACCAAGGTGTGCGTGTAGTCGACTTGACGAAGCAGTACGAGCGTAGCACTTCCACGATCTGCACCATACTGAAGCTGAAGGAGTCAATACAGGCAATCACGCTAGCCAAGGGCGTTAAAATAATTAATAAATAGCGGACGTCTCTCCGTTAAAATATGGAGAAGCTGCTGATGGTGGGTTGATAGAGAAGCAGCTCACCGGAGATACCGTGACGAAGGCTATAATCTGCGAGGAGGCACGAGCTATTTACGCTGATTTGCTGCAGGTTCTCTACCTTCCACCCAACATCACCCTTATCCTGCAACCCATGGAGCAGCAGTTGATTTCTAATTTCAAGAAACTCTTTACCAAGCACCTGTTCCGACGCGGATTTGAGGTGACGGAGAGCACAAGCCACAACCTTAGAGAGTTCTGGAAAGACCTCTATAACATCAGGATATGCTTCAGAATTATCGATATTGCGGTGTTTTTTGGAGGTCCGGAACGGATTAATTCCATTTCAATTCATTTCTATGGGGAAAATGGATTTGACATACGAGTAATTTGAGTTACGAGCTCCGTCACGGAACGAATTAAACTCGTAAGTCAAGGCCCCACTGTATTTGTCTCAATGTATGGGTAATTATATATTAAGATACTTGTCTCAATGTATGGGTAATTATATATTAAGATACTTGTCTCTATGTATATGTAATTATATATCAAGATACTTGTCTCAATGTATGGGTAATTATATATTAAGATACTTGTCTCAATGTATGGGTAATTATATATTAAGTTACTTGTCTCAATGTATGGGTAATTACATATTAAGATACTTGGCTCAATGTATGGGTAATTATATATTAAGATACTTGTCTCAATGTATGGGTAATTATATACTAAGATACTTGTCTCAATGTATGGGTAATTATATATTAAGTTACTCAATTTATGGGTAGTTATATATTAATAAGTGTGATTTTTATCATTAAAGTCTGCAATGATTTGGGGGGATTTCATGATTACTACAGAATTGCACATTTAAGGATCCTTCTGTACAACGACTGGACTCATTACCTAATGCATGCATTATAGTACTAATGAACAGGTCAAGTTTGCAAAAGAAATAAATTCACTTTAGAATGCTACTGTAATTCATTGCAAGACAATATGGCTGCCATATCCCTGTCCCATAAGCAACTGTAGTTATACCATGAAAATAAAATCACTGACCAAGATGCTGATACGTACCATTTCTTTTTTAAATCTTGGTTGTCATGGGAGAGCTGTGACACTTGACTTTTCAGCTGACTGACCTCCTCCTCGAGAGCTTCATGCTCCTGACACAACACCCGCTCACTCTGGCAATACAGGCAACATGCATAATGTAAAGCTCATCATATATGAGATCTATAACTCTAGTAACAGCTCAAGCAATTATAATTATTTAACTTTAACATACATAGGGCCATACCGTGACCTCTAACTTTGATGACCTGGTGACCGCAAAGTCACTGAATAGGTTTGAAAATTTGTGTATTGAGGCATTTCCTCAACTAAAAGTGTTCACGTTCAGTCAAGGCAAATATAACAAGTTAACCTGATCCTTCTATTAAAATGTCTTGACCCCAACATTTCCTTGTACTCCTGAAACCCAGATATATCCATATGAACACACTCCTTAGATCTGTTAATGTTTTCTCTTTTATTTAATACACATACTGGTATACATTTAAATAAACCACACAAAATGATATTTGTAACTGTAGGATCAAACAGAATTCTTGCCATGGCAATGTATATTTTGTGGCAAGCTATCTTCTTTTTCAACTTTTTGTTAACTTCAACATATCTAAACATAATTACTAATTACATGTAAGGAAACCAATTTTTCCAGTAAAAAGAATTTCTTTAATAGTAAATACCTGGTCATATTACCTTAGAATATTTTCTACCTTGAAAATCTGGGCCTCCCTAGCTAAGATGTTTTAGCTATTAAAGAGCTATAAGTTATTTGCCCATCTAGGTGGTAGTAAGAATGATACTGACTTGTTACATTGTTGCCAAATCCCATGAACACTTTAGGTACTAGAAGAATACATAAGAGGTGGCAGGAGTTAAAACTTCTTACCCTCGAGAAGCCATCTATGATCCTGCACAGAATGTGATACAGCTTATTACTCACATAATGTGATATAGCTTATTACTCACGGAAGTGATATAGCTTATTACTCACATAATGTGATATAGCTTATTACTCATGGTGTGTTATATAGCTTATTACTCACACAATGTAATATAGCTTATTACTCATGGTGTGTTATATAGCTTATTACTCACACAATGTGATATAGCTTATTACTCATGGTGTGTTATATAGCTTATTACTCACACAATGTGATATAGCTTATTACTCATGGTGTGTTATACAGCTTATTACTCACACAATGTGATATAGCTTATTACTCATGGTGTGTTATATAGCTTATTACTCACACAATGTGATATAGCTTATTACTCACGGTGTGTTATACAGCTTATTACTCACACAATGTGATATAGCTTATTACTCATGGTGTGTTATATAGCTTATTACTCACATAATGTGATATAGCTTATTACTCACATAATGTGATATAGCTTATTACTCACACAATGTGATATAGCTTATTACTCATGGTGTGTTATATAGCTTATTACTCACATAATGTGATATAGCTTATTACTCACATAATGTGATATAGCTTATTACTCACATAATGTGATATAGCTTATTACTCACATAATGTGATATAGCTTATTACTCATAGTGTGTTATATAGCTTATTACTCACGGAATGTGATATAGCTTATTACTCATGGTGTGTTATATAGCTTATTACTCATGGAATGTGATATAGCTTATTACTCATGGTGTGTTATATAGCTTATTACTCACATAATGTGATATAGCTTATTACTCACATAATGTGATATAGCTTATTACTCACACAATGTGATATAACTTATTACTCATGGTGTGTTATATAGCTTATTACTCACATAATGTGATATAGCTTATTACTCACATAATGTGATATAGCTTATTACTCACATAATGTGATATAGCTTATTACTCACATAATGTGATATAGCTTATTACTCATAGTGTGTTATATAGCTTATTACTCACGGAATGTGATATAGCTTATTACTCATGGTGTGTTATATAGCTTATTACTCATGGAATGTGATATAGCTTATTACTCATGGTGTGTTATATAGCTTATTACTCATGGAATGTGATATAGCTTATAACTCATGGTATGTGATATAGCTTATAACTCATGGTATGTGATATAGCTTATAACTCATGGTATGTGATATAGCTTATTACTCACGGTATGTGATATAGCTTATTACTCATGATATGTGATACAGTAGAACCTGTCTTGCAAGACCACATCTTTTGCCAGAAAGATATGGCCTCTCAAGACAGGTGGTCTCTCATAACAGATCATACTGCTATATAATCATTAAATTTGTGCATTGAGAGTGTGGTCTCTCAAGACAGGTGGTCTCACATAGCAGTGGTCTTTCAAGACAGGTTTTACTTTATAGCTTATTACTCATGGAATGTGATATAGCTTATTACTCACGAACTGTGATATAGCTTGTAGATAATAACCCAACTAGAAAAACAACTTCAAATATCAAAAGTGGCATTATAAGGGAAAATGTTTTGACCCTGCAAATCAGCGTTTTTATTTTTGTTGAACGACCTTGGAAGGTTACCTGTTGCACCGTACTATTCATCCTACATGGTTGACCAAATCCTCTAAGATAAATTCTGAATATGGTGAACTCTGATCTCCATCCCACAGCATGGATTAATGTTAATTAAAGAACAGTATTACTCAATGAAATGTTTGTGGAGACTGCCCTAATGTCAGGAACTTAAATGTGCAGAAAATAGATTGATGTGAGATTATTTCCCAATATGTGGACCATGTACCTGATTTTATCCAGGATGAAAGTGCCCATGCTGTGGTCCTTTCCCTCTTTGAGGGGTAAAAAGAGGTAAGATCTCCATTGGTCATTGTTGATTAACATGTCAACAGATGATGGAACTGGAACTTTGGACCAAGCCATTAACAGAGGAGAAGGAGAATTAAAGTCTCATGGCAAAAAGCAAAAGACTGCCTTGACAGACACTTAGAATCTTCTCTTGTCAGTGAAATCTAGCAAAGATGGAGGAGCTACTCAGCATACTTCCTTGAGTCTACATGAATGGGACAATGCTGATGGTTCCTGTGTAATCTGTGACAAAAGTGGAGAAGATTGTCTTAAGGGGCAACCTAACATTCTCACTGAATATCCTGATTCAGATTTATCACCAAGAAAGTGTTCCCTTTGAGTGTCAGTGGCATTAAAACACAGTGGATTCATCTGCTTTGTTTACTGAAACACTGAACTGGGCACTAAGTGACTGGTGGCTGATATATGAAAGTGCCTTGCAGCAGAATAGGCAAACGTAATAAAGGGTTTAGAAGGTAATATTTACTGTGGTAGTGACTTGTTGCAATCTGAAACATGTGGCAGTCAACATTCCCTCTAAACTGCGCACGCATGCACGCGCACAGCTGCTCAGGCATCCCCGTCCAGCTGAACTGTCAATTTTTGCTCAATCGAACATTAAATTTTACTAGTCTCCGTAATGCTTGTGCAGTGCAGCGAGCACTGCGTGCACATCTACCATTCGCTTAGAGGGAACGTTGGTGGCAGTGTCCAGTTTTGATGGAAGAGTGGCATTTTATCTTGTTGTTGTTGTCGTGTTTAAAGCCATTTATCAGCACACGATAGGATATACATGGCTGCCAGTATTAACAGTGGAGGAAGAACCCAGGAAATCCCTGGAAAGAACCACTGACCCACGAGAGGCTACTGGCATGCTTTCTCACATACCCACATTGGCCGAATCTGAGACTCAAACCCATGCCGAGGTGAAATAGCAGTAATCCGTAACAGAGAGCGCTTTAGACCACTCGGCCACTTAGGGCCTCTCATTTTATCTTGCATGATATTGTGCAGTTATCAGTGTTGAGATGGGTTAGGGATATTTAGTTCACAAAACAGTCTATGTAGCTGATATGCAAGACAATATCTGAATTCCGCCTCCAAAAATCTCAATCTCACTCCAATGTAGAAAATAAAGGCTCCATCTTGGCTTACAAGGTGAAATCAACTGTAGTGGGGAGATATGGTGACTTCCAAATGTTCACAAACTAAGGGCTACCTTTGAGTGGCAAAGGCTTGAGAACAAAGTGAAGTAACCTCCCTTGGGTTCTAAGGCAGTAAGTGGGTTTCACTGATCCATGAGAATATGTATTTGACAATATATATTCCACTGTGGTATTGACTCATTACAATCACAGCCATATGGTACTTCTGTTGTGGTGGACCGGAGTCATTGTATAGCTGGCATGATCTTCTCCTGTTGATTATGTTGGGATAGGGTATTGGTCATTTGCTCCATAAAGCCAGTTCATATAATTATCTGAAGTGTCAGACAGTAACTGAGGTTATTTGTTTTTATCTCTATCTTGAGTCAGTGGCAGGTGATAAAGACAATTGGGTATTGTGCCCATGTGGTAAAAGACCTACTGGTTCTGCCAAGAAAGGTTATCATGATGTGGTGGTGGTGGATAAGTCAGTGTCAGAGCTGTCATTGACAGTAATAGTCTGGATTGCTTGGCTGATGACCATATGAAATGCGATATCCATTAAGAAGCAAATCACTTCTGTTATGATCCCTAAAAGTGTGCTTCATTGCATTTCTAAACAGTACCACTAGTACCGCAGCTCAATGACTTTAGTCCATGATGTGCAAGTCTAACATGTATTGGAAGATGGCAACAGGAGCAAGCTACAAATGTAAAATGGTCGTTAGTCCCATATTTCCATAGTTACCAATCTTACACTTGGTCTTACACATGATCTAACTTTGTAGAACAAAAAAAAGCAGAAGACAGGTGTAGCCCAGTATGCATCCTGCTTTATGAATTCAGAAAGCGTACCATATTTTGGTGTGTATAACGCGCACTTTTTTTACCTAATTTTCTTATCTTAAGCCGGGGGTGCGCGTTGTATACAAGAACTTAAAAAAAAAAGATTTTTTCCAGGTCGATCTGAAGAGGATGAAGGCACTATAGCCGGCTACATGTATCACATTCACTACTTGTGAAATATTAAATCCATTGTACATTGCATTGTAACTAAAATGTTTACCGGTACTAGCCGTATTAAAGAAATAAATAATGCTTACAAATAGTCTTGTTCTTTGATTGCTTATGTTAAACAGGTTTCATTTCACATAACTGTGTCAAGTTTTGTTCTGTGCCTCGGCCGGAAGTACATGTACATAACGACTGGCAACTTGTTCAAAAGCTGTACAAAGTGCCGCATTGGAGCGGAACAAATACCACTGTGTGGATTACCGTACTTGTTCCGTAAATGTTCAGTACCGTATTCCATAACTGTTGATCTAATCAAATTTTTCTTCATTTATTATTGGTTGAATTGAAATATAATATGTGTAGAATTCAACTAGTGTTAATGTTCTCATCAGAGCATCTGTATGGGACATATTTTTTGCGACTACGGGTTGTTTCTTACAGGAACACTGATACGTTGTGGAACAAAATAATCAACGTATGAAGTCGGGAAAACATTTTTTTCCTCTTTGGAAAATAAGCTTGTTACTTAGTTTTATTTCTCATCTTAAATCATAGTATTTGAGATATCTTTGCGATTATACAGTGATCAATGGCTTCAATGCTTCATTGACTCGGTGTGGTCTTTTCATGGTAATCGGCGCCAGGTAAGCTTTGATGCGCTCAACATAGTTACAATGCTTTGTCTCGGTGAGCAGTATTTAATTGATTCAGGACATACAGCGACTTTTCGAAAGTGATGACGAAGAGGAATTTGAGGGATTTGATGCAATAGATTGCGTCAACTAGACGAACCTTTAAAGGGCCCTTTTAAGAGCCAACAATAAAATCGGAAAGATACAATATCAATATTGCCACTTTTTCATTCACTATCTAAAATGACCAACTGTTGTTGCACTATGAAAACGGAGCGAAATACCGGTAGTCACAATTTTAAAATGCATTATATCACATGCGCGTTATATGGCAGAACTACGTTTTTTCCACTTATTTTGGGTAAAAAATCGGGGTGCGCGTTATACATCAGTGCACGTTATACACACCAAAATACGGTATTTGCAGAGTTACAAACTTTGGCAAGTACCTGTAAAAGGAATCACAGGGCAGCCAAAAGAGATAAAATACTGGTGATCTAAATCCTTATGAAGTGAATACTAAAATATCAATTCTAATAAAGTTCTCCATAGAAAAGGACACATGACTGGATATACAGGTAAAATCACCAAACCATCACTTAAAATAACTACTAAGACTAAACAGTATAAAAGTTATCTGTACATATCAGACTGCAGTGGAACTATACAGCAGTGTAATCGAGTTTCTATATCATACACAATACCCTCACATAAAATTACATTGAAAGCATCGGTACTGATACTTACAAAGTGAATGCTATCACATCAATTTCTAAGAATGTTACTGGTAATGTCAAATGAGAGCTTAATCAGTAAAACAATGTATATGCAACTATGAAGTGGACACTAAGGTTAGATTAGTATAGAAAACTTCCCTATATCTGATCGTAGCGGAAATATATAAGATTTATTTAAATACAGCAATAGCAATGTGAGTGGAAACACCAGCAACCCACATATGTACATACCAAGGGCAATTAAGTGTGTGATGACGGCAAAGTGATGATACTAAAAAGACATAACTTAGTCATCAAAGAAAGAAAGAAACATTGAAAAGTATTGATGGAATATACAGTCAACTCCACTTAACTGCACATCGGTTAACTGCACACTCCGGATAACTGCACGTAATCACGCCGGTCCCGATTTTTCCCAATGCTTAAAAATGTACTGTACCATACTCCAGTTAACTGCACACTCCGGTTAACTGCACGGTCTCATGACAGGCCCAAGGGTGTGCAGTTAACCGGGGTTGACTGTACTTCCCTTGAAGAGGTCGCTCCTTTCACTTTTCTTTCAGGTAAAGAGACTTTTAAGATACTTGTATGTGGATTCTGAGGCCTCTATTGAGAGCATGCTACTGGGCAGGAGTGTTAAGTATTAACTGAAAAATTTCCATGATGTGATGCTAATCTCTGTATCAAGGGAAGATCTTTCCATCTAACTACCTGAGAGGGCTGGATTAGTGAGGTACAATGGTATTATGGTCGGGTAAAATACTTGAAGAAGAACATTGTTTTTGCTGTCAGAATGTGTGCTAAGCTATATACAGAAAAGTATGGAAAATATGATTTCTGTATGGATCCTAGGAAAGTCATACTGTTGTTTTGGGTAAGACCCTGGACATTAGTTTGATACAGCATGTCCTAAGAAAATGCTTCTACCAAGTACCATCAAACTGAATTAGCTGTGCTGAAGAAGCTGAAATGGTATTTCCACCCAAATGCTAAGAAGTCAAACCATTGACAGGGAAGCCACACCAGATAAACTTTGGACAGAAAATGATGAAATAAATATTTTTACCAAGTTTGATGGAAAATGCATGAGATGTTCTAGAGTCAACACCATATTATCCACCATTTTCCTAAGAAAGAGATCCCAAAGTTAAAGGTGTCAATCTGGGCAAACCATCCTGTAGAAGAACTTGATTGCTTTAGAAGTTACTATCTGCTACAGCAAGCTGTTGCAAATATAATTTTGCTGGAGCATGTAAAGAGGAACATTCTTACAAACTTTGCCACTTAAAATTAGCCGAACAGCTCTTGAAAAGTTGAAATCTTATTCAAATTAGCCCAATAGCCCTTGAGAAGTTGAAATCTTTGATCCGATTTGGTCCAGTAGTTTTGCGAAGTTGAACACTGATTAAAAATGACCCAAAAATCATTGAGAAGCTAAAAACACCAGTGCTGATAGGTGAAACAATTTCTGCATTATGAATTGCTAACTTGGCCTTACAGGTGGGTGAACAATAAGCTAAATCATAACAGAAATAAGACAAATGTTCACCTGCCCTTATAACTACCGGTAATCAATATCTTTACAACATAAGCTAAATTAAAAACTTGTCCAAAACTTGAAAATCAAGCGTATCCATGAACAAAAAAGGCTTGTGTCAAACTAATATTCTTAAGTTTTAAAATTGCATCTTGATTTGAGTTGTGTGCAAGTGTTTGGTGCGGACAGCTTGAACTGCCCATTATATCTTTTTTGTGTTCATCTAGAAATTTATTTTCTCTACTTACTTCAATATGTTTCTTGTGTTCTGTTCGATATTTCTCCAGCTCCTTGGTGGTGGAATTCAAAACAGTGGACAAATGCTCGTTCTGCCCAACCAAATCTTTGTTACTACACTAAATAAATCACACAACATGCAATGAAGAACAAAAAAAAAAAGTCTGAAAATCACTCAAGCATGCAACTGAATTTATAAGGGTTTTCTCCAAGGCAAGAATTTCAAGTTCCTGACTCAACATTCATCAATAAGATCCTTTTCACTGGAGAACAAAAAATCCAATGTCTGATTTTTATTGAGTTTAATTTTTTATCTTTTCACAACCACCTTTTTTAACATCTTAAATTTTATAAAAGCATCCATTAATAATGCTTAGTAAAACCAAGGATCTTATAATGCAAAATTTGAGATGAAACCCTGTGCATTTTTCAAAATGGGAAATTTTTACTATCAATGTAATGTACCTTATTCAAAGTTTTGCCTGCAGTGTGCACTTAACTAGTTATAATTATGAGTCAATTTCATGAGGTTAAACTTCTTCATAATAAATGGAGCGCTTACCAGTTATTATGCACTTTTGATTGATTGATGTATGTAAGGTAAAGTTGTTTGCATTTAAAATGCACTGTGATGAGAATGTTGGCATACCTCTATACTACTTTAATATAATGTGGATGACATTTCCTTGGATATTGTACTATTGGACATTGTACATGATCTAAGCACACTGCTAATTAAATAGACTGCTCCCTTGTGCAAAAAAATCAGCATGAAATTGTCTAAAGCATGTGTGGGTATTATGTTGAATATGGAATGACGAATTTCTGAAGACAATGTACAACAGGCAGTAAAATGTACTGGCATGATTTTAGCATCACTGCTTATATTCCTCATAGATATTCCATCAGATTATCAAGAAGAATATTGTACTTTACTGGTCAAAATTATAAAATTTTATCAAAACTAGCCCAAAACATCAAAAATGTCTAGGTACAAACATATTCAATTTCCCATTTTGACATAATTGTGTCAATCTGATCAATGAATGAATAAAAATAACAAATAACATGTAAAGTAACTTATCAGTATTAATTTGTAAACAAAATTAATTTAAATTATAGCTAATTGGGTGAAATGGTAATGAAATGTTAAAAAAAGCCATACAGTACCTGTAACTAATATTACATTATAGCACAAATTCAATAAAAGTTGCAAACTCTGCACCTGTTACTGTCACCCATAATTCTAATTTCACGAAAATGTCTCATTTACATCTTACTACAAAGCAGAACACTGCATCAATGATAGCAGATAATCATTACTTCTATTTCAATAACAAAAGAGGATATTTGCCTTACTTTTAGCTACAATTTGAGTAATTTAAGTAAATTATCTGAAAAAAGTATTACTAACAGATTATATTTGTTTGTTTGAACAGTATTTAAGGCAACTACAATCAATAAAATGTTAGACATAGCAACTAATGACCCTATTTCCATGGAAACCACTATGAACAAAAATCGGAAAAAATAACCACACCTGACCCAGACACCAATGTGTTAATCTTTTAATGACAAGAATTTATATTTTGAGTTAGATATTCTTATTGTACATGTTTATTACACAACAATGTTGGGCAACGAATTATTAGGATTATCCTACGCAATATTAGCATCTGTAAATCCATGGAAATGTACCATCACCAGACAAAACTCATCCATAAAAACAGATTTTAAGTTTTATTAAACATATTAAACAAGATCAGGCCCAACATGTAAACAACTTTTAAACTTTAGTATGTACTAAATTTTAATTTCTTAGCTGATTAGGGCAGTTTTGGATGTTTGATGCATGTGATTATGTGATATAAGTTAATAGTCAAGGAATGGTATATTGTGCATGTTGGATGAATACAGATTTGTTTGAGTTGAAACTAATCCTTCTGAATATTATTTTGTTTAAGATGTATGCAGTGTGCACATTTATTTGTCTGAAAAGATTTTGAATTGTATGGGTTCAAATCTAACCATATTTTGGCAACTATCTCATAAACCTTCCTTTACATGCTCCCTATTTTTGTCCCTTAATTGTCCCTATATTTATATGCTCTCTCTATTCTGCCCCTTAACTGCCCCTAAATTTATATGATCCCTATATCTTGTCCCTTAATTACTCCTATATTAATATGATCCCTATTTTTGTCCCTTAATTGCCCCTATATTTATATGCTCTCTCTATTCTGTCCCTTAACTGCCCCTAAATTTATATGATCCCTATATCTTGTCCCTTAATTGCTCCTATATTAATATGATCCCTATATTTTGTCCCTTAACTGCCCCTATATTTATATGATCCCTATATCTTGTCCCTTAACTGCTCCTATATTAATATGATTCCTATATTGTGTCCCTTAAGTGCCCTTATATTTATATGATCCCTATATCTTGTCCCTTAATTGCTCCTATATTAATATGATCCCTATATTTTGTCCCTTAATTGCCCCTAAATTTATATGATCCCTATATCTTGTCCCTTAATTGCTCCTATATTAATATGATCCCTATATTTTGTCCCTTAAATGCTCCTATATTAATATGATCCCTATATTTTGTCCCTTAAATGCCCCTATATTTACAGGATCCCTTAATTCACTTAAGTTCCTTAATTCAAACAAAAAACATCAGAGCTAAGAAAAATGTTATCAAAACTGAGATAAATTGGCCAGATCATCATAATTATTAACATCTAAGTAAGGACATTGCTTGGTCAACATGTATACCTGATGAAGACAATATTATTTAAGAACATTTGATAGCAATAAACTAAAAACTTAGACTGTATTTGATTAACAAAGTTCTGTTACAATGGCTCTATATGTATCCTACAAAGGGCAATAACTCATTAAAAAATAGTGGGTGCAAAATGACTGGTTAATATTCACATCTCTTGATGATGACCAAAACATGTTGAGTTTTACAGTAATCCATGTTTTAAAAAACTGTGGGACCAGTTATGATGACATGGTTCTGTATTACATTACAGATAGAAGAAGGACCATAACATAAATATAGACAGCAAAGTGATTTGTTGATATTTGAATCTTCAGATGATAAAATTTGGTAAAATGTTTTGGGAATCTAGTTTATTCCATTTTATTTTGTTTCCTTTTAGTTATTAGATTGCACTCACAACTCTTCTAGTTAGGTGGTTACTCAAATAAGTAAAATTAGACTAGTCATTCAGCCTGTTATATTGCCTACACAAAAAATCAAACAAACAATTATTTGTATACTTTCTTTTAAAAGCTTTGGAAACGTCAAATTGATGTTAATTATCAGAATGTAACAGTACACCAGGCTTACCTTCAAGTCAGATAACCTGTTTGCTAGAGTTATCTTGTCTAATACAAACTTTTCCTATAGGAAATATTAGAAAACTGTGGACTCAACTAATATAAAGCATATGGAGAAGGAAAACCCTTTCTTAAAAAAACAAAACATGCATGTCCATGTTAGATGAAGTAGTTTAATGAGAATTGAAACGATTCAGTGAGAAAAGTTATTCTATTCTATTCTAATATTAGTGTACCCTATATGTTTCATGATTAGAAGAATAATACCATAAGAAGGCTAAATATGCATAATGCCAAAATATGAAATGCAAATGAAGATATAAGTATATAAGTATATCTCTAAACTAAATCAATAACCACTATTTAACTACATGTAGGATGAAAAACTGTAATCTGTTGTTCACACACACCTCTCCCCTTACACACACACACACACACACACACACACACACACACACACATACATACATACATACATACATACATATACATACACACATACTTATAGACACACACACAGATTTATTGATACATACATGCATGCATGCATCATTAATACACCAATGAAAACCATGAAATTTGGTCCCCACAAATAATGATGATACTTCAGTAACATTTTGAATCATCAATGTTTAATAATAAGTCATCTAACTGGTTACATTTTCTTTCCCAAACAACAATTTTGAACAAATGTGTAATTAAAGTTATTCAAAAAAAATTTGATTGATGAAAATGTCACTTCCACCTAGTGTAGTCAGTACATTAATATTTAAATGCCAATTTAAAGAAATTTATTAAGTAAAATTTGTGTTTTAATTCTATCTTTTAGTTCCACTTAAAGATAATTATCATAAATGCAATGTGTATTTAAGCGTAAAATGTGTCATTCTACCATAACAACTATGTCTGCAAGCATTTCTCTGAGAATCTAATTAAGTGCCAACAGTGCTTTGATAACTGACTTGTAGAAGAATTTTTTGTATTGTTGCACTGAATAAAAAGCTGGCTTCCTTTGTATTATCACGATATGTACGAAGTTTCACTCTTACTTTCAATGAAATCACAACATCAATATTGTATTAATACAAAATGAAGTTTCGACGTAGGCAATTGTCTCACGAAAGAAATGTAGCTAGTTTTTGAAAAAAAGGTAATCTTGTTTGGCGGTATATGAACAGATAGTCTAGTTTCTGGCTACTTTGACTCCCGACTTGCTAGTACACTATTTAATTCCACTCCTCGAACCAGACTAACCAACAAAAGAGAAAGCAGTGATATAGTAGACATGTTTTTGCATACAAGTGATGGTTGTTGAAACCAGTTAGATCGATCTTTCATATGTTTGAAATTTTAAAAATAAATGTGGTTTTTTTTACAGAATAATGATCAGCTTCATTAAAAAAAGCGTGTTATTAACAATTATTATCAACTATCAATGTGACTATAAAAGTAGGATTTAGTCACTAAACATTTAGGATTTAGGATTTAGTCCCTAGTCATCAAAGCCTCTCACATAAGCAATGCTTTTGGGGGTTTAGTTGAGCAGCTGGATAATCCAGATACTTTTTTTGCAGCATGAAACCACTATTTACAAGTCTAATTATACAATCTGGCCAACAAGAGAGTCAGTCTTGTTTTACAATCATATGAAACCACTGTTTCCAAGTCTAATTATACAAGCTGGCCAACTAGAGAATCAGTCTTGTTCTCCAGTCATATGTCACCAGTGAATCAGTAGTGAAATTTGTGTTTTGACATAGTACACAATATAAACTAAGAGTGATGATTATTTAAGTCACTGGTGTTTTAATTTATAGAATGGATTAATGTGACCAGATACAGCAATCTTGTGTGGAACATAAATTTGACAGAGAACAACATATGAACATTTTTTTTTTAAAGATTTTGTTCAATTTGTGCATGCGAAACAATCTTAACATCATAATATTAATACTAATAAGACTAATAATAATGATATTTACTGCATGTCAAATTGCTCAAAAACCAATTTTGAAGGTGAACCTTTGTACAGAAGTCACCTATAAACAAATGCTTATTGTTGCATTTTCATCTCGGTGGCTGCTATTGACAGATTAAATCTTGTGCGAAAAACCTCTTACAATGATTTTGAAAACAGAAAGTGACAAAAAAACATTCAAAATAAGTTATTGCAAACTAAAGGGGAGAACAAACAGTTAACTAAATGTAACAGGAAATAATTCAGTACTATGTAACAGGTATTTGCTCCACAGTACCTGTTGTTTATCGATGATAGCCTGTGTCTGTTCCATCTGCTTAATCAGATCTTCATATTGTTCTCGCAAGCGAGTCAGTTCTGACATCAGCACTTTGCGGTCTGCCTCTGCAGATGTGTATGTCTTTTGCAAATTTTCTGTACAGTTGAAGAAAAAAAAAATATGTACGGATCAAAGAAATACCACAAACCATTTGACTGATTTCTTTTCAATTTAATCAAATCATTTGCTGAGGACAGGGTAAAAATAGTGTAAAGTTATTACTTATTCAGAATTGAAATTTTGACGAATATCGAATCAAAGAAAATGGAAAAAATGTCATTAGCATACAAAAAATAAATCTATAAAATTTGCCTATGTAGTACTCATCTTGTACTGTGCAAATCACACCTAGCTTTTCTTCTTAAAATTTGAAAATGAATTGTTCAAACAAATGTTATTGCCATCAAGAATGTAAACAAATAAAATAAATGATAAGGAGGTAAAGATAATACAATTAGGTAAAGGTATATAAAATAAATAACTACGAAATCCTTTCAATATAGCTGCTTGAGATAGAAGTGGAGTTTGTATGATTTAGTATGTCATTGCATTATGATGGTTATTTCTATATTTAAAACTAAAAATAATTTGTATGAACCTATAACACAATGCTAATAAGATGTCAAAGGAAAACAAGTGAGAAAGTCATGACCTGTTTGTCTATCCTACGATCTGTAGATGTATCACTAAAAGGCTGAACAAGTGTCACAAAAGGAATTGAATTCTTACCTCCTTATCATTTATTTTATTTGTTTACATTCTTGATGGCAGTCTTGCATGCTTCATGTGTAGCTGAAGATTAGAGGCAAGGTCACAATTACTGAAAATTTGTATGAGGTTGATTTTTTTTAAAAAAAGTTTTATTTGCTGAAAATTCCCCCATTCCCCTTACTTAAAATACACCATAATGGATTCTGCAGAATATTCACTCATCCTTTCGACTTTGGGGTCAAGGTCATATCAGTTTATGTTTTCATGTATTCCTAAACCTCTTGATGGATTCCTTCATACTTCGAAGACTCTTCACATGAAGCATGCAAGACACCAGCAGATACATATAACAGGAAAATGAATTGATGTAAAAACGGCAACAATTCTGCAGCCATGCAAAAAGCATATTGTAAAATGAGGGTGATCGTAGTAGATTCAAGGCCGATTTTGTTAAAGTTGAAGAAGCAATTCTTTGTCATATCATACAATCTTGAGGCAACTTAAAGACATGGAAGATGAATCTTCTTCTGGAAGACCGTTGTCTGATTGGCAAGATGGACAGCTGATGTGATGGGAGGAACTGATATAGATACCTGATACACAGTGGAAGATATTTTTATTATCTGGATAATTCATCAGCTGTACATAACATAATGAAGACTCTTTTCAAGTTCACAAAAGTTCTGGTCAGATTTGAAGAGTTACCACAGACCTTTGCACGACTGTCAGGTGATGAAAAAGGATTTACTTTTCTGAACCCGACCAAAGAGAAAATAATAAGGTCTGGAAAAGAAAAAATGAGCACAGACCACAAATCAGTAGACCAACTCAGAGACAATGACTACCATCTATTGAATCCCATCATCTATGAATTGCTGAGGGGGAGAGAATTAACATCTAAGTAAGGGCAGATAACCATCATGTGATTGCAAGTGCCAGTGTACGAACAATATACCAAAGTGAATATAAAATGGTTTTGGTGGAGTTTTGATTCAAAGGCGCATCTTCTGTGGATTCTATTATATTAAAGTCAACACCTGCAAGCATTTCATCTACTTCTATATCCATTTCTAATTCCATAAGCACCAAATCATCAGCTTGTGCCATATTTCTTATCAGCAGAAGACAAGTTGTATGCAATAAGCAAAGGGAATAACTATTGTTATAAAAAAAAAAGTAGTCCAAGAGCTAAATTGCATTATGGGAAAAAATCTTATATTTTCACATGTGAAAATACAAGGATATATTTTTCACATGTGAAAATATAGGAATGACAAAATATGAAAAATATTTTGCCTGTAATTTTCTATATTTCACACTGAAGTATATAATATAAAATGGTATTTAACAATTCAATAAACTGATAAACAATGCGTGCAGGGGTTCATGGAGAGTATTTCACTGGGATGCACTGAGGTACTGTTCATTAATAATAAAATAGCTGTTGCACAGTGCAATAATATTTATAACTTTTATAACAATAAACCTTTTATATCATGCCTATATAAACCAAGGAAAGTGCCTGGTAGTAATTATCAGCAAGTTATTTCAAGAATGATGCTATTGTTGTATTCAATGGTATTAAAACTGAGATATATTCATCTGATAATCTGACAGGCTCTGCTAATGGTTGGAATTCCTGGTCCATCTATATTTGGGAGAAATGTAGCTGGAAACAGAACTTTCAAAATATAGCTTTTCACCTTCATTAATGTGAAAGCTGCAATGTGTTTGGTGAAATGAAAGGTCAACAGAACTTAACACTGTATCATTGTGTGTCTGATCTATGTTATCTTAAAGATCTAAATTTTAATCTGATTGCCTTTCTCCTCCACAGTGAGCTTGTAAGTATTTTCGGCCACATGTCGGTTCCTGGTTTCCTCCTTTAGCTCCTCCCTCAGACGGTCTGACTCAACCTTCATCTGTGTACATTCCATTGTCAGTGTTTTCACCTGCACAAAAAATGCCATGTTTAGAAGATTTCATTATCTACAACTATTGAGATGGTCTTCCCACATGTAAATGTATAACGTTTTCATTTACATCTTTAATTTTAAGTGCATTGCATTCACATAATAGCTAAGTGGAAATTAATTACAAAACATGGGTAATGTTTTTTTTCACACAATATTTATTATATTCAGTATTATAATAGAACAAACTACTTCCACCATGATAACATCAAAACAAATAGAGACATTTTAAGTTTAAGAAAGAACAAGAAGAGGAAAACCTGTTGCTGATTTTTTAAAACTAAAATTTGCCAAAATTGTGTACAAGGGAGGAAAAGGTTTATCTTTTAAGTATTAGATATTCATAAACTATTATCTAGTTTATATGCTATTTAGTATCAATATCAAAAAATATTTTAGAAAGTAGCTATGGACAGGTGTATGGCCTCATACTGGGTCATTATTCACACAGGATAAATCACAAAGGATAAAGAAATAACAAATTAGAACACACACACACACACACACATATATATATGTATACATTCAATGTGGTTTTTTTTAGAACTGTGAATTCTTATCACAAAATGAAACATTTCTGTGCAAGTATATATTTTACTCATTATTTTGGAAACATTTTTGTTATTGTATATTTTATTCATTATGGGGAAACATTTCCATGTTACTGAATATTTTCCTCATCTCTGTTCCTGAGGTATTTGCAAATTTATATAACTAACTTATCAAGATGTTTATATTTGTGGATTAACACTAGATATTGCCTACCCCTGACTTCTCCTCTTCCAAGAGTGTTTCTACTTCCCTGACTCTGGACATCAAGGTATTATGGGATTCCTCTAGACTGACTCTCAGACTTTTCTCCCTGTTATTGTCTTCCTTTAACTCATCTATTTTCTTCTGTAACTTCTGCTGCACTGAGGTTAGATCTTTAGCAGATACAGAAGCTTCCATCTGGAAATATAAATATCACAACTGCAGTTCAAAGTGAATCAGTTTAGAATGCCATGTTATTGTTCAAACAAGAGGCCCAAAACAGGTCAGATGCTGCTCACGGGTTTAAGTAAATTAACAGCTGGCTAATAAACATGTAGTATTCCAAAAACCACAACCACAGTAAACTATCTTGAAAATTGTACATAGTGTTGATTTGACACCTTTTACTATTCTTTGAAAAGGTAAAAACATAATTACTACAAAGTATCTTGCTCAAAATTGAAGTCATCCATTATCAAGTACATGACCACTTCATTAAAAGGCTTAGATTCCACTCATTAACAAACTCACCCAACAATTGTAAAGACATAAATAAGTGAAATCAAACATAATTATGGCTATCAGCGACCTAACAAGTTTGGGCAATCTGATGCAAAATCACTTTAAAAGAATGCATGGAGCTCACCCATAAGGTAACTTATCCAAGAGCTTCATGATTTATAATTATACATTCCAAGCCTGATGCAAACTTGAAAAGAAATACAAGTTCAAGAGCTTTAACTAACTCAGCCAATGATCAGATTACATCATTAGTAAGCATTATTAAACAGATCAGATTATATCATTAGTAAGAATTATTAAACAGATCAGATTATATCATTAGTAAGCATTATTAAACAGATCAGATTATATCATTAGTAAGCATTATTAAACAGATCAGATTATATCATTAGTAAGCATTATTGAACAGATCAGATTATATCATTAGTAAGCATTATTAAACAGATCAGATTATATCATTAGTAAGCATTATTGAACAGATCAGATTATATCATTAGTAAGCATTATTAAACAGATCAGATTATATCATTAGTAAGCATTATTGAACAGATCAGATTATATCATTAATAAACATTATTAAACAGATCAGATTATATCATTAGTAAGCACTATTAAACAGATCAGATTATATCATTAGTAAGCATTATTAAACAGATCAGATTATATCATTAGTAAGCATTATTAAACAGATCAGATTATATCATTAGTAAGCATTATTGAACAGATGAGATTATATCATTAATAAACATTATTAAACAGATCAGATTATAGCATTAGTAAGCACTATTAAACAGATCAGATTATATCATTAGTAAGTGTTATTAAACAGATCTTGCTGATATAACCCTATATTTCAAGTTTGATCAAATTGTTTATAAATATGACTTACTGATTGTTAACCAGCTCAACCAGTCAAAAGCAAGGTTACCTCATTCATATGAACTCATTATCAAACCTGTCCGAAATGGTGACGATGATGACGACCATATATTCCAAGTCTGATTAAAATCCGTTCAGAAATATCCAGAGTGGTAACAAGGTCAGTCGGTAAAGAGTTTTCAATCACTTCTAGAAGTTTTCAAGGATTATTTATAGTATATTTATTTATTGAAATAGAACTTTCACCATGTATTCCAGTTATTACAATGTCTTTCTTATAATAGCTGAGTGTTAAAAACATCTCTGATACAATACTACAATACTTGAAATATGGTAACTATGGTGGTTGTAAGATCACCATCATTTTCATTCAGGGCAATAAAGTGACATCACAAGAAGTCTTTTGATGAAAATCCCAAGTGATAAGAACATCCATTCAAGAGGACTGGCAGTAAGAAGATTGTTTAAAAAGTCCATCATAGCAGACATTGGATATAGGATTAGAACCATTTCCATTTAGGACCGATATATCATACAAAGTCTTTTGGTGAAAAACCCATTCTAACTGACAATTCATTTTGAAGTAGTACTAGTAGTAGTAGCCATAACAAAAATTTCAAGATGGCCACCAGACATAGGACTTCTGATCAACATTGTTTAAGACAATCTAGATACCATACAAAGTTTTCTGGCAGAAACAAAAGTCAAAATGCCTTTCTGTTAAAAAGGAGTTGTTTTAATGAGTTTCAAGACATCTGCTAAAATGACCATATTGGATATAAGATCAACACCATTTTCATTTAGGACCATCTAAACGTCATATGGAGTCTTCCATTGTAAACCCATTGTTGCCACATCTGGCCATCCATCCTAGAGGACCAGTGTTAACAAGACTTTCAGGATGAAATTAGTGACAATCTGACATGTTAACAAGACTTTCAGGATGAAATTAGTGAAAATCTGACATGTTAACAAGACTTTCAGGATGAAATTAGTGACAATCTGACATGTTAACAAGACTTTCAGGATGAAATTAGTGGCAATCTGACATGTTAACAAGACTTTCAGGATGAAATTAGTGAAAATCTGACATGTTAACAAGACTTTCAGGATGAAATTAGTGACAATCTGACATGTTAACAAGATATTCAGGATGAAATTAGTGAAAATCTGACATGTTAACAAGACTTTCAGGATGAAATTAGTGACAATCTGACATTTTAACAAGATATTCATGATGAAATTAATGACAATCTGACATGTTAGCAAGATGAAATTAGTGACAATCTGACATGTTAACAAGACTTTCAGGATGAAATTAGTGACAATCTGACATGTTAACAAGACTTTCAGGATGAAATTAGTGGCAATCTGACATGTTAACAAGACTTTCAGGATGAAATTAGTGAAAATCTGACATGTTAACAAGACTTTCAGGATGAAATTAGTGACAATCTGACATGTTAACAAGATATTCAGGATGAAATTAGTGAAAATCTGACATGTTAACAAGACTTTCAGGATGAAATTAGTGACAATCTGACATTTTAACAAGATATTCATGATGAAATTAATGACAATCTGACATGTTAGCAAGATGAAATTAGTGACAATCTGACATGTTAACAAGACTTTCAGGATGAAATTAGTGACAATCTGACATGTTAACAAGACTTTCTGGATGAAGTTAGTGACAATCTGACATACAAAATGGCCAGAATGCCTGTTGTGTTGGACGCCGTATCAGCACCATTTTCATTTAAGACCAAGTACATATTGTAAGTCTTTGAGTGAAAATCCTGTCTTGGCAGTATCTTCCTAGGCTATGTTACCAACAACAGCCTCCATCAATGTCAATATTTTCATATTTTGTCTTTTAGTCTGCAATACATTTTTACTCACATAGCTTGTTAATTATAGCTTCACAATGCTGCACATAGATATAATTTTCGTTGAGTATCTCAATAGCATGTAATAGTGATTGCAGTCCTATGCAATAATGTACATATAATTTTCTTTGAGTATCTTAGCGTGTATCAGCTCCAATTGCAAATATCTTTCAGTTGATGCTGCTAACACTTGCGTGTTCCTTAGAACTTTCAAGACTGAACTATTGTAACTCAATTCTGTCTAGTTCATCTCAATACATGTATCTACTGAAGAAACTTCAAAAAGTTAAAAACACAGCTGCTCGGATCATCCTAAGAGTACCACGATCAGAGCACACCAGGTGCTCACACCTCTGCGTGTACTCTAAACTCGCTATACATTCGATCCAGAATCAAACACAAAATTTGTTCTCTGTGCTACGTTTCAATGACGGACTTCAGTCCAACATACCTATCTGGCCTCACCCATGTGTACACACCGGCAAGATACTTATACTCTTCTGATAATTGTATACTCTATATTCCCATTATGTAAAAGTAGTCATATGGACAACATTCTTTTGCATACCAGGGCCCAGCAAGAAAATCAAACACAAAGAAACAGTGATCCCTTTCAAGGGTGCTCTTAAAAATCACCTTTAACAACTGCAAGAACAAACTTAAAGACCAAATCATGTGACCTACCTTAAATATTTTCAGCATTGTTTTAATGTTTCCTAATTTCATGGTGTTTGTTTTTTTTGTATTTTTTGTAGTCATATCATAATATATGTTATAAAGTGCTTAGAACGTCTACAGATTAGGCACTATACAAAAGTCCTCATTATTATTATTATTATTATTATTATTATTATTATTATTATTATTATTATTATTATAGCAGCATAAATAAGAATTCATAATCCACTTTGTCAACATATCACAGATAGAAGAATATAAAAAAAAAATCATAATTCAATTTGTCAACATATCAAAGACAGCAGCATAAAAAAATAATTCTCTTGAAA
The DNA here is from genome assembly GCA_030141615.1 of Unio pictorum. Classification (NCBI taxonomy): domain Eukaryota; kingdom Metazoa; phylum Mollusca; class Bivalvia; order Unionida; family Unionidae; genus Unio; species Unio pictorum. Next base: position 2,802,421 of record JARLTB010000242.1, read on the forward strand.
GTTGTCTTGTCTGCTTTACTGCGGCCTAATTCAAAAACCCTGCAAAGTCTGAATATCAAAAATATATGTCACACTGACCTAATTTTGCTCTTGGCGATATGTATGTATATGTACTTTTTAGCGTCAAAAGAAGAAACAAACCATGTAAATATAACTGCTGTTTTTATCACACAATTAAAGTGAAGAATCTCCATTAGTATATCCAGTACAACATTGTTCTTTGAAATTATAACAATGATTGGAGTCAACATATTGCTCAGCATTATATGTGATTCACAAGCATACCTTGGCCACCATTGCATGATATTATCAGCAAACCGGTCCAACAAGTGTGATACACCAGCATACCACTGCCAACAAGTGTGATATACCAGCATACCACTGCCAATATGTGATACACCAGCATACCACTGCTAACAAGTGTGATATACAAGCATACCACTGCCAATATGTGTGATACACCAGCATACCACTGCCAACATGTGTGATACACCAACATACCACTGCCAACATGTGTGATACACCAACATAACACTGCCAACAAGTGTGATACACCAGCATACCACTGCCAACAAGTGTGATACACCAGCATACCACTGTCAACAAGTGTGATACACCAGCATACCACTGTCAACATGTGTAATATACCAAAATACCTTGGCCAACATGTGTAATGTACCAAAATACCTTGGCCAACATGTGTAATGTACCAAAGTACCTTGGCCAACATGTGTGATATACCAAAATACCTTGGCCAACATGTGTAATGTACCAAAGTACCTTGGCCAACATGTGTGATATATTAACATACCAATGCCAACATGTGTGACTATGATACATGCATGTGATGGCACATTATATGAAAATAGTTCTACAATTTTAAATGTCAGTCTTGATATGTATTTAAAGCATGAATATTGACTGCCATAACAAGCTTTGATCACTGTGTATCTATGTTCCAACAACAATGGATTGGAGGCCACATTTTCATGAGCAGAAAAGTAGGCAACCTATACTTAACATGATTGCATGACTTAAAGTGTAATTGATTTTTTTTGGACTTGACTTATTCTGATGCCTTTTTCTTATCAAAGTAAATCAAGCATAATCAAGTGGTTATTCTGATGACTTTTTCTTATCAAAGTAAATCAAGCATAATCAAGTGGTTATTCTGATGCCTTTTTCTTATCAAAGTAAATCAAGCATAATCAAGTGGTTGCATTTATCAAATCTGTTGACCAGCACTTCAGCTTTTGAAGAGTTAGCTGAGTATGATTAAACTGGTTGAACTAAGGGTGCATTTTTGTATAGGTCTACTCACCTGATCATATTTAAACAAATGTGATTAGATATATTCATTTCATTAAAAGTCTTATAGTTCAACCAAATTTAGCATACCTCCGGAACCCTCAATTAAAGAAACTACCGGTACTGTACTAAATTAGCCAAATTTAGCATACCTCTGGAACCCTCAATTAAAGAAACTACCGGTACTGTACTAAATTAGCCAAATTTAGCATACCTCTGGAACCCTCAATTAAAGAAACTACTGTAATAAATTAACCAAATTTAGCATACAGTACCTCGGCCACCATCAATTGTAAGTTACAGAAACAAATGGATAATTTCTACATTTCGTTGAAATAAAGACCGCAAGATTCATGAAAATTTGCTGTCAATCATTATCTTTGTGTGAATATGCTTACACTAACTTGAAAAATTTGTGTGAAATTTTCAATTTTAATAGCATGTTAACAATCACATATTCTAGATGAAACCATTAAACTACAATAATTTCATCTTCATTCTTGTTGAATTTAAAATTCGAATGATAAAAAGTTTAACAGCCTCAAATGGGTAAACAATCTGGTAAATAAATAAGGCAATTTCACTATGAAAACAAAAGAAACTGTATTTGTGATTATGGAAAAAATTAAAATTTTACAACCTCAGGGTCATCTGCTCGATTTTCACAAACTTTCAAAGCCTTGAAAATGCAAAAGACCTTTAAAGACTATATGAACCCTGCCATTGTTATAGTGCCAACACAGACATGAATCAATATCCAACAAATAAGTTTTTACTGATAGTTTTCCTGAGAAGAAAGGATGCCCCAGGGGATGGATGGATGGGTGAAGATTTGGGAGCATTAAGACAATAATTGCAGTAAAACTGTGATTCAACATTCAAGGTACAGAACTGCAACAGAAGTCTTTTGGTCTATGACCAGCTGAGCTCATCATCACTGAAGGACCAGGACCAAAAACTGAGGGACCAAGATTTTCAGTACCAAGAACTCAGGGCATATTGTACTATTCCTGGCAATGTGGTCCATGACTGATAGACAACATGCAGAATTTCACTGTGATCCTGAAAACTGTATCAAGATCACTAGAACATAATCAACTGTTAATGATGTGATGTTATAAGTACAAAATGACATATGACCTGACCTTGAAAACTAAATCAAGGTCACTATTACCTAATCAGGTCCTATGAGTTATATATATATATATATATATATATATATATATATATATATATATATATATATATATACCAAGACCTCAAGTGAATCTCATCTTTGTAAAACAAGAAAATATAACCAAAACTGGCCACATATCTGCTGAACATTAAGACAATCACAATCAAAATTGGAAAATGAAACCTTGAAATATTGCTTGTTTTATATTTGAAAGTCATATATTTTGTTGAAATTAATTTCCAAACAAGAAAACATTAAAAAGCTTTCAATCAGAGAAAATGTCATTAATGCCAATTGGTCACTTATTTTGTTTTTATAAAAATCCAAAAACTAAATCATTACAAAACTTTCAATTAGTGAAAATGTCATTAATGTCTACTGGTGGCAACACTTAAAGAAATAACACCAAATGAATAAGTCATATCAAGTAGAATTAGTATTTATCTGTATCTTTAATTCAGTTTCCGTGTAATCATCTATAATGTAATATGACTTCTTGCATTCAAGAGTGGAAAATGTCAATCTATAGTCACAGGCATTTCTGTAAGAACTTAATTAAGTGCCAATCTATTTTTATCTCCAATTTACAAAAGTATTTGTTGTACTGTTATGCTCACTTAAAAGAAGATCTGCATTGTATTATCACATTAACTATCTATTACTTTTATATTTAATCAAATAGTGGGTGGACAAAAATAAAAAGTGAAAAGGCAAGGAAATTCTACATGAGTAAGAGCTAGCTGTCATAGTTTTGAGTTCGATCAATTCATTTCAACTGACTAATCGAACAGTGTTATAAATATTATTATACTATTTTAAATTAGTCTATTCATTCACAAATTTAATAAATACCTGGTGAATACAAATCTTTGTTTCACAGAAATGGTTCATTATGGAAAAGCAAGTTCCAGAGTTTATAGAGTACTTTACAAATTCTGAATTGGTACTCAGAGATTTTCTTAAGGATGAGACGTTTCATTATCATTTACAATCAAATCACAACAATAATCTACTAATAGAACCATATTAAAAAATAATAAAATTCTGAATTGTGATGCTTGTTTCACAAAATAAATGTCCCTAGTTAATGAAGAAAAGGAGTCAAGTACATGTACAAGTTTTATATGTCTTTGGTTTGTCTCCAATGGGGTTCGAGCCCATGACCTCCTGCATCCAAGGCAACAGACAATTCTGAGATATTATACACTGACTTGATCTAGTTAATGCCAGTTAAGGTTAAGTTCATGTACAAACCTGATAAATGCTTTTAATTAGAGTGTGATCCATACTGGCATTAAGAGTTCAGCACTAAAAAGAGGTTTATAGAGAGGGATCACCAGTGTGTGTGATTTGGATTTTTAACGTAGCTTTAACAATATTTCAGTCATATTGCTATGATGTCTGCAGTGTGACAGTTTATAGTAATGTCTAGCACTGGAGCATCATGCTGCAGACAAGTAGCATGATGTCCCACCCAGTCACATTATCCTGACACCAGGCTGACCAGTCCTAACACTATTGCAAGGGTGGCTGTTAGTACCATTTTTCTAAGTCTTTGGTATGACTTGGCCAGGGGATCGAACCCATGACCACCTGCATCTGAGGCAGATGCCCATACCACAAGGCCATCTGCGCAGTCCGGGGATCACTATACAGAAAGGATATATACCATGGTAATTTTGTGTGATTTACAGAAACAACTCACCCGTGCTTCTGAGGCTTCTTCTAATGCTTGTTTTAACTCTGAAATTTCTTCTTTGGACTTTCTGAGAGCTTCCGACTCGAACTTTACTTCTTCCTGCAGTTGCTCTACCTGTCTTTTGTATTTGTTAATATCCTGTTCATAGGATGTCCTTGCTAACTGAAGTTTATCTTCCACTTCTGTTTGAAGCTTTCTTTTCCTCTCTAACTCACCTTGAATAGTCACAAAATTCAATTTCAAACTCTGTAGCACACTTTCATTTCGGCAGACTCGTGAAACAACAGACTCATAGTTTTGCCGTAATTTTTCAGTATCTGGAGACTCTTTGCTTCCTTGACTCTCATAAATGTTTGTACCCTTCCCAGCATCCTCCATATCAACACCCATACTACCCAGATGGTAAACCAATTCTTTTGTATCTTTTTCTGCAGCCTGTAGTCGACTCTCCAGAACTTGCATGGTCTGCTGGGAAGACTGCCCTGAATATCCCACTAGGGGTGGAATCACTGGTCGAGACATTGTCATTCACCAAGGAAAAGTCTGATGCTTTTTTTCTACATCATGACATCAGTAAGCCAAACTGCCATTTTGCCTGACTCCAATTCTGCAGACACTCTGAGCAAGAAAGACATAAATAAATTAATCAATACTTATTATTATAGATATAAAAAAATTTGTTTTCAGTACTCATTAAATTATTTAAATTAACTAATCTTTCCAAAATGTAAAACAAAAATAAGAACAAAGATACCGGTACTTACATTGCCATAGTATTTTTCTTACCTTAAAGTGAATTAAAGTAAATCAGTCTGAAATTCTATAATAAAGAAAATTTGTTAAGACATGTTACATACTCATAATTATAAAATCTAGAAGAAACCTTGACAGGGTGACTTGTACCTGTTTTTCCTGTCAAAATGACTATGGGGCAAAAAAATTCAAGTTTATCTCAAAGTCGAGTCTTTTTGGTCCATAAAACACTTCAATAATCCAAGTGGTTACCAGAATCAAAATGTTCCTCTGCAAGAAGTACATTTGCAGAAGTCTTAAAACATGTCACTTTAAATCCCCGGATTAAAAATGACACATTTATATATCCCCAGATATGAGATTTTGATGGAATTTACGGTCCTTTGTTTGACTTGGATTAAGATAGTACATTTAGGGACAGGCATGAAGTAAATTTTACAAGAGGTCTTACTTTAGTTCAGTTCTTATCTGTCAAGCAAGTATGAAACTTCTGTTTGTCATATAGAGTGTAAAATTTAATCAATGACATTAAAATATTTAAAAGCTCCATATCAACAGAAAATACGGTAAATGAATCACTTTGAATAGAAAATTAAGCTGGGTATTTTGCCATAGCTTGATTCTCGTACATCTAGAATCCCATAATGTCGATAAATGTGTGAATAAAGACTTCCCTGCTTCAGCCATACATGGACAGATAAAGCGAAAGTTCAAACAGTTGAAAGATGGCTGATTGGAATGCTGTTTTTAATAAGTGTAACCTTTTAGTTCCAAAGAACAAAACAGTTGTAAAGTATAACTAAACACTGTCCGAATAAGGAACGGTTACAAATAGCTTTGGGTTGCAATTATTTTATTGTGTACATGGTGCTCACATATTTGTGGCAATTTATCAGTTTCTGGAACTATGAGGATCATGTTCAATTAGTAATGAACAGATGTATTAAATCTGCAAAAATGACAAACTCAAGTTATGGTCCCAATCAATTCTAAGATAAATCTACCAGAAGGTCAGTTTTCAAAAAGAAAATCCCGTATTGACCTGGAATACAGGAATGGGCATGCACTGTTCCATACTATCCTAGATATAGTTCTACTCTGACAGGAATTGATGTGTATATCAAAATATCTGACCTTTGTAACAGCAGGAAGGAGGCCCTAAAACCAAGTCTAAATAGCCACAACCAACTTTTCTATGCAAATGAGCAAATGTCTGAAAAAAAGGACCACATGTGTGGTGTTTAGGTAAAGTACACTTTATATTTGAAAAAGGACAAGATCTGCTAAATGTAAGCACAATACTAGATATCTGAAAAAGACTACATGTGTTAAATTGATGTAAAAGTGCAATAAAATGGAGGCAATTTAATGTTAGACCATAAATATTAAGAAGATGGATGGCTGAGAGAATGGTGTACAAATATAAGACTAAAACATTTTTACATAAAGATTTTACAAACAGGCTGAATACCTGTATTATGTACATTTGATTTAATTTATATTTGATTAAAATGTTTGTTTGTTGGTTTTAAATATTTTTTATTTCCATTACATGCTTTTGTAATGTAACTTTATTTACTGGATTTGATATTGTCCAGAATAGATTTCAGTTTTTGTTAAATTTTTTATGTAAAAAGCTAATAATAGACATTGTATCTAATTCTGACCTGATTCCTAACCTAAATTAAGTGACAGTTCTAGTACATAAACAACTTTATTTAATGTTTTTAAAAATTCTTTCCCAGAGTAAGAACTATTGATTTCAGTTACAGTCATATGACCTTCATACGGGACTATTTGTTGTGTCTTAAATTAGTGCAAAACTGTCTTCTCAATAGAATTTGGGTATTTAGGCTCTAAATCATTGACACTTAAAGGTGTCTTGTTGTGACCAGTTTGAGCTGAAATTTTATTTTATGGATCACAAGTGATTCTTTTCCCTGGATAAAATATAAGTGGTCCTTACAGAATTCTTGGACAAAGCCTGGATTAATTTTTCTGTGATTCAACTAGGAATTGTTGACACAAGAACACTTTGAGAGTTGCAAAATACATCATGGCCTTCTTGGATTTCATCAGGGCTTGAAATCAGATTCATTAAGGACTTTGTTAACAATAGGACTTCTATTGTCAATTCTTGGATTAATTTTGGATTTGATTTGTTAAGTTCTTGTTCTCATTATTACCTTGCTTATCTAGAGAAATAAATTATTTGTTACATTTTACAAAGCTTGTTGTCTTCACTCTTTTCTTGCTACTTTTTGTAAGATCCTAGACATGTAAAACCAGGGACTGGATAGAAGTGTGTGTGTCTGTCTGTGTGTATGTGTGTACTTAAATGTGATAAACACAAACTGCTTTTGGTGATTGTTGAATGGCTTGGTCATATGGTCTTATCTGGAGCTATTTACTTTCAGTTTACCTTAAATTGTTTGATTAATTACCGTACCTGGCTTAAAAAGAAAGACTGTATCATATGCACACAGGTCTTGATCTTGACTGCTTAAATTGTGTTTAATTTTAATATAAAAGATTTTCCTGTTCAACCATAGTTTTTCATGCATATAAGTTCATGTATGCTTCTGGACCAGAATTTTACTTTGAGTAGTTAATCACCAAATATATGTGATTCTAATACATGTATAGCTTGAGAAAAATGTGTCAAAACATTGTTTATAACCATGCATGGTTATGAAAGCAGCATAGTGGCTTGGAAAGCTAATAAAACACACCTATGTTGGTAAATTATATATTACACCAAGAAAATTTCCACTGGGTTTGAAAAAAATATGATAGTTTGAGTGATATAACAAATAAGACTTTAATCATTGCCATAAATAGCAAAGGCAATCCAAAATCCAACTCTGGAATAATGACAAAAGGAACCCATTCCACAAAATTTGACAAAATTGACAATATGTTAATAACTTGAACATGGTGCAAAATAAAATATATTATAGGAATTCATATTCATTAACCAGGGAAAATTATGAAAGTAAATCACTGAAGTATTTTCCTTGACCTTAGCAACAACATACTGTATAAAAGAACAAATGTGACCCTGAACACTGATATTCTAACAGTCCATCACTAAGAATATTTCATCTCATTTGTTCAGTGTCTGTGCCAAAATCTGATGACAAATTTACTTTTGGAGTCAAAGGAAACACTGCTACTTTATAAAACTATAAACAGCATATCAAATTCACCTTCTTTTTCCCAAAATATTTACTGGAATGACCACTGTGACAGACACTGGACTGTTCTTCCCTGAAAACCCTTTTTACTATTTCATATCCCATAATACATTCCTTTGAAATGTCTGATAACAATTCAGTCGTGTCTCCTGCAGACACTTCCAGATCCAGAATTTTTAAAACTATTTACTACCCTACTTGAATGTGTTATCTTTAACTTTCACCTTTTTAAACTTTAATCCCTTGGTATATTCCTGTTTCCTATATGCCACCATGGGGAAACTCTGATGGTTATGATAATTCAATGATATAAATAGGGGCTAATGCCCTTGAAAGCAAGAATTCCTTGAATGGACTGACAATTTACTTGCTGAAAAGAACCAAATTTTTTAAACAAGTCCATTTATTCCTTTTAACTGTTGAGATATCAAAACCATGTCAGATATTCTTTACCAGTAAAATGTTTCAAATCTGCTGCTGTGATAGACATTGTGAATAGCAGATTGGTGCCATTTTCATTTAGGACAAAGTTAACATTATTTCTTTTTGGCAACCATCGCCCATCCGTGTCAATATGACCATTTATTCATGAGTAGTTACACAATTTCATAATTGTTGTCATGACCACCATACTTAACATACAATTGGTACCATTTTCATTTAGGACCATGTAGGTACATGTATTATAAGAAGCCTTTTGGTGGAAACTCCATGTTCATAATGCCATCTATATGAGGAGTAGAGATAATATTTTTCAGACAGCCACCACTGGGATCATACTGAGGGTCCACTTTTATTATTTGCAATTAGGACTATCTAGTCAAAAGAACTCTTCTGGTCGAAACCTCTGGTCAAAATGACTTCATTTAGGAGGAGTAGTGATAATATTTCCAAGATGGCCAACTATGGTAGCCATGCTGGATGTTGGATGGCACCATTTTAATTTTGGACTAACAAAACATCACAAGAAGTCTCCTGATAAAAACTTCATGCTGATATGACAAGATTTTCAAGATGGCTGTCAAAGTGGCCATATTGGCTATTAGATTTGTACCATTTCCATTTAGGACCAACTGGACAATTTTTGGTGAAAGCACAATATCTATATGACCAGCCTGCCATCTGGGAGATCAGATCAGCATCATTTTTAATTAAGACTAATTAGACATCAAAAGACATCTTTCAGTGAAAACTCTATACTGAAATGATCATTCATTCAGGAGAAGGAGTGATAATATTTTCAAGATGGCTACTGTAGGACCCATTAGAGCTTATAAGAAGTCATGTTTTAAAACCCCATGTTGATACAACCATAAATTCAGAAATACTGGTGACAAGGTTTACAAAATGGCCACTGATTTTCTTTAGTTATCTGATAGTAACCCAATGACAGAATATTTTTAAGATGGCTGCTGTGTCAGCCATATTGAAGATTAAATTGGCACCACCATCACTGAGGACAAATTAGACATCATAAAAAGTCTTTTAGTTAAAACTGATGATATTACCATCCATTCTAGAACAGTAACTACAACAAGATTTTCAAACTGCCCTCTATGTTAGCAATAGATGAGATCAGTATTATCTTCATATAGGATTAATTAGACATCAAACAAGTTTTCTGGTAAAGTCACCACATCAATATGACTATCAGTTCAGGATACATGTATATAGAGATTACAGATTCTGAATATCACTACCATGGGCAACCATACCAGATGTCCAACTGGCACCATTTTAACTAGACCAAAGGACAAATATGTGAATAAAGTTTTGTGGTATTCATCCAAGTAGAATAGATAACAAACCAGTGATAAAAAAATGGATAACATACAACAGACCATCCCATAAGCTGCCATGGTCCATGACCCAGAAAAACCTTAAACAAAAGCTGATGGCAGTTGGCAACCTCTATTGTCAGTGAATACCCAGTGTTCTGTAATGTGTTAACTAGGATGAAAATTAACTTGTCAGTGAATACCTTGTGTTCTGTAATGTGTTAACTAGGATGAAACTTAACTTGTCAGTGAATACCCAGTGTTCTGTAATGTGTTAACTAGGATGAAAAATAACATCTTGTCAAAGTTTAGTTTAGAATAGATAATTCATGATGCAGACAAAAACCTTGAATCAGAATCAAGTTTATTATGGACAATACAATGACCAAATAACCAATTAGAAATCATGAATAATCTGAATGACCCTGAAAACAAACCAGCACTTGCAGTTATAGAGCAGGCGTTCAAAAAACAATCTTCTATCTTGTTCTTGATTACTACTATCTGGGTGTTGATATTTGCATTTTAACGTTTAGTGTAAATACCTTAACTATACATACTGCAAAGAAAACGATGATCCAACATTATTTCGTAAATGTATCTAATATAAAAGACTGATCCAATATAATCCTTATTATCAATGGATTTTATTTCTTTTTCTGATATTGTTTTCTATGCATATCTAATGTATATACTCACTTATAAATGCAAACAATGCAGACCCTGATCAATGATGGGTCTGTTTTTTTTTCTACTATTTACTTGCAACAAACTGCACAGACCTAGATCCAACAGCACATTATGTGACAGCTGCTCATGGTACATGCACTTTTACAACTGGGCTTGTAACCAGTTACAGAATGTATCCACTTGCCACTTAACTGCACAAAATATACATGGAACTGAAAAGTCTAAATAACTGTGGACAACTGTTTTCAAGACAATGAACAGTTGATAAGTGTAATATATTCTAGCCTTTATTTCATGAAAGAAGCTAACAGAATATTTCTAAGCACCAGATACAATAGGCTCTCAAAAGTTTTGTCTACAGGTTTTGTAATTGTTCAGATAGATAAAATCAGTGTGGACCATGCATCAGTGGAATTTTATAAAGTCAACAAAACCTCTATCCTTGTTAAATGACATCTTAGTTTTTTTCATTGAGCTTTTCAGAACCAGCAAGCTGGGAACATAGCCATTGATGTCAATGAGAATAAAGCAATATAACTTGACAGAGAATATGTCAATGTTTCTATTTAGGCATTGAATGCGAAGTGTATATCAAGATGGGGTACAATGTACTGCTGATACTAGAAGACATATACATGTAAATATTCTGATTTCTGAAATCCAGCAATGTAAATGCACTTACTATAAAGTTAATACACAAAGCTGATGAAATGAATGTGGAGAATTGTAAAAAAATATATTTGTTTTATGAGCTCTATGCACTATGTGAAGAATAAAAACCAAGACGCAACAAAATATCCCCACCAACTGTATTACACTGAAAATAGTAATGGTTTAGGCTTTTACTTCAATCTCTTTAAAATAATTAAGGGATATTTTACCCAACTGAAAACCTGCACTTTTCTGAGAATGAATCTACTCAAAATGGGAACCTGTGAATTTTTGTAGATCTGGAAATACCAAGTGCAGAGAAAATTAACTTGCTATGGTTGCATTATTAACAATCCATAAGATATTCTGAAAGAAACAAATTACATTATGGGCCTAAGTTCATTGAATGTAGCTCTATCAGTGTCAAGCAACTACCGTAATTGACTAAGGCTGCAGAGTTCTATTACATGCACCATATAACATCTATTTACCAAAACATTATTCTTTAAAACAAAATAATCTTCACTTCATTTGTCACTTACACAACTATGAGATAATGAGATGTATTGCGGGCACCTGTACCTCATGGTGGAGACGAGTCCATAGTAAAACCTCCCCCCCCCAAAAAAACAAAAATAATAATAATCAAACAACCAAAACACCCCACTTAATTCTAGAAAAGTTGGGTGAAATAATTACAGTAAAACCTGTCTTGAAAGACCACTGTTATGTAAGACCACTTGTCTTGAAAGACCACAGTTATGTGAGACCACCTGTATTGAAAGATCACTTATGTGAGACCACCTGTCTTGAAAGACCATATTCTCAATGCACAAATAAAATGATTATATAGTGTATGACCTGTTATGTGAGACCATCTGTATTGAGAGACAATATCTTTTATGGCAGAAGGGGTGGTCTTTCAAGACAGGTTCTCCTGTATCAGATATGTATCTTCTGCTGATGAGCATATTTACAAAATTCCACATACAAATGCAGGACTAGATATACTGACATCGTGGCATACATGACATTAGGTTACAATAAAAAATGGGCAATAATTCTAACTATTTTGATGCTTAGATATACAAATAATAAAACATGTACCTGTATATAGTTAGGACACTCAATTAATAGGAGCTAATTGCCCTTTGAACACCAATATATTTCCTCCTTATCTTTGCCCAATAATGCCACACAACAAATAGTGCCTTTTAGAAAGACGGCAGTTTATAATCCTAGATAATACAAATTTGTCACAATCAATTCTATAGCCCCTCAAAGGGCCATCACAGTTGACAGTTGTAGCAAAATGAAATGACACCCGAGCAAAGCCTCAGACATAAAATACTCTGAATATGCAGAGTAACATGTAAATATGCACAGTAACATCTAAATATGCACAGTAATATCTAAATATGCACAGTAACATCTAAATATGCACAGCAATATCTAAATATGCACAGTAACATCTAAATATGCACAGAGTAACATTTAAATATGCACAGTAATATCTAAATATGCATAGTAACATCTAAATATGCACAGTAACATCTAAATATGCACAGTAGATACTTGGTTATAAGTACAGCCCAACTGCAAACAACATGGAGTTTGATATGCCAGCTGATCGATTAATCCTAACTGCATAGACTTATATCTAACATCACATTATCTAGTGGTAGATCTGGGTCTGTACAGGGTACCATATATCATAAAATATAACAAAAATCATATTACATTCTGACTTCATTATGCTGGAATATTATACATACACTTAAAGGGACCTTAAAACATAATCTGTAATATCCAAACTTACTTGACAACCAATTTTCTTAGCAACCGAGTTTACCCTATATTCTTTAGATTAACATAATGATAATTAAGTATGGATTCTTCTGTTGGTTTTGTTTTCTCTGTAATGATTTACCAGCATGTTCATATACATTTAGAAAAAAAAAGGGTTTTATTTTTTACTTACATTTTTTTAATTTATAAGCATTTTACAGAATTTGAACATCTTTATCTTATATATTTGATACTGCAATACTTCACAACTGCATTTATCTATAACATTATATTATCCTACAATATTTGTGTGAGTCATCATTTCGACAACTTTACTTTTGAAAGGCACTGCATAATCATTTTTGTGCTCAGTGCCATCAAATGCTGACACACACACAGACACACACACACATGCACACATCAGTTACATCTAAATTCATTCCAAATTGAAGCTTACTTCAGAAAACATTACTCTGAACATTATGATGCTAACAAAATAACATGAATTCCAATCTTTAGGCACAATTAAGAAACAAATAAAATACCAACAAAGCAAAATATACTAACGATCATTGTCTAGGAAACCACTGATGATTCAAATGAATAAGAATTTCAGAAACAAATAAAAGCCCATCCCCATCCCACCCCTATACATTATTATACTTACTTAATCTGCATTAATCCCCTTCTCATACTGCTTAAAAATGTTCTGTCTAAATCCTATTAAGGGTAGAACAAAGTGTTAATTTAGTGGGTCAGTGTTTGCTTATCTGATAATCTGTTTGCTGACAGTGAAGGAACTCCACACCTACTATATACATTATCATTACCATATCTTTATACAAAGCAGCATTCCAGTCAAATCTATAATACACACTGTACAACTACATATTAGAAATTAGCACTTGTCATTGGTTATTATGTTCCTAATGCTCTATGATACTGACACCTGACTAACTCAATATACTTTTTGTATTGTAAACCAAAACAGTTTTAATCAAAATGAAACAGGTTGACACCCAGTGCTCCCAATAACGGGAGAAGTTGAGGAAGAGGCAGGTGAATTTATACCATTTTATGATGATACCAATAATACTAGCAATAATAGTTGAGAAGTAGTAGTAGTAATAGTAGTAGTAGTAGCAGTAGCTGTAGTATAGTAATATTAATAGTATCTGATACTGCTGTGGCTATAATTATTTCCATAAGATTGTTTACGAAATGTTAACCCAACTGCAAACACTTGCATATGGGTAGGTGTGTCTACTGATAGTACATACGCATTGCAAATGTGTATGTACCTGGTATGTGAAACCTCAATAATAATTTGTCTAATATGTAACCTGTTTGACTGGGTTCAGTTTGCATTTGAATTTTAACAGACACTAGACAGACTTTTTAAACATACGCAGCTTATTCATTGATGCAGTCAGACGTTCAATATCAATGGACTATCTGTTTTATTAAACATATTATTGTTAATCCTTGATCATTTCTGCATAGATTAAATATAAGCCGTTCTGTCAAATTTGTGCATGTGTGTGTTTGAGCGTCAAGCATACATGTGCAGGTGGGGATGGGGGTGTAAAAAAAGTATGCATGTGTACAGGGAGGAGAGATGAATCAAGCTTTGCCAGATTTTTGTGTATGTTTTAAACGTTCCCATAACAGATTCCTTTTTGTCATGTAAAGTTGATAATTAAAACTGTTACTAGTAAAACTAAAGCAATACTTATCTGAACATGGCAAAAATGAACAAATCTTGATAGTGATGAACTATGTCTGACATGGAAGGATAAAAATATGCAAATGGTCTGTCATGATAGACTACTTGGTGTTTTGGCAGATAATAATGTTTAACAAGGAGGGATACAAATCTGCAAATGGTCTGCCATGATAGACTACTTGAGTGTTTTGGTAGATAACAATGTCTACATGGAAAGATACAAATTTGCAAATGGTCTGTCAGGATAGACTACTTGGTGTTTTGGTAGATAATGTTTAACAAGGAAGGATACAAATCTGCAAATAGTCTGTCATAATAGACTACTTGGTAGATAATAATGTTTAACAAGGAAAGATACAAATTTGCAAATGGTCTGTCATGATAGACTACTTGAGTGTTTTGGTAGATAACAATGTCTACATGGAAGGATACGAATTTGCAAATGGTCTGTCATGATAGACTACTTGGTGTTTTGGTAGATAATGTTTAACAAGGAAAGATACAAATTTGCAAATGGTCCTTTATGATAGACTACTTGATGTTTTGGTAGATGAACTATGTCTGACATGGAAGAATACAAATTTGCAAATGGTCTGTCATGATAGACTACTTGGTGTTTTGATAGATAATAACATATCATGGACTGAACATATCAATATATCAATAAAAATAAGAAGTAAATTCAAGTGTATGAGAGACTATGACTTCTCAGTAGGATAAGACATTTTCTCCCAGAGAAAACTATTTTATAACAGTTACATACAAACCTATTTAGATTATTGTAATACAGTATGGGATAATTCAATTGATAAAAGCATAGCAAAGCTAGCACATCTTCAAAAAAAGAACATTTGCAATAATATCAATCCAGAAAGAAAATAAGGAAAATTTAGCTGGTAAGTTAACAATATTGCCTATTAAAGACCAAATCCATTTAGAATGCCACATTAATGTACAGGATATCCAATAATAGTGCTCCTGAATATTTAAAGTCACTATTCCAGTATAGGCTACCTGGTAATGCTCCCCACCTGTTATCCATGTCTACCAAACAGGATAAAATTCCCAAACCAGATATAAGGAATTATTCAAAAAATGTTTCCATTACTTTGGAACTTTGCTCTGGAATAGTATACCAGTTGAGATTAGAAATGCCCACTCTATTTCCTTCTTTGAAACCCAATTTATCCAGTGACCTCATACATATTTTTAAAAAGAGAATGAAAACAACTGTATTTGTATTAATAAATGCCTCAGGGCAACATTAAAAATACTATTTATCTATTTTGCCACTAATTGCATAATGTATGTATATTGACTATGTGAGTTCAATATGTAAGAGCAAGTACCCATCTGGTGAAAGGAAAGAAAGTACATGTATATATATATTGTGCCTATACATGTAAATGCTACTATGTATGAGGTATGCATGTGTGTGCATATGTGTTCCTTTGTATGAGGGCCTCAAGGTAGATTAGTTCTTCAGCCAACTGTGTTACCCTCTTAAATAAAGTATTTATTATTATGTTTAGTATTATTATTGGCTATTAATTTCTCACAGTATCCTTTCACATATATAACCTGAAATATAGCATTGAGTCAGCTTTAGTATATATAGCAGAGGGAACATGTTAAAACGTACTTAAACATGAAAAGTACCCAAATCAAAACATATTAAAGTCAAAACATACCCAAATTAAAACATTACCACACTCGGGTTGATACAAGTGTGTGACAGTGAGATGGCAGTGATCCCTAATGGAGAGCACTTTAGATCACTCTGTCACTCAGGGCCCCCTTTCAACCTTGTTGAGTTATTAAACTCCTAGTGTCAACATGTGAAGAAAGGCATGCTATGAGAATACAGACTATCTCCTCCCCCCAGATATGTATTAACATATGACACTGGATTATATATATATGTATATATATATATATATATATATATATATATATATATATATATATATATATATATATATATATATATATATATATATATATATATATATATATATATATATACATATAAGGAATGCAAATCATAGTGCACTGGATCCAGCTAAGGATCACATGTGTCAGGGATTGATTAAGATGAGTGCATTAAACTGACAACAATCAGTACAAAACTAGTATCTAACTAGCCTGAGTGAATGTGAACTCTTAATGAGTCTTTTTCAAAGGCAAATAGAAAACATAGACAAGACAAACTAATAAAATACAATGCTAGGACACTCTGTCAAAGTTCGGTTATGTATCAACTGTTGAGGCTCTTTGTACTTTTTGTAACTGTAGCTATATTGAATGGCACATTTGCATCATTTGCATAAATATGTGTGCATGTGCATGTGATTTGGATTTTTAACGTAGCTTGAATAATTTTTCAGCCATACCACTATAACTATACACACACACACACACACACACATACACATATACGGTACACACACATATATATATATATATATATATATATATATATATATATATATATATATATATGTGTGTGTGTGTGTGTGTGTGTTTTATGAGAGACTAATTATATAAAAACTATTAACATATTTCATAAATTGAAATTTAATTCATCACTTGTTGCTGTGAAAAATGATGTTTCATTTTGTATTATAGCATATAAAAAAAATAATTCAAACTAATGTGATGGAATCTGGGAATGTCAATATCGGTTAGAACGATAATAAGTATCTTGAAGGAAACAAAGCTATCGACATAGGAACTTCAATAAAGAAACATATTTCAACTAATATCTGATTTGGCATTCTTGCTTCAAGTTCCACTGCATTCCTGCAAACTGAAATGTAGATCAATGGAACTTAACTTCAAAACAATATCTATCTGCTTGTGTGAGAATTTTAATTTATTAGAAAAAGGTCATCAGGGTTAGTAAAGTCAAAATAAAGCATGATTTTAATTTATGGAAAATGTGTTGCCAAGCGTGTGACGCATTCATGAAAATTTGACCCCACGTTTCCCTGTCAGTCCACTGGGAACCATACAGAACAATATTGAACTTACAAACATAAATATGCACTACAGGACTATAATTCTTTATCTATTTTTTTTATTATGCAGAATACTGAAACTTATGAAATTGTTAATGCTCTTGAATGGGGTTTTCTAAGACTAAATTTAAATTTGTTATAATCAGTATTTTTATAATCAGGATTATTTAACTATCTTTCCTTTTATATCTTCAAAACAGTTAATGTTGCGGTAACTTTTTTAAAATAAAAATTAAATGACATACGTCCATTTTTCCTTTTTCTTTTCTTTCATTATACAAATACAACCTAAACAGGGACAGTGTCAATGGACCGACATAAAAACTGAGTTAAAAACGCCCCCGCTTTATGCTGAAGAGTTTATATTTGGCCTGTTATCGAATGAAAAATACAATAATAAGCATATTCCAAAGGGTTATCAACACTTTACCGAATACACTGTATTATACAGTACTGCCGCAGTGCTAAGTGATTATACAACGAATTCTGTATAGTTCTGCTGTGAAATTAATTTAACTTACAGATCTGGTGGAGAATGTTCGTCACATCTTAATCAGAGTTTCATTGAAGACTGTTTGTAACAAACCTGATTGACAGTGTCAAATTCAAATTAGCGGCAATATGACTTGCCTCTGCATGTTGAGGGGAAATGTTTACCTCTACACCGCTTCATGAACCTTTGGTTACCTAATAAAATAGATCTTGTCAAAATTAATTCCTTGTCCGATGAGGAGAATTGTTTATTGACTCTGTATCCATCAAAATAATTTTTAAAAAATTAAAAATATTTTAAACCATACTTCTACAAGAAACTGGCAAATACAAGTACAAACATAGCTTTTGTAGATTTATTACAAGCGATACTCTGGATGAAATGTCGCCCCGGGGGTAATGGTAGTCTTAGGCGTCCCCACCCCTCTCCTCCAGTGTAAAATGCGAAAAGAATTTTGTGCCTTTTGAGTACATTAATGCCGGAGGGGGGATAAATCTCTAATTCCTTCCCGGAACAAAATAGAAACATAAACAAGACGTGCGTGCTCGAAAGTGCGAAAACGCCTATAATTCAACCAACTGCTTGCAGAAAGGACCCTTTGGCATTATGGATCCCTTGTTTCAATAAAGAGTCCTTTTTGTTTTGACAAATGGTGTTTCTTTGTTGCTAAAATGACTTGTCGTCTGCCAACAGGATGACCCCGTTTACAAAAATGGTCAAAATGCTAATATGAATGATTTCTATAGAATCTTTTAGAATATACGAAATGTCATCATTAAACGTAGATTCTTCTCACTCTTTATTATTGTATTTATTTGTATTTTTTTTTTAAATTTTATAGTGTTTACTTGTGATACTAAATATGAACTTAATACTGTTTTTATTTATCTGCATAAATCTAGACTATTAATTTGAAACATGTATAATAAATGTGCTGATAACACATTTTTGTTGTTGCTTATTAGATAAGTAAGAAGCTATAAATATTCGTCACAAAACAAATGTCTTTCTTCTATAACAATTTACATTAAAAGTATTCAACGTAGGAAATGTCAATATATTTTGAATGTATAAATATACTCGTGCTTTTGTTTCATTTTATTTTTATTTTTTATTTGTTTTCTTTTTACCTTACAGTTTGTATTTATTGTCTTCTTATATATTTTACCTAGTATTAGTAAACCCAAATTAATTCACTCTCAAATACAGACACTAGATAAACGGGAATTATTAACAATTGCTGTTTATCTAGTCTCTTAACGCTACGATTTTAGTTATAAACATTTATTTGTTACAAGCTTTTAAAAATGTTTTTGTTGAGATTAAAAATGCATTGTTGCCGTTTAATAGTTGACTGCTTTAAGTCGTAAACCAAAATATTTTAGTCTTTTATTTATAAATGAAAAGTTCCTTTGGCAGTTGTGAATCCTTTTTTTGTATATTCGGTATGCAATAAGCAACACTTTTTGTTAAATTCAAGCTTATTTACACATTCAATGTTAAATTTTCATACATTTTTTTAAAAATAATAATTATTATTATTCGTTTTACAAACAAATATGAACGACTTTTATAAACAAAGACAAAAGTCCTTTAAACATTAAGGAATAGTTAATTTTCGGATATTTGGTCTTCGCCCAACAACACTTTTGTTAAATCAAAGTTTATAAGCATACCTGTTAGATAAAGAAATTTCGAATAATAAACATTTATCAGGATTGTCGTTTAACATTTACATGTTTTAAGCATTCAATTACAAACTTGGAAGGGTTTTATTGATTAAAAAAATTAATCTTGTATGCGGTACGTTTTACTTTTTTTGCGCTGTCAGTATAATAATAATAATAATAATAATAATAATAATAATGAGGACTTTGTATAGCGCCTAATCTTTAGAAGCTTTAAGATCTTTACAACATCTATAATGATATGACTACAAACAAACAAACAAACAAAAAAAAAACACTAAAAAACATGAAATGAGATAAGAAAAAAAAAATTGCTGAAAATATTTAAGGTAAAAAACATTATCAGGTCTTTAAGTTTCTTCTAGCAGTCAAAGAAGGTGAGTTTTAAGAGCACTCTTGAAAGGGATCAATGTGTATTTGTGTCTAATTTCAATGCACATTTCGTTGCACGTTGCTGGTCCCTGGTATGCAAAATAACGTTGTTTGCATGACTTCGTTTTCATAGTGTGAATAATGAGTATACGGTTGTTAGAAGAGGAGCATAAGTATCTTCATGGTGTACAGGTGTGCGAGGCCAGATAGGTATGTTGGACTCGAGTCCGTCAGTGAAACGTAGCACAGAGAACACATTTTGTGTTTGATGATGGATTGAATGAATAGAAAGTGTAGGGTATTGTGTGTTCATTAGTACTTTCAATACTGGACTATTGTAACTCAGTTCTCTCTGGTTCGTCTCAAAATCTACTCCGGAAACTTCAAAAAGTTCAAAACACAGCTGCTCGGATCATTGTTAGAGTACCACGAACAGAGCACACCTCCGCGCTGCTCTGTACCCTACACAGGCCATCCATTCGATCCAGAATCAAACACAAAATGTGTTCTCTGTGCTACGTTTCAATGACGGACTCCAGTCCAGCATACCTATCTGGCAGAGGAGAATGTCTAATGGTTTGTACTTTGTCACGGAAGAAATTTGCAAATAAGTACGGAATGTCTACTGGAGAGAAGGTAGTTGGAACTAATGTACATTTGTTCCTTGACATTAGTTTCTTAGTTATCTCGAAGAGCTCTTTGCAGCTAGAACTCTCCGTGATCTTATTAATGTAGTGGGATAATTTGGAGCAGCGAGGAGGTGTGCTCCGATCGTGGTACTCTAGGGATGATCCGAGTAGCTGTGTTTTTAACATTTTTAAGTTTCTGGAGCAAATAATGAGATGAACCAGACATAATTGATTTGTAATAGTCCAGTCCTGAAAGTACTAATGAACACAAAAGTGTTTTAGTGGCATCAATTGAAAGATATCTGCGAATGGAGCTGATGCATCTCAGCTCAAGATATGCAGACTTGCATATGTTTATGACATGTCGGTGCAATGTGGGAGTACTGTCTGGAGTAACACCTATTTCGTACTGGCTGTAAATTTAATATTGATGTTGCTGATATTTATTGTTTGAGGTAAAGGATGGGAATGCGAAAGTTTTTGTGTTGTGATAATATAAGCTTCAGTTGCATCATCATTCATCTGTAGATTGTTACACGTCATCTATTATCTCACATCAGAAATGCACCTCTCGTTACTCCTTTTATGGTAGCATCAACTTCAATTGGACGGCTAGCTTTGTATATTTGGTTGTCATCAGCGTACAATTGGTGAGATACTGGATGACGATATATGACACTTGAGAACGGCTGAGTGTATAAAATGAAGAGACGATGTACAGGAACAGACCCATGTGGAACACCACAACATAGACCAACTGGGCTGGAGTATATTCCATTTGTAAATACAATGTGTGTCCTGTCGACTACGTAGGACTTGAACGACAGTAAGTCTGTATTGTGAATGCCAAATACATGCTGGAGTCAGTGAAGAAAATTGCGTCAAATGCTGTAGGCAAATAAAGAAGGGTAATGATTGTAATCTTTCCACTATATAAAGCAGAGAGAATGTCAGTAACGACTTTCAAAAGAGTAGTTTCAGTAGTGTGGCAAGAATGCAGACTGTGCATTGCTATAAAATAAAAACAGTTTGAATACAGATGAGATACAAGTTGGGTTAGAACAACTTTTTCTTATTTTTTGTTTTATGAACGGGAGGTTAGAAACTGTGCGGTAGTTCTTAAATCGTTTTGGTCAAGTGTTGGTTTCTTCAACAGAGGCCTTACAATTGCAGTTTGGAAAAAATGATGGAAATTCCCCGGATGAGAGAGAGGTAGCTCAGACTTGGTGGAGAGCCAAAGCCTCTCCGCTTTACGGCGGTCTCTTTTTAGCAGTGCGAAGCTGGTCCCTAACACTGCTATACCATGGAGGACACGTATGAATTGATACTCTGCGCTTGGTGGCTGGGGTATGTTTTTGAAGTAACGAACGCAGACAGTTATCTAGTTGTTTTGCTGTAGGAGGTAAACAAGTTGTTAGGTTTGCTTGGATGTCATGCATTAGTCTGGTTCCATTTATCATACGGAGGTTCCTCTTGGTAGCAAATAAAGGTGGAGGGTTAGGGACTGATATGTCGAGATGGCATATAATGCAGAGGTGATCTGATGCAAGTTCGTAGACACAAGGGTGGACCGTAGAAAATTATCATCAGGTCTATGAAGAATCCAGTCTAAAATGTAGCCATGTTTATGGGTGGGATGGTTAAAAACATCAATGGAATCTATGAGGTTTGATGTGTATGGGTTTCCAGGACAGTCAAAGTGAAAGTTGAAATCTCCAAGAATAATCAGGTTTCCACCTATCGAGTTTCTATACTCCAGATGATTCGGAACTGCTCGAAAAAGAGAGATTCAGCCAGCTTGTTGTTTTTTTCTACTAGGAGGAGGGCGGTAGAGGCAGAAAAAAATGGTCTGAATGTTGTGTTTTTGAAACAATTCATCATGGATTTCTTTGTCGTGACAGCAATTCCAACCCCGCGAAAGTGGCGAGGGAACGACTTGATAAAGTAACCGGTGGGTGTTAGATCCGCGTTCTTGGGCTCATCGTC
Source organism: Unio pictorum (assembly GCA_030141615.1). NCBI lineage: Eukaryota > Metazoa > Mollusca > Bivalvia > Unionida > Unionidae > Unio > Unio pictorum. The sequence continues at coordinate 2,825,376 of JARLTB010000242.1, forward strand.
TGATGTTTTTAGATATGTTTATGTCAGGAAGAAGACGTCGATATTCTGGTCGCTGATAAAATTAATTATATCTGTGTGCATTTCCGGTGGTCCTACTGATTGGGCATTGAATAATGCAATACGCATTATACCACTATCTCTGGGATAGTTGACACAAAGGCTAATGATTTAATAGGGATTTGCACCAAGTTATTGAAACAATTGTGAATGTATATAAGATGTGAGTTTTTACTTTTTGCCTCCTTGTTTCACCACAAAAAGAAGTACAACATGGGTCAAAAGTTGTGGACCACAACGAAAAATTACAAAATTGGTGAATAGTTTACCAATACCATCAAACAGCTATACGCCAATGCTACCAGTGCAATAATTTCCCAAGGTTCTGTGTTAAACTGGTTCCAGACAAAAGTCGGTGTACGTCAAGGCTGTCTCCTGTCACCCATACCTTTCATTATTACTTAGCGCGCATTATGAGCGAAGCCCTGGGAAACCACTATGGGACAGTCAGCATTGGAGGGCGTAACATCACCAACCTTCGCTTTGCAGACAACCTGGATGGGGTAGCAGGCAGTGAAGACGAGCTTGCCACCTTCGTGAAATAACCTGGATGAAGCATCTTCCAGATCTGAGATGGAGTTAGGCACTGAGAAGACAAAGCTGATCACAAATAGTGGGAAACAAATCTTACCCACGATTAATGTGAGAGGACAGGAACTGGAAATAGTGAGCTAGTTTAAATATCATGGTTCCATAATCACGGAAGAGGGATCAAGAGCAGAAACTTTGTCACGAGCAGCACAAACAACAGCAGTTATGTCAAAGCTAAGACCCATCTGGAGAGACAAGACTATCTGTCTGAAAACTCAAGTTAGACTATTGAGAGCACTAGCTATTCATGTGAGGCCTGGACCCTGACAGCAGAATTACAACGAAGAATCCAGACACTTGAAATGAGTTGCTACATAACCATCCTTGGCATCTTTTACATGGATCATATCACAAACGAAGAAGTGCATAACACCATCAGGCGCAAATTAGGTCAATATGAAGACATCCTCTCCACCGTCAAATAGAGAAAGCTGAAATGGTATGGCCATGTCACTAGAACAAACAGTCTATCCACAACAGTACTACTGGGCAGCGTCTAGGGTGGCAGAAGGAGATGTAGACAGGCAAAAAAGTGGACTGAGAATGGACCAGGAAATGTTTTGCGGAGACACAGGCATTGGTATATGATCGAGACAAGTGGATATAACTGGTCAGATGTTCAGCAGCACAGCGCCTCGACGACCACACTAGGTCAAGAGACCACAGGAGTCTGACGTTTTATCAATAAAGTACGGCGAAATGTCTGACAAATTGAAATACCCTTAACAATAACATACATGTTTATACTTTATAGATAAAACGTCAGACTCCTGTGAAGAGACTGATGATGATGATTTCACCACAACATGAATTCTATTTATTATTAACTGATCTAATAATAAAAGTACATTGCAGCATACAACAGTTTGTTTGTAACCTCATGCGCATGGTCTTAGCATTCAACAACCAACAAAATATAAGATTTAGTATCAATTTATTGAGAAATCGACCTATTATCGGAGACAGGTACCGCTACAAGAGTTACTTCCCTTACATTATTGTGTCACGTGATGAATTGAAGGCTTACGCGAAGGTCTCAGGTGTTAGTACGACGTAAAGTAAGACGTTATATTTGTGATTATGTTTATTTTAGCTTTGTTTCTAAAGGCAAGTTTTGTATAGTGTTAGGTAATTTAAATGATGTTAGTGAGCTTTTTCACATGGAAGCTAAATTTAATCATGTCGTTTTCATTTTTACAGACATCTTGATAAAGGTGACATGACATAAATAGACTCTACAGCAGTAACACTTAGGTCTACTTCCTGAATACTGATAAGCGAACCAACCAACCCATAAGGTAATGAGGATTATTTATATTAAACTTTATTCACTAGTTTGAAACGCTTAAATAATAAACTCCTCTAGTAAGACATTAACCAATGAATAAGTTATCTGCCTTTTTTTGTTTACATGACTCTTGGTCAATACTATATAGTACGACGGTGTTTGGGGACCAGTCATTGATATTCAGTAGGGAGCAGGGGCCAGTTTTTATGTACAAATTTATTGCCGCAATCATCGACCTAGTATATAAAAAAAAAATTAAAAAACTAAAATACTCAAGTGAGGTCAGTAAGGTCCATATTTTAGATGCCCATATTAAAACTAATCATAATAATATTATACACATGACTAGAAAAGTCAATGTCAGTTCATAGCAGAAGCAGTTTATGCACTCCATCCCCAAATTTATAGCTGCAATTTTCATATCCGAAGGTCATATTTGACACCATATGAAGCCCTTAAACTAGATGACAATTTTGAAAACACTGGGTACTAAACAGGCTGATGCAGTTGAAAATAGTTTTCATCTAAGCTGTTTTTGAGATCTTCATCTTCCCCCAAATCCATTTTTATTGTTATGGGGGTCTAGCTCTTCTTCTTAGCCTTCTATTGGTATTTCACTATCAACATACTGCAGAGTAACTATGGAAGGTGATGCCTGATATCAGTTTCAAGAACAACAGAAGCCCGAAACACCTAGTTCACAAATATATCCATATCTTTAATTAGTAAGCAATAATAGCAGAAAAAGTCGCACTGTGGCTTTAAGTTTAAGAAATTTGTCAGGAGCCAATTTACGAAATGAGACCCTGTCAACTTAGTACGGGGACCAGCCATTTAATATTCATTGTGGGTTGGGTCTTTCGCACTGCCATATTTTTGGGTTTGTATATCTACTTCAGGATATGTATTCTTATAATTTATCCAAATCAAATCAAGAATAGTTTTTTCTTGCAAATATTTGGAGTCTTAGGCTTGTTTAAAGGTTTTAGGTCATCCCTTTCTTATGCATTTTTCCCTCAAAATAAAATAATTTACCTGTTACCAGCCTTTTGAGATGATTTCTCATTCAGTTGAACAAATTTGCTTATCTTTCATGAGGGGCCATAGGTGGCCAAACAGTCTAAAGCGCTAGCCTTTACAGATCACTGTCATCTCACCTATCCATTATGGCTGAGTCTCAGGCTCTGCCAGCGTGGTTAAGTGAAAAAGCTGCCACTAGCTTTTCCTGTGGGTCAGTGGCTCTTACCACTTTTTTGTGTGGATTCTTCCTCTACCAGTTATACTGGCCATCATGTATAGCCTATCTTGCACAGAGAAATGGCTTTAAATCCAAAAAATCAAACAAAACAATCTATCATGAAATCATCAAATTCAAAACCTTATTTTCTATTACTGGTATATAATTTACATAAATAATATGTATTCAGATGTAATTAAATAGTTTCTCTTCAAATATTTCAAACCCACTTTGGACTGGCAAGTTCCATTTATATTTACAAATGGTTGCTGAGGAATGGGCCAAGAATTTTTTTGTTGTTATAGAGTTTTAATGCCATTTTTTCAGCGCACGATAGGCTATACATGGCGGCCAGTATTAATGGTGGAGGAAGAACCCAGGAAACCCCCCGGAAAAAAACCACTGACCCATGAGAAGCTACTGGCACGCCTTCTCACATACCCACATTGGCCGAATCTTAGACTCGAACTCATGCAGACAGAGGTGAGATGGCAGTGATTCTTACCGGAGAGCACTTGAAACCACTCTGCCACTCAAGGCCCTGGTATTACTTTTAGATGAATATCTATGTGGATGGGTGTCATTTGAAGCAGTCAGTACTCTTTACTATGTAGGATGAGTACAGCTGTAATTTTTACCAAAGTTTGTAAATGTATACAACATTCTCATCCTGATCTACATGGTGTGTTTATTGGCTACTAATTGTATATAAGCTATTGTTAATGTGCATGCTGTATCACACTCAACTTGTTTTCTCTGTTATGCCTTGTACAAACACATGATCAGATTCTGACAGGAGTTGGTTTTGAAGATAATCATCTTCTTTGAATGCATCTAACTATTTAGGTCAGACATTCCAAGGATACATGAGTTTGCTAGGGTTTCACAACTACTGGTACCATGTACTGGCAAGTGTGGGAAAAATAAGTACTGGTACAAGGCCAGATTTGATTAGAATATTGTAATCAGCCAATCATATCAACATGGTTTATCAATTACCATAAGACTAAAGAGATATGTTGAACACAATACTTTTGAAAATAAAAATAAAGTTGATATATTTCTGTCCTTTACAGGAGCTGCATTGATAAGCAACATCACATGTAGAGCTTTGACAGCTGTAGTTCATGGTTTAAAGTAAGTAGTTAAAGATTTGCAAACACTATTTTGTTTCAGTAGCTTGGCACAAGTGAAAGCCTTAAACTACAACATAACAAATACAAAAAGTAAAAGCAGAATCGTGAAATACCTACATAACAAAGAAATATTTCAGTATTCAAGCACTTGTGTCACAATGTCTTAAAAGATTATTGGTGAGCGTTTTCAAGTTTGAGAGTCACTGTTTTAGTGTTGATGTTGATGAATAATTTCCCTAAAATACAAAGTGGAAGAGTTCAACTTGCAATATGGTCATCAATGTTCAGTCAATTCCAAGTGCAGTTTATTTTATTTTCTCAGGCCAATGTAATATTGTCAACAAAAGCATATAAATGTTGGGGTGGGGGCTGAAAATATTTATCATATAAGTGAAATATGACAGCTTGCATTAATTTACTAAGTACTCTATACATGTATATGAAAACTCCATGAATCTGAGTATAGGTCACATGTTAGAAAATTCATGTATCAGTCATATAATAATAATGAGGACTTTGTATAGCGCCTGATCTTTTGAAGCTCTAAGCCCTTTACACCATCAATAATGATATGATTACACTACAGAAAAATAAATGACAAAAACAATGAAATTGGAAAACATAAAAACATGCTGAAAACATATAAGATACAAAACACAAATAGGTCTCTAAGTCTGTCCCTGCAGTCGAAACAGGTGAGTTTTAAGAGCACTCTTAAAAGAGACCACTGTGTCTTTGTGTTTAATTTCAATGGGCAATTCATTCCATGTCGCCGGGCCCTGGTATGCAAACGAACGTTGTCCATATGACTTTGTTTTCACTGTGGGAACAATGAGTATACGATTATCAGAAGAAAAGCATAAGGATCTAGCTGGTGTATACACATGGGTGAGGCTGGATAGGTATGTTGGACTGGAGTCTGTCACTGAAACATAGCACAGAGAACAAATTTTGTGTTTGACTCTGTATTGAATTGATCCCAGTGTAGGGTACAGAGCAGTGGTGAGGTGTGCTCTGATCGAGGTAATCTAAAGATGATCCGTGGAGCTGTGTTTTGAACTTTTTTAAGTTTCTGGAGTAAATATTGTGATGAACCAGACAGAATTGAGTTACAATAGTCCAGTATTGAAAGTACTAATGTACACACAAGTGTTTTAGTGGCATCAACGGACAGATATTTACAAATGGAACTGATGCGTCTCAATTCAAGATATGCAGCCTTGCATATATTCATGACATGTTGGTGCAATGTGAGAGTACTGTCTAGAGTAACGCCTAGGTTTCGTACTGACTGTGAGAGTTTAATGTTGTGTTGCAGATATTTATTGTCTGAGGTAAAGGATGTGAATGAGAAAGTCTTTGTGTTGTGATCAGAATAGCCTCAGTTTTATCATCATTCATCTGCAGCTTGTTACATGTCATCCATTATTTCACATCAGAAATGCAACTCTCTACTCCATGGATGGTAGCATCAACTTCAGTTGGGTGGCTAGACTTGTATATTTGGGTGTCATCAGCATACAATTTGTGTGACACTGGGTGATGATCTATGACACTTGAGAGCGACTGAGTGTATAGAATGAAAAGAACAGGTCCAAGAAGAGACCCCTGTGGAACACCATAACATACATCAATTGGGCTGGAGTGTATTCCATTTGCAAATATAATTTGTGTCCTGTTGGCTAAGTAGGATTTGAACCACTGTAAGACTATATTCTTAATGCCAAATACATGCTGGAAGCGGTGAAGTAATTTATCATGGTCTTTCTGTACCATTAGAAAACACAAATAATACCATGCTTGTCTTTGTTTCATCTATATCCAATTGTCAACAAACATGGCACTAAACAATTCAATGTGATATTCATTGTTGCCAATAAAATATGGCTGTATAGTTGTTGTTTGTATGCTACATGTATCATTATTTAAGATGGCCAAGATTTTGATATCTTTCAGAGGCTACCAAAGGGATGAGGCTATCAAAGGGAAATGAAAACATATATTCTTATGAGATATCCCACCTTCAACAAACTTGATGGCTCGATGTAATGATCTATCAGAAGAACATTATGCAATAGCTGGGCAGCAAGTTCAAAGATTTCGACTAGCAGCTTGGGTGGGAAAATGTGCAGTTCTTTACAATGACTGAATTCAGAAGCAGAAAGACCCCGAGATGTACATGTGGTTATTAGAAGAGTACATCAGAATTTTAGCACCCATTATTGTGTTCATTTCTGATTGTAGCCAGATAAATAGTCCAAGCGACCTTGAAATCAAGACTTGCACAAAACGTTTGTAAATTTGGATAATTATTTTGGGGTTAAACGGCAAACCAACTGATTTTAATGAGATTCAGAAAAGTGCTAAAGTTGCTGGAACTGACAGTTTTGACAGGATACTAGCCATGGGTAAGAAATTGTGTGATGCCTGGCTTAGTGTTTGGAATAAGATGGTCACCACTCCATGGATTGACAAAATTCGGTCTCACCCTGAAGGACTAACATGCTAGACAGCTGTCAGGCTATTCTGCGCATCTAAGGTCACCAATATTGGTGGAAAAAAACGATATCAAAAGAACTTAATGAAAATCAAATTCTGTAATGCTTACCAATTGAAAAGTGGCAATCGTCTCCAGAATATTCTATTCAAAATAATACTAATTTTTCCCACATGGGATACCACCTCTATGTTTTCATGACTCCATATATGGTGGACTATTCTGCACATGGCTTTTAAAAAGATGTAATGTTTATGCATCAGGCTATGAAACTGAAATACATTACTTTGGAATCATTCTGTTAGCATTTTCCAGCCAAAATTAATTTTCAACCAAAACAGCACATGATCCAATGTTTACCGAAATGACGTATCGTTGTGCAGAATTACACGATGCACCAAATAGGCTGATATGGTTGTACATTGAAGCAACAACTACTGGTCATACAACTTCTAAAAACTATTGGATGAAAGGTCATTCTAATTATCTCTCGTTTCTGCAATTTGCATTTCCCCATGGAAACAAAAATTTAAAATAATGGTTTGTCAATATAATTCTTGGTCATCCAATTTGCACCTGAATTCAGTTAAACTATAATAAGGTGGATTTAGTGTTTGAATACAAGCATCTATAAGACTGAGATCATCTGTAGATTTGTGTTGACTGATTTCTGACCCATTGTAATTTTGTGATTTAATTGTCTCCCTTGAGGAGCATTACAATCGGATCTGCTGATCAGTCATAACAGAAATTTATAGAGTATAACAAGCAACGAGTTTATGAATGTTGAAGTGGAAGATAACCAATTTCTTTAGGGTAAGATCATCTGCTGTGGTTGATACTACAAAGCAGGGGAAATCTCTTATGTTCCGGTGTGAAGTGAATATGTCACACAAACTGATGGCACAGAAATAGTTGACACCTTGTCTACAGAGCATGTGGAATGAAAACTGGAGGCTGAGAAAAAGAGGAAAAAGGAACTGAAATTTTAAGACAAGTGGTTGAGAAACCTACAACTGGTTAAAGTAAAAATTAAATGGAGGGGTGTTCTGTGTCAGGTATATAAAAAGGGTAATCCATTTACTTAATGAAAATGGTTGCACAAGTTTTCGAACACCAACTTGGACCATGGTAATGGAATCAGTATATCATATCCAAGCACATGGGGAAACTGTAATACATAAAGAATTCCAGTCAGCAACAGTTAATGTGGTTTCATATATGGTGTGAAAAAGTGCTGACATCATTTGTGCCATGTGGACAGTGTATAACATTGCATATGAGAGCCAAAAAATATATCATCCTACAGTGATGAAGTGAAATTTGACTTTGAATCCAACCTGGTTAAATTTTTCAGTAAATATATTAAACCAACACTGTCACAACAAAGAAGAAAGATAAATGATACACTTGTCCGTATAACATTTCTGGGACAAAAATGACCATTAGAGATAAAAGTCAGGGGTGTGTTTGTGTTTCAAAATTAACATGGTGCCAAACTCCTGGAATGGACAATTACCTGAGACTTATTTTCTATAATTATATGATATTTGTACAAGTAATGAAAAACTCTTCTGTTGGAAGTGTCTACATATATTGTATCTGAACATGGTCAGCCTGTTGAGCAATTGGTCTCCATGATGATAATATGAATAGAAGAATTATGATCTCTTTTCATATCTACTGACACAGGAAAATAATGAAAGGATAACAACAGCTGTGAGATTGAATCCCCAAGATAACCATGCTACTCAGAAATAGAAATGTGTATGTATGGTTGTAGATGCTATTTGGAGAATCACCATGGCAACCACTATTTGCTGTGGTTGGAATCACAACATCAACTAAGAAAGTCACATTAGTTGGAATTGTTCTCGGTGCCATATAAGTAGTAACTGGTGTGATTGTCAGCATGGGTAAAATAATCTTTAAGATAAAACCATTACTATGGCTGAGTTCGAGACCATATTGGAGAAAATGGAAAATCATCAACATTTCTGAGCTAAGATGGAAAATGGATAGTGTATTTACAGGCAGTAAAAGTCATATAATTTTTCTTTTAAAGCATGAAATTGCCTGGAAGATTATATCATATATTACACTCTCCATGTTACCCAAAATATCTGGTATCAGCCAGAAAGATATAGTCTACAGTTGGTAGCATTTAAGTCCATAAAAACATCTTACTTTGGCAAGAAAGATCCAAGTGCTTGGATTGAATGATTTGTAATTGAAAATTTTGGATCTTAATTTAAGAATATCAGAAAAGAAAGATGATCTTGTTGAGCCACTAATTAGGCTTGTTATGCACAGTAATTTAGCAGTGTCTGGATGCCTTTTTGTAAAACTTGTAGAGTATTTCATAGAACAATAATATGAAATGAATGCCAACAGATATTGTAAATATAATTTGGGAAAAAAGAGTTTGAATAGCCAGCTATGTTATAAATCCAAATCACACATACATACACACGCCAGCTCACAAACTGATTTGTATGCCCTGGTCAGTGTCTGTTGGAGTGACCATGTGATCATTGATGCAAATCATATAATGTATTCATGCCAGTCTTGTCTTGCTGATGGACCTTGTGGACAGTGTACTGGGTAGTATGATAACAGTGGTTTTGTTGATTACTGATCTAGGTTGAAGCCTTCTACCCTACATGACTTTATTCTTTCATGGGCACCTGTGGGTAACATTTGTGCATGGGCATCTGCACTTGATACGAAGACAGAGTCATGTGGGATGGAGGGCTCAAAACCATATTATCATACTACTAAAGAATGGTTTATTCATGTATAAAAACATGTAAATTACAGCATCATTTCAACAGAAATATAGGACACATTTTGTCTTTACAATTTTTCATTACTATACTGTACAATATCATAGGGATAGTTGCTTACAATCCTAATGAACTCCAGAGTTGGAACCATTCCCATTTACTATATTACCATTATTACTAACTTATAAATGGAGTTGAATTACAAAGAACATAAACTGTCTAGAAACATGGTATGTGACACAAGTATGACATCATGGAAAACAGATTGAGTGCTTCAGATAACATAAATTATGCAATAACAGTTCTTTGTGTATTTGGATTTGACTAATATAAGCATGTATAAATGGTGATAACAACACAATTTATTTTCTATTCATTTCAGTGGTAAGACACCTGGTGCTGGATTTGTGGATAATTAAATGAAAAGAATCACCTGAGATGGAAGAGGATATTTATGATGATGCATTTTCCATACTAGCCTTAGACAGATCCAAATATGTGACACAGCCAAAGAACTCATCCTTTTGTTCTGAAGACTCACTTTCCCCATCCCATGTATCATCAATTCCAGACAAAGATTTTGCAAGAGATAATAATTTTGAAATTGTAGAAAGAGATGACATTGTGTATGATTTAGCTAGTCGTGTAGAGAATAGTAGCCCAGTCAGAGGCAGGGGACAAAATGCTTTCGAGAAATCTGAAGATTTTATTAAGTATTGTCCAACTCCATTTAGAGTGGCAGAAGAGTCAAACTTTACACCACAGCCTTTGAGTGTGAAAAGTGGCCAAATGAACAAAACCACCCATATTAGTGGTAAATCTGACTGCCCAGATGAAGAAGATGTGTACAAGGATGCTTATCCAGAATTGACCGTTTGTTCAGCCAATCAGCGATGGATAGCAACTGAATCAGCCGTATCTGAGGAATTCAAAATTAAGTCAAAACGTAAATCAAGAACTTTGCCAAGAGGTTAGTCCAAGCTGAAATTTTATCCATTTACTAATCTGCATTAAACACGGATTGATTTTAGTTTAAATCATCTAGAGCCTACTTTTCAAATTAGTTAACGAATGCATCGTTTATATTAATCCATTAATCCTCTTGCAGATAATTGTCTTTAACAGTTTTGCATCTATGATTCTATGAGTATGGGACATTGCATCTCCCAGACCACAAATTTAGATTTGGCCACAATTTCAGAGTGATTAGGAGTAATACCTCAGTAGATCACAATGTTTTCTTAAAATTGGAGTAAAAAAAGCTACAAAGGTACATGTACTTTTGTACCATATAAATCTTTACAATTTCACTATTGTATTTTCCGGCCTATAAGTTGATTCGGAGTATAAGTCGATTTCATCAGTTTTGTAAATTTTCCATCCTTCGTCCATATATAAGTCGATTTGGAGTATAAGACGAGGCCAGGTCAGTATCTTGGCTTTGTATTTTACACTAGTAATGGTATTGTTGTATGATATTCCATATTACCAGCAATCGTGAAATTGCTTTACCAATGCTAACATGCTTGTGATTTTACTTCTGAACAAATCAGAACTATATTCTGTTATCAATTGACACAGCCGAATAAACAGTCCATGTTTGTTTTATTATAATTGAAAGCACAGCCATATTGTAGTTCATTTTATTACCTGTAGTTATGAACGTAACTTATATAAACTTTCAATGACACAATCCATATCGATTCGGAGTATAAGACAAAGACCTGACTTTCAAGTAAAAAAAAAGTATCGACTTATAGGCCGGAAAATTTGGTATTCATTACTTGTAAGATTTTTCATTTCAAAACTTTTGTTTTTTTGGAATGAAATTTGGTAAACCTTTGAATTTAGTTAACTGTGGGTCTTCTGCAACAGTGTTTCAAATGCTTTCCCTGCTTGCTACTGCTCTGGTGGCCTAGTGGTTAAAGTGTCTGCCACGGATATGATAGGTCACAGGCTTGAACCCAAGCCAAGTCATACCAAAGACTTCTAAAAATCATACTAAAAGCTGCTTTGCTTGCCACTTAGCATTAAGATGTTAGTGCTAGAACTGGTCGACCTGGTGTCAGGATAATACAACTGGATGGGACATAATACCACATGTCTGAAGCATGATGCCCCAGTGCCATATATCACTAAAAACAGCTACACTGCAGACATCATAGTGATATGACTGGAAAAACTGTTAAAGCTATAATGTTTAACATCCAAATAACACACACACACACACACACACACACACAATTTTCTGCTTACTGTTAGATGAACTACAGAGTCATGACTCGTGTGTATGACCAATTTTGCTTCATAGATGCTTGCATTATTGAAATAAAACCATATAAAGATTTCAAATAACTGACAAGTATAAAGGAATTTGCACATCCATCTAAGCTGGTATTTATCATTAGCAGATTAGACTGGATCTTTATATTTACTTCTATCGTGATACTTTTTTGATTGAAAAGTGTCTGTAGCAGCTTCTGTTTTAGCTCTACTGGTTGTCTGTCATCTGTCTATCTATTAGCACTAGTTTATTGTCACTGCTTAGAGGATATTTCAGGCCTTTGTTGGTCATAAATGAAAATGGTACTACTCAAACGTACAATATGGCCAACATAGCAGCTGTTTTGAAATCTTGTTATTGTGAATCAATGGTCATATCAATGTGAGGTTTTCACAGAAAGGCTTGTTATGGTGGGCGCTCACAAGTTATTATGTACTTCTGTGAGAGTGACATATGTAAGGGGAAGTTGTTTGCATTTGATGTATGCACAGTGGAGAGAATGTTGACATACTTTAATGTTACTTTGATGTAATGTGGCTGACATTTTGTTGGCTGTTGTACTAATGGAAAATGTACATGATCTAAGTACACTGGTAACTAAAATGACTGCACCCTTGTGCTAAAAAAAAATCAGCCTGAATTAGTCTCAAGTACACTATCTTTAGCAGTTATTAAAATACGGAAAATTAATTTTATTTTGCCAGGCTAAACAATACCAGCTTCTAACAGTAAAATGATGAATTACCAAATATTTAAAATGTAAAGAAAAATATATCAGCTCTTTGTTATACAAATTTAACTCTTAAGTCCAAGTGAAAATGACAAAGTGGAGTAAGCAGTTTTTTTAAAAGGAGCACATCTAACACATCTCACACCCATCAACCATACACAAAAATAAAGGGAATCAAATGTTCTTGGAACAATGCCTAAGATATACAAGGTCTTTTTTTTAAATAGCCAGTATAACCAGTGAAGAAACCCTGTGAAATTCTTTTTCTTTAAAAATCTAACCCTTCGCAAAAATGAAACTGTTGAGTGCCACCTATAATGCCCAGTTGGTACTAAATAAAAATAGTTCTGATCTAAAGGTTTATATGGCCACCCCAGCAGCCATATTGAAAACCTTGTCACTTCTTTCCATGAATGCTCAATATTAACATGATATTTTCACTATAAGACATATTATTGATCCTAAATTATAATGGTATTGATCTGATTTCAATATGTGACCATCTTATATTATTGAGTTTAAATTGTAATGGTGTTGATCTGATTTCCAATATATGACTATCTTATATTATTGAGTTTAAATTATAATGGTGTTGATCTGATTCCAATATGTGACCATCTTATATTATTGATCCTAAACTATAATGGTGTTGATCAGGTTCCAGTATGTGACCATCTTATATTATTGATCCTAAACTATAATGGTGTTGATCAGATTCCAATATGTGACCATCTTATATTATTGATCCTAAATTATAATGGTGTTGATCGGAATATTTGACCATCTTGAAAATCTTGCAATCTTTGATTTTGCTACTTATTTGATATGAGAATTTTCATCAGAAGCGTTGTTAATAGTGACTGGTTGGTCTTTAATGAAAATAAAGGCTCCCAGTCAATTTGAAACTGAACAGTCATTTGACCTTTGACCCTATATTCTCAAGAGAGAATAAACATATCGAGAATCACAGCTAAAATCTCAATAGTCTGTAATTTTTGATGTAAATGAGCTAATAATTGGGATTTTTTATTTTACTTAAAGCAGACTGATGTTTATTTCTTGTCTCATGCTGAATAAAGAGAAACATGAAGCATTTTATATAAAAAAAAGATGAGCAGAAAGTGCTAATTTTGTATGAATGTGGGTATATTTGGTATATTAAACTGAAAAGATTATTTTATACTTAAATTTTTTGAAGATTACACATGTCATATATTTTCACTGTATTTCCATTTTTTAAAACACTTTTAACACACTAAAAATTCACTTATCCACTTCTACTAATAATTTTTTTTTAAAGTGGAAGATATTTTTTTTTAGTTTCTACAGAATAGTTAGTATCGTTCTGTTTCTTTGAAATCTGATGCATGCAAACTTAAAAATCATAGTCAGATGTAAACTGTATTGCTTGAATCCTCAGGCTGCATTTTTATTCTATACCTAAGGTATCAGATTTTTCTTACCAATTTCATGTTAGTGTTTTTTATGCAAATGCTGTCCTGTGTACCGGTAAGTATATATGCATTAATTGGATGGTATTATCTCCCTTTTGAGATTCATGACAGCATCACATGTAATTAATTTCAAATATAAATAAATGTAGCTCAAGACCCGGACTATAAATGTCCATTATATTGTTGTTGTTGTATGGTTTAATGCCATTTTCAGCACAAGATAGGCTATACATGGCGGCCAGTAATAATGGTGGAGGAAGAACCTGGGGAAAACCCCCGGAAAGAACCACCGATCCAAGAAATGCTACTGGCAAGTTTTCTCACATACCCACATTGGCTGAATCTGAGACTCAGACCCGCTCAGACAGAGGTGAGATGGCAGCGATCCATAATGGAGAGTGCTTTAGACCATTCGGCCACTCGGGGCTGAATCCATTATGTAATCTCACAGGCTGTTTACCAATATGTAAAGTAATTCTATGAAATAAATATTTCATTTGACCAGTGTCTAACCTGCAGTAACTGTTTCTGATCATATGATCTACTTTCTCTTGACAGGGCATAAACCGTTTCTGGAGGAACCTATTTTCCACAAAGCTGAAGATGGAGGTAATTTTTCTTACTTATTTTTCTTTATGTGTAAAAGGAGCCATTTTTGATCACTTAGTCTCTGTAAGCATCTTTATGTACAATGTTGAAGAAGTCTTGCTATAACAATGTGGCATCATGACATAAATGCTTTCTACTATGGAAGAGCTTGAAGCTATGAAGCAAGAAATATTTTCATGGGGGTGATGCTTAATGAAATCTTTATAGCCCTGTAATAGCCCTTTCAAGAGTGTTCTTAAAACTCACCTTTTTCAACTGCAAGAACTAACTTAAAGACCTACCGTAATAATGTTTCCTACCTTAAATATTTTCAGCATTGTTTATGTTTTTCGATTTCATGTTTTTTAAATCTTTTTCTGTAGTCATATCATTATAGATGTTGTAAAAGGCAATGAGCTTCTAAAGATTAGGTGCTACACAAAGTCCTCATTATTGATATTATTATTAATATATAAAATCCACCATGTTATAGCATGGTTTAAACCTTTATGGAATCAAACGACCATGTTATAGCAAGGTTTAGACCTAAATGAACTCCAACTACCATGGCATAGAAAGGTTTAGACATAAATGAACTCAACTACCATGGTATAGAAAGGTTTAGACCTAAATGAACTCCAACTACCATGGTATAGCAAGGTTTAGACCTAAATGAACTCCCAACTACCATGGCATAGAAAGGTTTAGACCTAAATGAACTCCCAACTACCATGGTATAGAAAGGTTTAGACCTAAGTGAACTCGAACTACCATGGTATAGAAAGGATTAGACCTGCATGGACTCCAACTACCATGGTATAGCAAGGTTTATATCTGCATGGACTCCAACTACCATGGTATAGCAAGGTTTACATCTGTATGGACTCCAACTACCATGGTATAGCAATGTTCAAACAGTTAGCTCTCTGTTATGACTTATAACACGTTATGCCATACACATAGACATATTAAAACTCACCTTTTTCGATTGCAAGAATGAACTTAAAGACCTTATAAAGTTTCCTACCAAAAATATTTTCAGCATTTTTTATGTTTTCTATTTTCATTGTGTTTTGTGTTTTTTTTAGTAGTCGTATCATTATAGATGTTGTAAAGAACTTAGAACTTCTAAAAATTAGGCACTTTACAAAGTCCTCATTATTATTATTATTATATCTATATTCATTTATCCATCATTCCATCCATCTATGTGGCAAAATTTAATTTCAATAAAGAAAACGTTAGTGGGAATACATATGGTTGGATTTCAACCATATTTAGACTGAAGCACCTTTTAGTAAGATAAGATCTCAAATGAATTGGTTGAAATTCAACCGAGTAATTTTTACAGAGTTATAGCCCAGGATTGTTCCATCTCTAGACATTGGTATCCACAGTACAACTTTATCGTGGATAGTTGTACATCAAGAATGTGTGTTATACAGCTTTATGTTAATGAGACCTTCAACAAGGATGATTTCTAGGTATCATTTGCAGGTCCTATGGACACAGATTGGCTATCTTTCTATCATATGATAAAATACCACCGTTCATTTAAACAAGTTTGATACATACATGTATTTTGAAGAGAAGACATTAACACTACCACTGAATTATGTCACTGTAAATATCAGCACAGCTAAAATGATAAAGTAATCAACACTAACTTTGTCTCCCAGCTATTTGCATGCGTACGGAGGACTCGTGATTTATGTGTCCCAGATCAAATATTTGCATTCAAATACGCGTAATTAAGCGTTTCTGAGACCTCTGTGTCGTATACATTTTATACCATTACATTTCTCATCTGTCAATAGTTATTATTTTTTTTAAAACTCTGATTTTTAGCTGCTTTCTGCTAATGTCACGTTTGCTCTTGGCAAAGTCAATTATAGTTCTCAGTTGCAAAATTCGAATTTACTAGTCAACAGATTGCATAAAACAACACCGCCAAGCCACACACACATGTTGGCGGCTTTTGTTTCTTTGATGCTGTATAAATCGTTTCCCCCTGATTTGAACAAGTTTAGCTCGGCAGTTCACTTTGATGATAAACAATGTGCTTAAATTAATTGATTTATACATTCTGGTGAGAATCTTTTATCAACCCCCGCATTGGCTGTTGCTTAGTTGTGTATGAAATTAAGAGAACATATATCGGAGATTATTAGAGCAACGATTGTATTCGGAATGCATTCAAAACAAACACAAAGTAGACACGATGGCTTCAGTGCTCGGGGATCAGTAATAATAATATTGACACTTATGAGCTGTCATTTTTCAACAATAAACAAAGATCAAAGTTCTCAGTAGGCCCAGCAATTGGTTCATATTTCCGATGTTTATTCTGGCACAAAACTAGAATAAATTTGTTAATTTTTGAAATTTTAGGAGCCATACAACGATTATTTTATATTCGATTTTGTGTGTGATTTCCTCTCCAAAATGATAATACATTTTCTACACGTTTTTTTTTTGCACTTTTTAGACGAGTATGAGAATGATAATTAAACTCTTGACGTATTTTATTTTTCATACTTAAAAGATTTTTTTTTTGGTCTTTGAGAAAAATACCTGTAATAAATTACCTGAAATTTTGGGAGCCATGCCACAACCGTGTTATATCAAAATTCGTGTTATAATGGTGCATGTTATAGCGAGGTCCCACTGTATGTGAAATAACTTCTAGAAGTTATTAAATTGAGTTTTGTACACTAATGCCGTTGACCGACAATGGGGTCAATGCGCTAAATATTTGAGGGATAATTTAGCCTACGCACTTGTCATTGAAAATATGGCTGAAAATACCTGATAGGACTCGTGAATTGAGACTTCAGGTTACTCAGAAATATGAATTATACATGGATATATTCCAAATTGTTGGAAGATTAAGACCTACCGCGTTTATTAGTATTACCTCCTCTTAATGATTGAAAATTAAACTTTTAAACTTTTCAACTCATCGCAAAAATACTTATTTTTTCTTCCATGGGCCAATTAATACCATAAACAGGTATCCGGATATGTATTTTGTTGGATTCCAATGATTTTACATTCAAACAATCCAAATTTATCTCAAAATATGCCGTAACAGCAGGCCACTGTTCTGGAACCAAAGTGGCATAAGAAAACGGGAAGCCAGAAACGGTTATTTCCCCTGTCAGTCCTATACCTAACTACATTCTTGTGACAATGAATATAAAATACTACATGCTTGTGACAATTCATATGATAAAATACTACATGGCATTGCTTGTGACCATTCATATGATAAAATACTACATGCTTGTGACAATTCATATGATAAAATACTACATGGCATTGCTTGTGACCATTCATATGATAAAATACTACATGCTTGTGACAATTCATATGATAAAATACTACATGGCATTGCTTGTGACCATTCATATGATAAAATACTACATGCTTGTGACAATTCATAATAAAATACTACATGGCATTGCTTGTGACAATGAATATGATAAAATACTACATGCTTGTGACAATTCATATGATAAAATACTACATGCTTGTGACAATTCATATGATAAAATACTACATGCTTGTGACAATTCATATGATAAAATACTACATGCTTGTGACAATTCATATGATAAAATACTACATGCTTGTGACAATTCATATGATAAAATACTACATGCTTGTGACAATTCATATGATAAAATACTACATGCTTGTGACAATTCATATGATAAAATACTACATGGCATTGCTTGTGACCATTCATATGATAAAATACTACATGCTTGTGTCGATTCATATGATAAAATACTACATGGCATTGCTTGTGACAATTCATATGATAAAATACTACATGCTTGTGACAATTCATATGATAAAATACTACATGCTTGTAACAATTCATATGATAAAATACTACATGCTTGTGACCATTCATATGATAAAATACTACATGCTTGTGACAATTCATATGATAAAATACTACATGCTTGTAACAATTCATGATAAAATACTACATGGCATTGCTTGTGACCATTCATATAATAAAATACTACATGCTTGTGACAATTCATATAATAAAATACTACATGGCATTGCTTGTAACAAATTCATATGATAAAATACTACATGCTTGTGACAATTCATATAATAAAATACTACATGGCATTGCTTGTGACTATTCATATGATAAAATACATGCTTGTGACAATTCATATGATAAAATACTACATGGCATTGCTTGTAACAATTCGTATGATAAAATACTACATGCTTGTGACAATTCATATGATAAAATACTACATGCTTGTGACGATTCATATGATAAAATACTACATGCTTGTGACAATTCATATGATAAAAGACTACATGCTTGTGACTATTCATATGATAAAATACTACATGGCATTGCTTTTAACAATTCATATGATAAAATACTATATGCTTGTAACAATTCATATGATAAAATACTACATGCTTGTGATGATTCATATGATAAAATACTACATGCTTGTGACAATTCATATGATAAAATACTACATGCTTGTGACAATTCATATGATAAAATACTACATGGCATTGCTTGTAACAATTCATATGATAAAATACTACATGGCATTGCTTGTAACAATTCATATGATAAAATACTACATGCTTGTGACAATTCATATGATAAAATACTACATGCTTGTGACAATTCATATGATAAAATACTACATGCTTTTGAACTTAAGAATATAAATTATATATGTTAATCTGATCAATATAGTTTCATTGCTATACAGTTTGTTTTATGCTTGCAATATTTTATCAAGAAATAGGAATAAATAAAATATATGTACGATTATTTATGGGTACATTACTTTCTAAAGCTAGTTTAATTATAGCCTTGAAAATTGGCCTTCCTGCAAAGTCCTGTTAAGACCGCCCTAGGGACACTTGTTTGTAACATTGTTTGTGCGTCATTATAAACATTTCTTGTAAAATTATAACTTTATGAATTTTATTGCAGAAATTATTTATATAAACTTTAAAACATTTTAAATTCTTAAATGTAATGAAGAAATAGAGTTTAACAGTTCCTAGTATCGTGTCTAAATATTGGTTATATATATGTTATCACATACATTGGATAATTTTTGGCATTTCATACATTCATTGCAGCAATGACTTCAACGTTATTTTGAAATGTATATTTTGTATATTTTGTTTTATTAGTTTTTAATAAAAGACAATATCCCAGTATGATTTCTCTGGAAACACTTCCAAACTGAGTTATTTAAACTAGAGTTAAAAACAATGGCTTAATAGAAAACAATCTGTGAATTATATGAAAACCAATTGTCGCTGTAGACCACAAATTAAAGCTTTGTTACCTCTTTACATTTGATTAATAGACCTTGCATATTAATAAGGTCTAATTGATGTAATCTGCACAAGACTACTAAAATGGGTACAGCTAATCCAATGATCACCTGTTATATACATGTAAACTAGGTGAACACTATCAGGCAAACTTTTGTTTGCTCTTTCATCGATCTGTTTGGCATCAGTTTTCCATTATATTTAATGTGCAGCACTGTGTATTGATTACATATAGACTAATTTTTAATGGATGTGTATATTATATTTTATTCCTTGCTATGTAAAATATATACATGCTAAGAAGTCATGTCCAGCTACCAACTACATAGACCAAGATTAACCATCACACCATGCACAGGCAAATCTTGGTCATTGTAATTTGTGAAGTTTACTGTTGGACTTGACTTGTAAGTGAATATATATGGTTTATTACAAAGTAAATATATCAAGCAAGCGTGGATATACTTGTAGTGTAACTCAGCTACTAAATTGAATATTAACAAATACTTTCTCTGGCACTTCAGCAAAGGAGTAGAGTAATCAAATGTTTATCTTGGAACATTTTATGCCACTTGACATGAAAGGAAAACTAAGCCAACAATGCTTGAGAGCAGGCTTGTAACTTAGGCATCACCTAAGTGGTGAACACATAAGCTGTCAATTTTACTGAGAACTGTTATATATCATCCATTACCATCTGCATGAAGGCTGAGTCACCATGCCTCTTATTAGGACTATTTCATCCATATTGAAAGTAAGGTATGCTTTATATAAGAAACAAGTGGATTCATTCCAGTGTAACCATGGTTTTCAAGCTGATGATCATCACTTGTCCGGTTGTATTGGATCACTGGTTGACTTGCATGTTTCACATTTTGCCCACAGAATCTTGTCATTATGTCCCAGATTATTGTCAAGCAATGTTGTACGGAATCAGTGCTTGACTTGCATGTTTCACATTTTGCCCACAGAATCTTGTCAGTATGTATCAGATTCTTGTCAAGCAATATTGTACTGGATCAGTGCTTGACTTGCATGTTTCACATTTTGCCCACAGAATCTTGTCATTATGTCCCAGATTATTGTCAAGTTTTAAGATTTGCTGATGCAGCAGCTTACAAACTGTGTTCCTGCTAAATTGTGCATGCACAGCTTCTTTGATGTCTTAGCGCAACTAAATGTATTCTGCGCGCAGAGATAATTCTTTTGATTTCTTGTGAACACAGTTAAAAAAACAATTGCTCAATAGGTTTTGCAGTCTGCTCAGTGGTCTTTGCTCAGTGCTCAATAGTGTTCATGCCTTAGAGGGAACATTGCTTACAAGGCAGAAAATATTCTTTGCTAGTGTAAAATAAGTTATGACAAATAAGTCTGAGAATGTAATTATTAGAAGCTTGGAAAGAGATAAAGAAAAAGTCTCAATTGAGAAACACAGTAGAAAACACATTTAACACATTTCTTAGGAGAAAAGAAATTCAATTAAGATTACATAAGTGTATTACTTTAAAATTATGGATGCATGTTTGTTACAGTTTAACTTATTTTGGAGAAATGAGCTTAAAAATATTGGGATAAATTTAAATGATGATTGGATAAATGAGTTTCCTAGACCGCTCCAGTGGCCTAGAAGTTTTAGTGTCTGCTGTGGAAGCAAGAGGTTGTGGGTTCAATCCCCAGCCGAGTCATATCAAAGACTTACTAAAAATGGTACTAACAGCTACCTTGCTTGGCGCTCAGCATTAAGAGGTTAGTGTTAGGACTGGTCAGCCTGGTGTCAGGATAATGTGACTGGGTGAGACATCATGTTACATATCTGTGACATGATGCCTCAGTGCTGGGCATCACTCTAACCTGCCACACTGCAGACATCACAGTGATATGACTGAAAAATTGTTAAAGCTACGTTAAAATTCCAAATCACAAACACACAGATCTACTGGCATGCTATGCAATGGCAAATCTTGGTCAGCATAGATTGCAGTTGGAGTCAATTTACAAGTGAGCATATATGGTATTAATTGACAATGATTGTTTACTGTTATTTTGTTTTCACCAGTATATGAGATCACATAATTTTTGCAGGGTCAGTGTTGGTCGTTCATCTGTTTAAGTATAATTTTAAAATGCCTGAAAAAGATGGATTTAGCATTGTTTCATGACATCTTTAAAATGTTTCATTTTTTTCCAGCTGTTTTTAATGTAGCATCAGACAAGACTGAGTTGTTTGACACAGTTCTCCCATTCATGTCCTCTGATGATGACAGTTTTGTCTCCTTTTCATCTGATGGAAGTGATGAATTTGGGTTAAGTTCTGATGATAACAGTCCACCTAACAAACCTCTGCCTCCCCCACCAGTCAGAAATAAGGTTTGATATCTGTTTATGATAGCATTTTATTTATACCATTCTAACATTTGTCATCCATCTGCAAATAGGTACAGAATATTGACTCAAATACATTTCAGAACTTCCTGATACTTGGTTTATCAGTGTATTATACTTGAGACACTATTGTCTTGAGTGTTTCATCTTCAGCATAATACTCCATAAGTACATTTTTAATTATGTCCTCGATTTAAGAAGTGTGTTTCATATAGAATTCACATTGTTCATCTATCCATCCATGGGTATATCCATTCTTCTGGTCAAGGCTACACAGTCCATGTACTGAGTCACCTGCTGACATTTAAATTTGCACAGTGGATGCATATTCAGATAAAAATGCTAAACAAAACTTGGCAAGTGTGACCAACTTTGTAGAAATTTATTAAATTGTTTATAAACATGATGGGATGCTGGGGGAATATATTTTAATACCATTTTACTTATAGGCACCAAACCTGCACAGAGGTTCAGCTTAGATTGGTTGTGGCTTATTTTCCAACATTTATTCCAAACTGCTTAAAATCTTGTGCTGAATCATCTATACAATTACACTCATTGGTCAGCCAACTTAATGTGTATATATATATTTTGGGATTAGTGGGGCTCTTATGGCATGGGTTAGAACTGGGTCATTGTGACATATTTGATGGTAATTAATAAGAGTGCCCACAATACTTCAATAAAGGACAAATGGTCTTTAAAAGTCATTTTTCAGAAAAATCCCAGTGTCTTTAATCAAATTTTGCCATATTATTAGAGGCTATAATTTGCATTCATGTTTTGGTACTTGTTCCAGTAATCATATTTGCAGTTACAGTTCTGGTAAGTGTACAAATTTGTGGGATCAATCTCAAGTTTTCCTGAAGGAGATTTTTGTGAATCTGTTATAACTTTTCAAGCTAAGAGAAGTTTGGGATTAATCCCAAGTTTTCTAAAAATGGCATATGGGATGAATCCCAGGCCCGGAAAGATGGCCACCATCGTTTAACTGCTTGATGATGGCTCTTCTGTTTTTGTGCTATTTTTCATGATATATGTGCTTGTTGTCTATCTTTGTATATATATTTGTGTTTCATCATGCATTGGCTGTTCAGGTCGTATGTGTTTCTTCATCTCCTTGTTTTGGAAATGAGAACAATTGGAATTTATCTCAGCTGTATTGTTCCACTGCTAAGACGTCCTTTGTTTTTAAATAAACCGCCATCACGTGATCGCCAGTAAACCCGCTTACGCTATGATGGACCATCATTAATTGCATTAAATGACCACACCTTGGCTCTTGATCCTACATTGTGCTCAAGACTAAACGATCTGGGACTACATTCATCATTACTCTAATGTAAACGGAAGCGAAAAAAGAAATATTTCAAAGCTGGCCAGCGTATAACAGGAAGAAGAATTCCAGTTATCTCCCTTTCATCCATAACAGATAAACAATTAAAACATTTGGCCGTTAATTTTGATAACCTGGTTCAAATTCATCTTAAATCATCAACCATTGTGTCAACTGTCCCTGGGATACCACTCCGTATTGCATTATTCAACACACAATCATTAGGAATACCATAAAAGCACACAGAAATATAAATTACCATAATATTGACGTCGTCTTCCTGACAGAAACATGGCTAAAAACATCAGATGATGAGCCCAAGTGCACAGATTTAACACCCACAGATTACTCCATCAAGTTGTTCCCCCGCAACTCTCGCGGAGGTGGAATTGCTGTCATCACAAAGAATTCCATGATAAAATGCCTTAAGTACAACACAACCTTCGATTTCTGCCACACATCGTTTGAACTAGTCCAAACAACACTAACACTGGAACAAATGTCACTCCATTTTTTCTGTCTCTACCGCCCTCCTCCTAGTAGAAAAAACAAGCTGACTGAACCTCTCTTTTTGGAGCAGCTTCCGAATCTTCTGGAGCATGTAAATTCGATAGGTGGCAACCTAATTATTCTTGGAGATTTCAACTTTAACTTTGACTGTCCTGGAAACCCATACATGTCAAAACTCCAAGATTCTGTTCATGTTTTCAACCTTAAACAGTCAATTAACCAACCCACCCATAAGCTTTGTCACATTTTAGACTGGTTTTGTCATAGACCTGATGATAATATTCTGCAATCCACCCTTGTATCCCATGAACTGCATCAGATCACCTCTGCATTGTATGCCATCTTGACGTATCAGTCCATAACCCTCCATTTTTATTTATTACTAAGAGAAACCTCCATATGATAAATAGAACCAAATTAATGCATGACATCCAAGAAAACCCAAAAACTTACTTACATCCTACAGCAGAACAACTCGATAACTTCCTGCGTTCATTGCTTGAAAAACATGCCCCAGCCACATAATGCAGAGTATCAATAAAAAAAAGTGTTCTCCATGGTATAGCAGTGTTAGGGACCAGCTTCGCACTGCTAAAAGACATTGCCAAAAAGACAGAGAGGCTTTGGCTTTCCACCAGACTCACTATTCCTAAATAAATCTTTGAAGCTGTGAAAAAGAATGTCACAAATATAGTCCATTTAGCAAAATTATCCCACTATAGTACTAAGATCATGGAGAGTGACAAAGTACAAACCATTAAAGATTCGCTTAACAACACAATTTCAATTGACTCATCACCATACAGTTATGATACATAATTTCAGCGACAACCATTAGGAGCATTTGAACCTGTCTCTGTTGATTTAGTATGGACAATCGTCATGAAGAGTGCACCAAAGTCTTGTGAACTTGATCCAATTCCAACATCACTGCTGCTTGAGTGCTTTGACCCAATCTTGCCTTCACTAACTGATGTTATTAATATCTCTCTATCTTTGGGGGGAATTCCCATAATATTTTCAAACCTGCCATTGTAAAGCCTCAGCTGAAACCAACACTTGACCATAACGATTTAAAGAACTACAGCCCAGTTTCTAATCTCCTATTCATATAAAAATTTTTAGAAAAAGTTGTTATAACCCAACTTGTATCTCTTTGAATTCAAAGTCTTTTTAGCAAAGTATAGTCTGCATATCGCCCTTGCCACAGTACTGAAACTACTCTTCTGAAAGTATTTAATGACATTCTGTCTGCTTTGGATAGTTGAAAGATTACAGTCTTCACCCTTCTTGATTTGTCTGCAGCATTTGACACAATATACCATGATATATTACTTCACTGTCTCCGGCATGTATTTGACATTCAGAATATAGTCTTTAGTGTTTCAAGTCCTATTTAGTCAACAGGACAACAAATTGTATCTGCAAATGGAATACATTCCAGCCCAGTTGATCTATGTTGTGGTGTTCCACAGGGGTCGTTCTTGGACCTGTTCCCTTCATTCTATACACTCAGCCACTCTCAAGTGTCATAGATGATCACCCAGTGTCTCACCAATTGTACGCTGATGACACTCAAATATACAAGTCTGGTCACCCAACTGAAGTTGATGCTACCATCTGTGGAGTAGACAGGTGCATTTCTGATGTGAAATCATGGATGACATGTAACAAGCTATCAGAGGCCATTCTGATCACAACACAAAGGCTTTCTCATTCACATCCTTTACCTCGGACAATAAATATCAGCAACACCAACATTAAATTCACAGATTCAGAATGAAACCTAGATGTTACTCAAGACAGTACTGTCACATTGCACTAACATGTCATGAACATATGCATGGCTGCATATCTTTAACTGAAATGCATAAGTTCCATTTGCAAATATCTTTCAGTTGATGCCACTAAAAACATTTGTGTGTTCATTAGTACTTTCAAGACTGGACTATTGTAACTCAATTCTGTCTGGTTCATCACATTATCAACTCCAGAAACTTCAAAAAGTTCAAAACACAGCTGCTTGGATCATCTTTAGAGTACCTCGATCAGAGCACACCTCCCTGCTGCTCTGTACCCTACACTGGCTATCAATTCGATAAAGAATCAAACAAATAATTTTTTCTCTGTGCTGTGTTTCACTGACAGACTCCAGTCCAACATACCTATCCAGCCTCACCCATGTGTATACACCAGCAAGATTCTTATGCTCCTCTTCTGACAATCGTATACTCATTGTTCCGACTATGAAAATGAAGTCATATGGACAACAATCTTTTGCATACCATGGCTCGGCAATGTGGAACGAATTGTCCATTGAACTTTGACACAAAGACACAGTGGTCTCTTTTAAGAGTGCTCTTAAAACTCACCTTTTTTGACTGCAGGAGCAAACTTAGAGACCTAATAATGTTTTGTATCTTATATGTTCTCAGCATGTTTTTTATGTTTTCCAATTTCATAGTTTTTGTTGTTTGTTTTTCTGTAGTGTAGTCATATCATTATAGATGTAAAGCGCTTTGAGCTTTTAAAGATTAGGCGCTATACAAGGTCCTCATTATTATTATTTTTATTATTATTATTATTATTATTATTATTATTATTATTATTATTATTATTATTATTGTCTGAAAGTTATTTTTGGGACTTAAATGTGGTTTGCCAGTGACAAAAATCACTTTCAGGCAAAATTGCTAAGATGATGGGATTGTTCCCAAGTTTGTTTATAAAGAGGCACATAGAATTGATCACAAACTTTCCTAAAAGTGATTTTTGAGACTTATCTCCAATTTGCAATGTAGAAGATTTTTCTAATTCATCCCAAGTTTGGTAAGACATTCTTGTGATTGATTCCAAGTTTTCCATGTAATAGTTGGTTCATATCAAACCCAAGCTTTTTAGTATAATTTTATAAATAAATTCAACACTGCTTGTTAGTATTATCTTGGAATCAGTCACCTGTTTTCCTGGCGAGTGATTCTTGGATTGATCCATTGTTTGTCTAGGTATATATTTTTGGGAATCAATCCCAAGATTGCTGTATAACAGATTTTGAGGACTACAGGCAAGAAATTATTGGATCAATCTCTACTCTGATTAAAAATGGACTTGATGGATCAGACTGTCTACAGAGAAAAAGATGTATTCAAACATAAATTGTTAAGAGTTTAGAAACTAAAAATATGATCCATACACCATATCTGCAAAATCAAGATATTTTTGTAAACTCTCATGGAAGACACCAATCAGTGTAGGTGGGGAATACACATTGATTTTGTTAAGAAGCAGATAATTTAATTTGTTACTACTAAGGACATTCTGTCTCCTAGTTTGTTTCAACTGATATGCACAAAAAACGTACAGACAGGATGTGAAAAATAATATATTTTACACTGGAGGAAATGTAACATGAACTGTTAAGTTGTTCAATCTGCTTACGAACAAATTTTATTCAATCTTTTTTCAGTGAGTGCAAAGTTTCAGGAAATTATATAAATGCAAAGTTTCAGGAAATAGTATATTGATATCGAATTGTTGCAATAGAAAAAATTGACAAAAATGACAAGACGAGTTGACCAACTAAAAGACCTATCTTAAATGATAGCATTCCAAAGAAACTAACCTTAAGATTGCCTTCATAATAATATCCCAACATGTATTGATTACACAGCAGAAATTGTAAGGTATTATTTATAAATGTTATGTTTTGCCAAGTGTGACTACCAATGAATTTCAATTCATTTGGTCATGAAAGTTATAATCGTTAAATGTCACTATTCAGGTGTAATACGTCATGATTAATGTAATAACAGATGTAATAACACTAAGCCTTTCATATATGAGTATACTGGCTTTCATAAATGATGTCTCATAATGATTATGCGCATTTAAGAAACCACTCAGCTGTTGCACAGTTCAGTGATCATTTACGGCTATGTTTATTTATAGATCATGAATTCATGCATATCGCTGTAGATGATTCCAAAGAAATTGAGGACAAATAAAAAAATTGGAACTGCAATGAGTATATGTAAATGTTACCATCCAAGTACAGTGCTGCTGGCATATTTTGTGAAGGATAAATCTTGAAAGGCAGGAATGATGAAGCTTTCTGACTAGAAGAGCTAATGGGATGCTCTGCTGTCCTTTTTCCAACCATTAGAGCAAGCTTTTTATTGCTGCTCTTCCTAAATTACTTGCAGGATTGCCATGAAACATTACAGGCACATGCATCCCATGGTCTAGTTGGTCTCAGACATCTTACATGGTGACCAGCTTGAATATCTTCTCCTAATTAATGATCATAGCAACATGAATCCTTTGGTCATATTCATATCAAGGAGACTTCTTAAGATGTCTGGTTATTCATAAATAAAAATGGTTCCAACATTATTTCCAATATGGTCACTACAGAAGCCATCTTGAAAATTTTGTTCCTATCCCAGAAGAAGGGACATTGTGATAATCATATTTTTCCTCAATGGATGGTCATTTCAACCTGAGGTTTTTACTTAAAGTCTTTCTTATGATGTCCAGTTGGTCATGCATGAAAATGGTGCAGATGAGAGGTCCAATATGGCCACTACCTTAGCCATCTTGACAATTTTTTTAATGCTACTTTTTAGTGGATGCTTTAATCAGCATGAGGGTTTTCACTAAAAGACTTCTCATGATGTCCTATTTGGTGCTAAATGAAAATGGTATAAATCTGATGTCCTATATGGCCCCTACATCAGCCTTCTTTCAGCATCCTACATAGATGGCCCTATCAGCATGAGGTTTTCACTAAAGGATTTTTTGGTATCTTAGCTGGACCTAAATAAAAAGGGTGCTAATCTGACATCCAAAATAGCCACTATGGCAACCATCATACAAATCTTGTTTCTGAGTTTCTATTTGAAAAGAAATTCATAATGGCATAGGGTTTACACCAGAAGGTTTTGAATAATATCCAATTTGTCTTACATAAAAATGATGATAATCTTATGCCCAATATGGCCACCACAGCAGCCATCTTGAAATTTTTTGTTATTGCCTCTCATCCTTAATGGAAAGTCATATCTTGAAAATATTGTTATCTCAACTCTCCAAATGGATGTCTGTATCACAAGTAGACTTCTTATGATACCTTGTTGGTCCCAAATGTAAATGGTGCCAGTCATGCATCAAATATAGCTGTCATGATGACTATTTCTCCTGAATGGATGGATGATCATTTTGACATGGGGTTTTCCCTGTATGACTTCTAATGATGCCTTTTATCTCTCAAATGAAAATGGTGCCAATTTGACATCCAGTATGGGCACCACATTATATAATTTGAAAATGTTTGTTGTGGCTGATTACCTCATTATTGTGCATGGATCTCACTCATTATTGAAACTGTCAGATATCTTGATAGTAAAAACAAATATTCCAAGATTGATCTTAATGATGTCAGAAATAATGGCTTCGAGAGTGGTAATAATGTCAGCCATTGTCTTAGTCAAATCAGAAATATGTCTTTTAGTGTAACAAAATCAACCAATCAGATGCATAACACTAATATACTCAATCCATCAAAGATGATCATATAATAAAATATTTCAATTTTGATACTGATTTTGGATAAATATGGCTTACTAAGTGACTACACTGTTATTGACTATTTAAATTGACACAGAATGCAAGACCTGCGTAAACATGGTTAGATAAATGACTATCTTAAAGTTTTGTTAATAGTCGATGATGCAATTTGTTAAATATATCCACAATGGGTATAGTCAGTTTTAAAATTTATCTGACCATTTTTGCATGGAATAGTATTAATATGAAGATTTGATGTTTTTTTAGTTTCCTGAAAATTGTTGATCTCAGATGCTGTATTCAACTGCAAACACCACAGTACCCATAAGCAATTTTCCACAACCAATTACATTATGGGATAGTATAGTGATCGATTCATTTTTTTCTTCAAAAGTGGCTGCCTAAATGGCAAATTTTGTTAAAATTGGACTGATGCATATCAGAATCATGAACATTTTTAACAGGGAGTCTCTCTGTAAACATTTGCTAAATTATGAAGATGTATCTTTCCATGATTAGCACAGCTCTTGACAATGAAAGGTTATGGAAATCGATCTGTCAAAATGTATTAATCCGTATAATTTATAATGAAAGGTTATGAAAATGGACATTTCAAAATGTATTAATCTGTATAATTTATAATGAAAGGTTATGAAAATGGACATTTCAAAAGGTATTAGTCCATATAGTTTTTAACCTCCTAAAAAGGATTAATATCAGATAGACACTTATCACTACCAAGTCAGAATACATGTATTGGACTGTTACTAATATATGTTAGTGAATTATTAATTCAGAGAGATGGGGGGGGGGGAAGAAAAGAGAGAGAGAGAGAGAGAGAGAGAGAGAGAGAGAGAGATTAGGAGTGAACTCTGCCAACAATTCAAGGTCAAATGTACAATAAATTCCAGGATAAAAATGACAAAAAAAACTAATTAAACATAATAATACACTGCCTTGAAAACAGTGTGAAATGAGACATGTGATTTGTAATTTGCTAAATTTAGTTTCAATACAGGTATGGCCCGTTGTCATTGATTACTCGCATGGAACGATGTCCTTTTGACAATTTGTATGGGTTTGAAATTCTATAACACTAGTAGGAGAGGGAGGGGGTCTGTTTTTATCACTTATTAAACAAAGTGGCAAACAACATATACTAGGGTGGTGACTTTTTAGTCACATCTGGTTGAGAGAAATACTCCTGTTGCTACAATTTGGGCTACCTAATACAAATGTATTATTTTATTAACAAAGCAAGCCAACCCTGAACTTCACTTGGATAATTTTGAGTATGCTGATTTTTTTGTATCTGGCTAAGGAAAAGGCAAATATTAAATTAGAATTAGTATTGTATCAAACAGTGTTCAACATTTGATTAAATGATTTTATTTTCTCCAGGTCATATAGAGATGTCCATTAATGAAGTACAATATTGTGTATTTTACAAGTTCTTCCATTGTTTCATTTTAATTTCAAAATTCTCATGAAACTCCAGTAAAAAGGAACCAAAGTTGGCTGCCGTTTGAAAGTCACCTTTGAATATAAAAAAAATTCACATGTATTTTCAAATGATGATTTTTATTTGTGACATACTGTCATATGGTTAACACAACCTAACTCTGTGTCATGCATGAATGGAAGATGCCTTCAAGCAGTTGATATTTCCCTATCATATTTGCAGTCAGATTACATATTCAAACCACTGAGTACAACCAAACACAATTTCTTTCTCAGCCTATGTTCATGTTAATGGACAATGAATGTATTGTGTGTTATCTGACACAAGTACAGATGCCTATGCTACATACATGGAAATTTTTCCTTTAATGATGAAAAATAAGGGGAATAAATGATGATAACACAAGGTTAGTTTATTTTATTTTATTATCAAATAAGCATTTTGTTTATCTATTTTATTGCAACGTTCTATGGTGTGTGTGTGTGTGTGTATGTGCAAATTCAACACAAATTTATTTTATTTCTGAAGTCTTGGGACAAAGCCCAGATGAGACAAAGTTGTATCATATGTTCTGGGACAGGAATTTTTAAAATTATTTTATCATGTCCCAATGCGTGTGTATGTATATATATATATATATATATATATATATATATATATATATATATATATATATATATATATATATATATATATATATATATATGTATGTATATATATATATATATATATATATATAATTGCATTTCTTGATGGGAATAGTGGTATGAAAACGTAGAAATACTTGAATTTGAAGAGATTTGTGTAGTGCAAACTTCCAGAGTTAGTATAGTTGTATTAAATTTTGTGTTTTAAAAAAAAAATAAGGTCTGACAAACCCTGACCATTTTTATTTTAAAATTTTATTTTTTAATAAAATTTATGTTTGAGTGCATTTTTGGACCATGCCAGTTTCAAATGATTTCATTTGTACATCTATACAATTGATATTCTTGCAAATCATTTTACCAACTAAACAAAAACAAAGGTCTGTCTCAGAACATACAGTACACAAAGTTGCTTTGAAATTAATGTATTGTACCTCAACACATATATATAGTTGTTGTTGTTCTAGGTTTTAATGCCATTTTTCAGCACAATATAAGCTATACATGGTAGCCAGTATTAATGGTAGAGGAAGAACCCAGAAAGAACCACCGACCCACGAGAAGCTACTGGCAGGCTTTCTCACATGATACCCACATTGGCTGAATCTGAGACTCGAACCCACGCATACAGTTGAGATGGCAGTGATCCATAACAGAGAGCGCTTTAGACCACTTGGACCGCTCAGGGCCCCTCATATATATGGTAAGATACTGATTCCTGTCACAATGTGGAGTTTTGATTTCATTTCAGACTATCATATCCTATAGCCAGGAGATGTCATTCATATAGCTAATAAGATACATTATTTTCTTTTTTTTTTGGTCAGGGTAAAGGAAAACATTCCAAATCAAGTCCTTGGATGCCAGACAGAATGCAAGAGGAAAATAGTGTTGTCCTTCCAGTGAATGTCAATCAGACAAAACACCCCCCTCCCATGCTGCCACCTGTTCCCAAAAACCTCAACAGCTCACAGGTTAGAATTGCAGTTCAATCTTGAAATCATAAAAATAGCTGCAAAATTTTGTTAGGTTTGATTCAAGTATTTTTCCAGGAATTGTTCACCATCCAAACTTTGATGTTGTACGTAACATAATCTTAAGAACATGCCTAGTCGCACTGTTTTCAGTGGATCACATGACACTTTGTTATAGCCCTCATATGTAGATGCCTACCTTGCTCTGTTGCTTAATGATATTTCCTTTTTTTTGTCTAGACAGAATCTAATGAATGCAACTTGTCTTTCAGTTTTTTTATTTATTATTTTAAAACTTGGTATGGGCATTATCTTAAGATGTTGACAAATATTTGTGCTTCTGCAATTGTTGTACAAATTATTACTCTTTTTATGGCTTAAAGCTTAATATACGAAAGAATTTGGTGAATGCAACTAAATTTGCAGCTTTGAGTTGACTGCTGTCATAAGATTTGCATTTTGACCAATCATTGCAATCACAAGAGTTGTATGTTTTAATTATACTAGTAATAATCCAGGAGAGCTTATGTTATGGTCTGTTGTCATGAAGCTTTGCATACCTATGCATACCATTGTCTAGGTGATCCTAAATGACTGCCGCTGATCAGACATTCAGTACTGGCCATCTTGAAAATCTTGTTATCATTTATGTGTTATTTTCACTCCTAGACTTTACATGCTGTCTAGTGAAAATGGTGCCAATCTTATGTCTAGTGAAAATGGATGACCACAGTAGCCATCTTGAAAATCTTGTTATTATATTGAAGGCTTCTATCATCTACTTGGTCTGAAATAAAATTTATGCCAATATGATGTCCAATATTTTCCTCACAAATAGACGATATACTATTTTACCAGATGATTTCTTGTGATGTCTAGTTGATCCTAATAAACCGCTCCGTTGGCCTAGTGGTTAGAGCATCCGCCGTGGAAGCAGGAGGTCATGGGTTCGATTCCTGACCATGTCATACCAAAGTCTAAAAGACATACAAAAATGGTACTAACAGCTGCCTCGCTTGGCGCTTATCATTAAGAGGTTAGTGTTAGATTGGTCAGCCTGGTGTCAGGATAATGTGACTGGGTGGGACATCATGCTACATGTCTGCGGCATGATGCCTCAGTGCTAGACATCACTGTAAACTGCCTCACTGCAGACATCATAGCGATATGACTAATTTGTTTTTAAAGCTATGTTAGAAATCTTAATCACACATCACACTGAACCTAATAAAAACTGAACTTTTGTGATGTCCAATATGGCCACCACAGTGGCTGTCTTTAATGTTTTTATTTTTGATGGTAATATCAACATGAGAATGTTTCTAAAAGACTTGGGTAGACATCTGATATAACCGCTACATTTTAATAATTGTATCATTACTTCCCATGAATGAATGGTCCTATCAACATGGGGTTTCTCAGAAAGATTTATTATGATGTCTAGTTGGTCTTGTACGACAGTAGTGCTAATCTGACATTCAGTATGGCCATCCTCAAAATCATGTTAGTGCTACTTCTCCTATATGTATGGTCATATCAACATTGTTCTTTTTTAAGATGTTTAGTTGGTCCTCAATGGAATAGGTGCCAGTCTGGCTTTGGGCTTTCATCAAATGGCTTCTTATGATTCCTGTTAGTCCTTGATGAAATCAGTCCCAACCTGACATCCCTTATATCCACTAAAGTAGCTAATTTGAAAATTTTGTCGCTGAGAAATATCCCAAACCGTCTCAGCACTCAGAAGTTAAAAGGAAGTATTGGTCTTATCTTGAATTTTAGGAAGTTCTTTTTGGTCTCTATAACATCATTTCCTTTGAAGGACTCTTGCTTTATTATGAGATGCTGGAGTATATTTTTGTTTGCAAATTGCTCACCATTCTTGTTGTTCTTGCAAAATAACCACTGATGATCATAAACTCTAGCAAAGATAATTCTTTTGGTGACATGGATCCATTAAAGATTTACTAGATTTTGATACTCATGTCCTGATTGAGATGGAACATCATTTTGAACAGCATTGGAGTTTGACGGGTTAAATGATCAAAGTCAAGATCTTGGTATAATTATTTCATCTCTGCTCAATAACTTGTGCACAAAAATATACTGCAGCATAAGCAAGGGCACATGCTACTGAGGATAATTAGTGAGAAATAATGAAGGGTGAAGTATAAATGTTTTACTAGTAACTCAGTTATTTTATAAATTGTGTTTGGAATATAACTGCCAATATATAGCTTTTTTCTAGTGAATCTTTTTTCACTTTTATGTATAAATTACCTTTATTTTCTGTATAAATAACTTTATTTTCTGCATAATATATTATCGTTATTTATTAATATCTGAAAGATTATTATAAATTTTACTCCAGGAAGTTTCAAAACATATTGCGTGTACCAGCAAACATATATTTTATTGCATGATAACTTTTTGCATATGAATTTTGATACATTCTAGTATCAATGTATGGCGAAAAGTTTTTTTGAAAAGTGATGGACATTTAACAGCATTAAAACTTGATTGTTATTTTTCTATTATATTGATGCTGTGTAAAAGTAAAAGTGAATTTTCTACTAAATGCTGGTAAAAACCTCATCGTGCCAGTATTGAAATTTTAAGTTCACTACAGACTTCGGAACTTGCTTCATAGTAATTAACCCCATCTTTGAAACTCGGCTTTTCATGCAATGAAATTTGATTACCTTGCTTTCCTTCATTATACTTGCAACTGAGTAGGATTTACCACTGATTAATGTTATATTACTACATGTACAGTCAAACCCACTTATCTCGACCTCGGTTATCTCGACAACACGCTTATGTCGAGCATTTTGGTCCGATCCCGAAAAAATTCTTCTTTGTTATGCTATTTTTTACCCGCTTATCTTGACCTCTGTTAAGTCGTTAACCCGGTTATGTCGGGCATAAGTTTCGGTCCGAAGTAACATGTGGACCCGCTTAATTCGACGAAATGCAACTTTTTAACATCAATCTCACAGAAATTGTACAAGAAATAGTCAGCAAAAGCGATTGATTTTCAGGCACAATTTTGGTCCGTTACGGCAGTAGTCACATGTTTATTTCATATTCTTTCTATTTTTGCTACGTAAGAGTAGCTTAATCGATTAGTTTATTAAGAATATATCATGTTCACTACATAAAATATTCAAGGATTCACAAAGACAAGAGTGTGCACAAATTACAATGTAACTTTATTTTACGAAAACGCAGAATCTTAGATGTCAGCTACATGTGTATTTTATCATTTCCCTTTTATTTCTTAAGGTACATTTCAGATATGAATTATGTTCCAAAGTACATGTATACAAGAAACAACAATCAAGGAGATACAAGTAATGAAATATTATGTACATGTTCACATTAATAATCAATGTGCAGACGGAAAAGTGCTGATCGGCTGAATATTCAGGTCATGAAATTGCTCCGTTTTTAAACCATTTTAGTGTTGCCTCGTCGACATCATCGAACTTTGCGGAACGCATTTTCTTTCTATCGGGACCAAATTGTCCAAGTTCATAAGTAGTTTTGATTTTATCAGCATTTTTCTTCCAGCCTGAAATAGTGTTTGATGGAATGTTGTACTTTTTTGCCAAATCAGCACACTTTTCGCCTTTTTCAAGTTGTAGCAAAATTTCATACTTCAGTTCAATGTTTTGGTTTGAAATCTTTCTCTTTTGGAACATTTTTTTCTCTCTCATGAAACAGCATATACTGTACATGTACTTGTCAACAGAAAATAAACAGAACAGATATATTTCTAGGCAGAATATCACCCTATATATATGCTCGTATATATGCACGCGAATGGATAATCTCAGGCACTTGGCTTCTATACAATGGCAGTCGAGGCCCCATAATTTAGTTCTCATGCTTGAGGTCTTCTTAATTTTGTTTTGTTTTCTTATTTGTAATATATCTTATTTAGGTCTGGCAGAAAAATTGGCTTCCATTGTTTTAATTTATTTTCAAAATTCCTGTGAATACCAGTAAAGGGGAACCCAAGTCGGCAAAAAAAAAAAAACAGAAAAGAAAATAAGAATCGGCACACTTGAAAGAATCAAAAGTCAGTTTCCAGGGTCGGTTTGCTTTGCAATAAAATAACCTTTGTATTTGATATCCTGCCGGTAAGTTCAAAGAATTAGTTTACTGCTCGCTACGGGATGTGTTTATTCACCACCCGTGCATCTATTTATTTGCCATCTGGAATCATAATTGATACAAACTCGCATTGATGCCTGTGGGGTAAGTAGTCTACTCAACATTAACTTGCTTTAATAAATACTCTTTGTAACCCATGCTAGCGAAAGGAGTGTCATTTGCACTCACAGTCAATGTACATGTACATGTATTTTCAAAAACATTTATTGATCTTTATCTGCGAGATACTGTCATATATTAACCTGGATATAATACAATCTTGGTTATTTTGCACCTAACACCGCGTTATGCGTGAATGGCGGGTGCCTGAAAGCAATCGGTGGATGTTTCTCTCTCACTCTCTCGTTTGTGATTTTCTTTGATCCATTTTTCAATCTGATAACATATTCAAACCTCTGAGTACAACCAAACATGATTTGTTTTTCAATATTCACATCAATTATAAAAATGCGTCGTGTGTTATCTGACATAAGTGATGCACACTACAGTAATGGATGCATACGCTACATGTGATATAAGGAGTTCATAGATATATTTTTTCTTTAATAAATTACTTATGATGATAAAAAAGGAATAAATGATAACACCAGGTTAGTTCATTTCATTTTATTATCAATTAAGCGTTTTGTTTTTTTTATTGTAACATGCAGTGGGAGGGGATTCCAGTAAACACCAGCAAGAGACAGGAGTAATGCTCAAGGACATTTTTAAAATTACCGGTTTTTATGAACCCGGATATCTCGGGACTCGGTTATCTCAACGATTTCTTTACACCCCCGACGTAATCGAGATAACCGGGTTTGACTGTATATACGTTTTTACTTGCATAAAAAATATTTATAACACAGATTTTTTGGTCAGATGAAAATGAATTGACTTGACACATGACTTATGTTAGCATATTAGTGTTGCATAGAATGGATTTTTACCTTTTTCTTTTATTCTACCCCTCGACGTGATTTAATATAAAACAATATGATGATACAAAGCAGGTTAGATTTTGGATAATGCAGCAAATGCTTCCACAAGTTGTAAATCAAAACACAGCATTTAATTA
Source organism: Unio pictorum (assembly GCA_030141615.1). Taxonomy (NCBI): domain Eukaryota; kingdom Metazoa; phylum Mollusca; class Bivalvia; order Unionida; family Unionidae; genus Unio; species Unio pictorum. The sequence goes on from JARLTB010000242.1 coordinate 2,863,482, forward strand.
GGTTGTCATGGAAACACCAGCCTACAGAGCTGTGACAATGACTTTTCATGTTTGAATACAGGAGAATGCATGGTATAGATGATGATTATACTGAAACCAAATTGAAAGCTTAAATATAAACACAAATTTCACTTGACAAAACTTGTTTAACCAGTAGGCATTAATAACATTTTTACTAATGATCAGAATTTCATCATATATTGTTATTTACAGTGTACTGACACAATTTTGTATGAAGAAAGTTAACAGAACATAGGACCTCTTGTTGAAATTTGTGAATTCATGCTGTTGATTCAAATTTCTGGCCACTAACATCCCTAACTGACTATAAAACATGTGATATATTAAGGTTTCATGTACCAATTTGACATGACATTCATGATTAGGAAACATTTATTTTTCTTATTATTTGTAAGAAAAATGTGGCTTCCCACAACTTTTCACATTGTAAGTGGGACCATTGATTATAATCTGGTTGCTATAGTAAGGAGTGACACATTTGGATAATTTTATAAAGAACAAATCGGACATGCAAGTAACTAGGTTTAAACGTCACTTCAATAGCATCATTGTTACAGTTTGATTCCTAGACACCTGAGGGGTTGTACATGTTGCTATCTGTTACTGAAGAGATTTAAGTTAATATATATGGAAAAAATTCCAGAAGTTTGCTTTTAATTCTGATTAACTGTTTTACCAATTTAACAATAACGTCTTTTTCTTTCCAGGAGAAAACGAGACATGTTATGCAGTCTCTTATAGAGACAGAGCAGTCATATGTGATGTCATTGGAGAAATTGGCTTTTGTAAGTATAGCATTGGCAAACAACAAGTGTTATAATTAAATTTTTTTATATCTTAATGTAGCTATTGTAATTTGACTTTGCTAAGTATAGAAAGATAGCAGTGTTTAATTACCTTTAACTAGGATTTCACTCTTATATGTTCGAGTAGTTATTGATATTCTCTAAAACATGTTAAAATACTGTAAAAAGCAAAATGGGGGATTAACTGTACCTTCATATGCTGGCATGGATAATGCAGTGCAACTCCTGATACCTCAGGATGTGATTTTTTGAGTGAGGTATGTATATAATTATCAAGTTGAAGAATTTAATTCATCCCATTGGAAGACATTTAGGTGTGAGAGGGGGTGAGGTGGGGACAATTTTACATAAGGTGTAATAGTAAATATAATTATAAATTTATAAAATTTCAAAAGTTGTGTATCATTACACAACTCCTTCAACACCATTCAAGATATAGACTTTGACCTTGGAATATGGGATATGATTGGAATATGTAATATGATTGGGATATGGAATATGATTAGGATATGGGGTATGATTGGAATATGGGATATGATTGGGATATGATACATAATTAGGGTATGGAACATGATCAGGATATGGGACATGATTGGAATATGTGATATGATTAGGACATGGAACATAATTGGACTATGGGATATGATCAGGAATGGGATATGATTGGGATATGGGGTATGATTTGGATATGAGATATGATTGGAATATGGGATATGAGACATAATTGGGGTATGGAACATGATCAGGATATGGAACATGATTGGGATATGGGATATGATTAGGATATGGAACATAATTGGACTATGGGATATGATCAGGAATGGGATATGATTGGGATATGGGACATGATTGGAATATGGAATATGATTGGAATATGGGATATGATTAGGAAAGGGGACAGGATTGTGATATAGGACATGATTGTGATATGGGATATGATTGGGATTATGGATATGATTGAGATATGGGATATGATTGGGATATGGGGCATGATTGGGATAGTCTTTTAGTTGTGTACAGTTGATTTATAGTTTTCACTCATCTCTTTGAAATGGAGAATGGGGATAAAAAAAGGGACACCAGCATGAATGTAAATATTGTATCAAATGTATATTGGATATTTTATGGTCAATATGTTTGTGTGCAGCCACTTAACAGTACCTTTTAACATGTAAGATGCTTTGAATGAATCAATTACCTGTGGCAAAACATGAGGGCTGACATGTTACCACAGGGTTTGTGTAAACAATTTTTGAGGTCCCAGCCTGCCTAGCAGCTCACATGACTTTTGTTTCTCCATGCATCGCATTAGGCCAGATAATCCCCACCATCATTGCTCTGAATTTGTGCTCTGTAGTGGAGGGATAAATAATAAAACATGATCACTGCAACTAAGCAGGCATTATGTTGTGCAGCTCACATTGGAGGTGGATGGTTGATATTATTGAAGACCACTCATGGACAGACTGAGATGTCAGAGTAATTTACAGTCGGATATTGTTTGAAATATCAGTTATTTTTTTTAATTATAAATGTTGGGAATTTTTCTTCTTAGAAAGAAAGGTTAATCAACATTTAGGTAAATCTTCTAATTGTTGATACTGCCAATGTAAAAAAGTCAAGGTCATTCCAAGGTTAGTTTAAACTGTATTGCCAGTTTTTTTAAATTCATAATCACCAGAGAGGGGATCACTGACACTTGTATGAATTTTACATTTTTATATTATTCAGAGAAATCTGAAGAAAGTTATGCAATGTCTCAATGACTGGCATGACTTTTGGCTTCTGTTGAACAGCATAAACTTACCCAGTTATTACAAAGGAAGAGTATCCCTGTGATATACAATTACATTCCAGATGACAGCCATTGCTATTTAGAATATAGAAGTAAATAGAAACCTCCGAATGAAATATGACCATATGCTTAATACTTATGAAGTAGTTGCGGTACACATTGTCAACAATAGGATGTTTTCTTAAGGTTGTGTAATGCACAACTATGAGTCAGCTAGATTCTGATGCATTAGGGCCTACTGTATTTGCACTCTGAGGGTCTGGCCGTTTAATCGTAAGGATGGTATCGGATGTGAGGTTGTGGAAGATGTGATTTTCTTTCTAACAGGGAGTTTGTTTTTCTTTCAGTGCATGGTAGTTTGGTTTTCTTAGTAATGCTATTTTTCAGCACCTGATATATCATTGCCTGCAGTATATGTTTAAATGATTGATTTCAACCTTCTCCTATGATGTGTCTGAGGTTTATTTTTTAAAAATAATTTGTTCTCTAGGAATACATTATAGATGCCATTAAGAACTTATTCATCAACAATGAGACTTTAATCTCAGTTTATGCTTGGGACAGACATTTTTTTAATAGAACGTTTTTATCTATTTTGATGATGCATTTTATTTTTATAAATGGCTATATGAATCTTCATCCATGTTTATATCGTTTTTTTTTTTGTGGGGAGGGGAAAAATGCATGTACCCTGAAAATATTTTTACAGTCTTCAGCATTTGTGAGCACATTACCTCAGTACACCTTTTTATAAGGTTCCAATAACTGCTGATAATCTTCATCACAATCCTGATGCATTTAATACATTAATTATCAAGATAATTATATATACAATTAATCATAATTACATCAGGCTTTTGTGCATTGTCTCAATATCTAGTAAGCATGAGGGTTTTTTTCAACTGTGCTTTTAATAATTTTATCATTATCGAATGGTTCCAACAATGTAGGACTGTATACACTGGATTTGTTGGCTTTTCAATTATTAAAAATCCGGGTGGAGCCGTTGGTGCAAACGAATATAAAATATATCCCTGCTGAGCCTGATTTGATCTTTCGAGATTTATTTGGTAACTTCCATCAATAGCATCACATACTAGATTTATTGCAACCACCGAGGATATATTAACATTAGCAGGAGCAATATGCCTACCACCACTGTGTGGGTCATTATTATGTTTGAGGATAGTTGTTTGTGTGTTATTTTTTTTCCATGCGGCAAGTATTTGTGGGAAGTACTCATCGAGGGAGTCAAGTTGATCAAATATCATATGGCTGTGTGTTTGTGAATTTAATTGCATCTTATCCTGTAACGCAACAAATGTATGCCGCGGCGCAGAAACTTCTTGTTTTGATTCCATGTGCCATGTAAATATACCATTAACAGAAGTCATAATATCTGTTGTTGTCGTTAGCCATGATAGCAACGATTTACCACCTGTATCCATAAATGAAAGTAATTTTTTCTCTGCGGTGGTTGATGGAGTCATTACTGGCATCCACAGTGAGAGTTTTGTTATATTTACTTTACCATCAGTAGCAACACCAGCACCACGCCAGATTGCATCATTATCATCACCTTTTCGCATGAGGACTACTGTATGCTCTGCTCCAAAGATAACTTTTCTAACGTTTCTGCAAAATCCGAAAATATGAAATAGTGGAGTGGAATCGTGCATGACAGTAATCTATGTGGTCCTTGCAACATTGATACACGTGTTGCAAACCCAAGGTTGTAATTGGTGGCATTAACATCACTGATAATATCAAAAGTGGCAGCTGGTCTTGTATATCTGGCAGGTGCTGGACAAGCTGCAGTATCTAGTGTTTCCTTTACTTTAACATACTGAACATGTTCAGCGTGATCAGTAATATCCTTAGCGAACATCATAGATGGACCTGCTGATCTTGTATAATCATCAGAATATCTTGCTAAACCCACTATTGTTGTGGCAACATCAACATCATGCTCTATAGATTCAATCTCTCTTCCATCAATCATATATCTAGCGCTACTAAATAATGCCATAATGCCATTATTGACAAAACCAACTTTGGCACCATCTGCATATGGCATATTAGCATCAACATTTGTTACAATTTCTCCTTTTACTTCAGTAAATGCTTCGGTGGGTAGAAAGTATTTGCTTGTATCTTGAACCTGAAGTTCAATTCTTGATCGACTATTTGGTTGTATTGCGTTATAGGAATAAAATTAATAATCGTGTACAGAATCATTTTTGAGAACTGGGGCATCTGCCGTATCCGCTGTAGATTTGAACATTTTATTATATATTTCTTGATCTAAATCACGATCTCAGGCCAATTCCTGCTATCATATTTGCAGTAATATTTCCCTGATCATCAAATCCATCATTTATTCGCGATGCTATTTTTTGATCCACCGCGTTGTTTATTATTATGCTAATACTCTTAGGCATAATTTCCGTAGATGGTAGTTTTACCGGTGATGGTTGTTTTCGTCGTCGAATTAGTGTTATTAGTTTTTCTTTGGCCACAGAAAATGCTTTACCAGCAACATCACCAACAATTCTAATACCTTTATCACAAATAACATCAATAGCTTTCATTGATAATTGTTTTGCGATTGGTGCTATTTTTGGAGCCATCCTTGCAGATAACCCTTGAATAACATTACCAAGACCATCTCCGTAATACACCTTATAAATAGGTAATCGTGAATTTACTACATAGGCCATGGTTGGCTTATAGTGGTTGTAGTGTATGATCATTTTATTTAAATGCTATTTATCTAATATCTAATCAATCACCAATGACAATTAGTCACTATGGTAACCACTGACGGCAAAACCGTCTGCTAGTTCATCAATAAATTCTCGATATACACCAATATCCATGATACAACCTTCAAATAGTCGTCTGCAGATATCAGCTGCTTCATTAATTATTTCTGGTGAGTTATTTCTGGCTCGTTTGCCCCCGATGAGAATTTCTAATCGTGCTATGTCTCCGAGAACATTACTAAGACAACGAACAAGATCACTACCATGAGAAAATTCACTTCCAGTTGCACCTTGCACATCATCATCTTCCTCTGGATCAGATGGGATATTACAGTCTTTTTTTTTTTTGTCTCCGTGTTGGTGTTTGACGTTTCTTGGTAAATTTATCCATGAAAGAGAAAACACCCTTTTGAATGTTACCAACAGAACTTTCCTGTTCTTCATCATGTGATTTAACTCCAGCTATCTGTTTTAACAATGGGAGAATACCCTTTTTTCTATCTTCATCGTCAACAATATCTCCCAATATAGCTTTCTCAGTGGCCAGTGCAGCTTTCTCAGTAGCTGTCATTACCGGTTTAAATAAATATGCAGTATCAGTTGCAAATCAGTTTGAAATTCCTGACGAGCTTTTAATTTTTGTCTGACAGAATCCCCTACGGGTATAAATCTCTTTATTGCTTTTAATCGATCGCGAGCTAGTCTGGTTGTTAATGATTCTCCTACCATGTGTATATATATATATATATATATATATATATATATATATATATATATATATATATATATATATATATATATATATATATGATATGATTTAATTGTAAGGAGATACCCCCAGCAATTTCTGTATTTAAAAACATTTTCATGTTTTCACACACTCATGTGTTTTCACTTCCGTGTTCAGTGGGTGATCAATCAATGCGGCGCAAAAAAAAATATAATACATACCTGTAAGGTATCATTTAAATCTCCTACTAGTGTTATAGAATTTCAAACCCATACAAATTGTCAACAGGATATCATTCCATGTGAGTAATCAGCGACAATGGGCCATACCTGTATTGAAACTAAATTTAGCAAATTACAAACCACATGTCTCATTTCAAACTTCCTGTTTCAAAAACATGTTCGTGTTATGTTTTCAAGGCAGTGTATTATTCTGTTTAATGAGTTCTTTTATCATTTTTATCCTGGAATTGTACATTTGACTTTGTATTGTTGGCCGAGTTCACTCCTAATCTTATCTCTCTTTCTCTCTCTCTCTCTCTCTCTCTCTCTCTCTCTCTCTCTCTCTCTCTCTCTCTCTCTCTCTCTCTCTCTCTCTCTCTCAGTCTTGCCGACCGTTGGGGCGCCACTGATGACCTGACAACCAGCTTCCTCCTTTCCAATCTGTTCTCTGATAATCTCACTGTGTCACTCAACTTCAGGCCTGTCCACTCTGAGATGTTATCCTTCCATCTTTTCCTCTGTCTTCCTCTCCTTTGCCTTCCCTGCACAGTACCTTGCATGATTGTCTTAGCAAGCCCAGTTGATTGTGTGACATGTCCATACCACTTCGTTTTGCGTTTCTTCACAATGGTCATTAGCTTTTCATAGGGCCCAATGGCTTGTCTAAAATTCTGTTTCCCACTTCCTCATTCGTGACATGATCTCTATATGAAATGCCAAGCAAGCTTCGATAGCATCTCATTTCAACAGCTTGTATCCTCCTTTCAAGATCCGCTCCTAGGATCCATGACTCAGAGGCTTATAGGAACACAGATACAACCAAGGAGCGCTTCAGTCTGATTTTTGAGTTGACTGAGGTGTTTCTGTCTTTCCAAAAAGTACTCAGCTGTTATTGTCATCGCAATCCTGGAAAAGATTTCTGGTTTTGATCCCTCATCTGCCACGATGGCTCCTAAGTACTTGAATTTATTAACTGTTTCCAGTTTTTGGCCACTAATCATGATGTTAGTGCTGATGCCACTGGTGTTGCTGGTCATCAATTTGGTCTTCTCTGCACTGATTTCCATACCAAAAGCAGTAGCTGTCCTGTCCAGTTTTTCCACCAACTGAGCTAGCTCCCCCTCATTTCCTGCAAGGCCATCAATGTCATCAGCAAAGTTATTATTCTGCCTCCAATACTGACAGTTCCTTCATGGTCTTCCAGTGCATCTGTCATGATTCTTTCAAGGAAAATGTTGAAGAGAGTAGATGAAAGCAATCAGCCCTGTCTGACTCCCACAGTTGTCCTAAACCAATCTCCTATTTGATCGTTGAAGCAGACTGCACTGCTGGCCTTGCTGTAAAGGCTTTCTATGACTTTGATCATGTTGGCATTGATGTTCTAGAGCTTCATGGATTGCAAATGATTGCATGCCATACCCTGTCAAACACCTTCTTAAAATCTATAAAGACATGATAAAGGTCTTGGTGCTGGAGGTATTTCGCACATAGTATTCACAGGTTGAAAATCTGTTCAGTTGTGCTTCACCCTGGTCTGAAGCCTGCCTGTTCTTCAGCTAAGATTTCCTCTGCCCTCGGCTTCAGTCTGTTTAATATGATTTTTAGCATGACTTTGCTTGGGTGGCATATAAGACTGATTGTACAATGGTTCTGACATTGCTGCAAATTGCCTTTTTTTGGGAGAGTTACTATGAGTGACTGAGTCCATGGTGTTGGCCATTCCCCTGTTTGCCAGATCTTGTTGCAGATTGTTAGTAGGGCGCTTATCATGGTTTCACCCCCTTCTTGGACTAGTTATGCAGGGATGTTGTCTACTCCTGCTGCCTTCCCTTTTTTCGATGATTTCATTGCAGCCTCTACTTCTTCTCGGAGGATGGGGTAGTTGTCAATGTTGGTCACTGATGGGGTGTTGAGTATGCCTGGGTCCCCTGTAGGTCTGTGGTTGTACAGGTCTGAGCAGTATTCTGTCCATCTCTTAAGAATGTATTGTTCTTCTGTAAGAAATTTCCCTCCCTTATCTAGAATGATGGAGGAGCGTCGTTGTTTTACACTGGTCAGGTCTTTCACCAGTTGGTATGCTTTTTTGCTATTATTTTTCTTTAGATTGTTTTCTATATCTTTACACTGGACTTCAATCCATGTCTCCCTTGCCTTTTTCATGCTTTTCGTGATAACCTGGTTGATTTCCCTGTATTGTTTTACTCCTTCTACTTCTGACTTGTTCTTATTTAACTCTTGACGCTTCTCACACAGATCAAGTGTGTCCGTTGTAACCCAAGGTTTCTTTGGTCGTCGATGTTTGCCAAGGATCTCACTGGCTGTTTGGGTCACTGCTATGTTAAATGTGTCGATCAATATGTCTGTAACTGTGTTCTCTGTACTAAGAAGTAACAGTGGTGCAAATTTTCCTCCTATCTTTGCCTGGAAGGCTTCCGATACCTCTGGGTCTTTTAGCTTGTCAAGGTTGAACTTGATTCTTGTGGGGCCCTGTTTGTTGACTTTCTTTAGACATAGTTGGAGGGTCATCATCACTAAGTCGTGGTCACTTCCAATGTCTGCTCCTGGGAAACTTCTTGTCTTATATATATATATATATATATATATATATATATATATATATATATATATATATATATATCAAATATACCAAAAAAATGGGGGTCATTTTTGACCCATTTTCTTTCAAGTGTGATATTTACAGCTATGTACAATTATATACATGATTTATTATTAACATTATTCACGATTATTTCTAGATGATGCTGAATATGATTTTATAATCGCAGATGCAACATCTAGAGGTATTTATGTCAATCGTAAAGATGCTTTCTTGTCCGATGGAACAAAATTCGGTACAATTGTTACTTACGTAGACTTAGATTATCCCCAATAGTTCATTTACGGGCTTCTATTCTGGCTTATGCTTCTGTCAATTTACTTTCGATAATAAATAGATTTCCTGAATCCGCGGTTAGAGTCACCACTGATTCTTTTTATATAGATGTAAAACATAGTGAAGCAGTGGCTGAATTTACTAATTCTGACGAGTGTTAGGGATCATGAGAGAGTTAAAGAAATGTTGCACGATTATTCTAAATCAGCAGATGTTACAATTGAAAACAATTACATAAAAAATAATCAAATATCAGAGCTATTGAAAGTCCCTTCATTATCCGATCCAATATGTAGATATAAAACCAGTTACTTAAACGGTTGTGGTGGGTCAGGGAAGACAACTCGTGTGATCGAATTATTTTGAGGGAAATCAAACATGATTGTGCTAACACCATCACACAGACTTGCAAGAGAGATGAAACAGTGAGGAGTTAATGGAAGCACTTATCACAGTTTCTTTCGATGGAAAGGTGAGGCATGGACTCCTGATCAAATGGGCGAGAAATATATTCGTGAAATTATTATTTGGGATGAGATATGCACAGTGTCATTAGAGATATTAAAAATGTTTCTTGATTGGCTATTGTTAAAGAATACAGCTGTGATAATGTGTGGCAATCATGGTCAACCACCACCATTTGTCGGTTTGTCTCCACATGATTGGCTAAAGAATTTTGTAGATTATTATGAAGAAATTAATACTGATCACAGATCACTTGATCCAGAATTAAATAAATTTAAGAAATTAATCAGATTACAACCAGAGAAAATCCAGTTTGAAATAGCGCGTGAAATAATAATTTCAGAAACCCTAATAAATGATTTTTGGGAAGCGTGGAGACCAAACGATTTGATAGTGGCAAGTAGAAAGATAGTCAGAGACACACGTCAGATGAAGTTATTTGAAACACGAAAAGAAAAATTTGCAACACTTCCAGTGCCATTGTGTTATAGGCCTACGGATACACGAAGACAGAATATCGAAGTTGATATTCCAGGACAAACTGAGAAGCAGATTCTTGTGTTAAATGATATTGTGTTGGTTGATATCAGTGTTGTCGAAGATGCATTGCATGCTGATAAATCTCCATGGACGCTAAGATAGCAATGACGATACATTCTTTGCAGGGATTGACTATATCCGATACAGTTGTTTGGATGGTAGATGATCGTATCGAGTGGTCGAATTTAGTTTATCTCGCAGCGTCCAGTGTACGAAGAATAAATCAACTTCGAAGAGTTGTTTTAGATGCTAATGACACCACAATCAGTGATATTGTCAACGATGATATAATCAGAAAAAAACTGGCTGGTTATAAACAACAGGATAAATAAATAACAGAGAATTTGATATTCATGCTGAATTTATAATTACGCTGAAACAACAACAGAATAATCACTGTGTGAGTTGTAATTGTATTATGCGTTTGTTGTGGCTGGATAAAGATCCTCACCAATTTACCGCAGACAGAAAAGATAATAGTATCCTCAGGTATCACTTGTAATTGTTCACATGTAAATCCGCGCTGAGGAGCAGTTGAATCTAATATATAGAATGCGGGTCTACCCGTGGATCTTGTTATGTTAGATATGTTATGTGTAGTGACACTTCAAATAGGATGAGTAGCTTTTTTTTATTTTACAGCCTTCGAGTTTTCCTGGTTCATATAAATATCTCACAATGACATTGCCGAGTATTCGTTGTTTTGAAAAATCATTTTGTGGTTTTTGTACACGTATATACTTTTTTGGATAGCATTAATAGGTTTCATATTGATTGTTCGAGTAATTTCATTTTTTAGTGCAGCTATCACACCTGGTAATCTCTTGACCCATTCACAAGATCATGTATCCTGGATAAATTCCTTCGCGTATTGATATCCAAATAACTGCTCAGCAAGTGTCCAATTAAAGCGTTCAACAATTGCCTGATCAAGATGTAGTGCAGTATGTCCCCGTCGTATTGTGGTATTATGATGCTTCATTGTTGATAACACTACACCCTGAAATTCCTTGCCAGGATCAACCTGCAATAGATTTGGCCACTGCAGAGGACCTCGTTGATAAATCCTTTCAAACACAGAAGCTACTTCAGTTGATGTCTTTGTCTTTAATGGTTCAGCTTGTTTGTATCTACTCACAACATCAACTACGGTTAGTGCATACTTGTATGTTTGTGTATTAACAGTATCATGTGGCAGAAATAATATATCAGCCTGATGAACTTCATTAGGGACGCTGACATCAAAATGTGCGAAATTAATTTGTTTAGGTGGAGGTAGATAAATTTGCCATATCACCTGTTTGGATAACCAATCCACAGCGGTGGTATATTTTACTTTTGCGGTGTTAGCGAGTTTATCGATTGCTGATTTACCCCTCCAGTATCCTCTTGGGGAATAATAAATAGATTCCATGCTGTTATTAATTACCAGCACCCAGCATTAATTTACTTTTCATCGCCGATTTTATCAAACACGAAGCTAATTTTTCTTTAAAGGATTTATCAGTGATAGAATTTAACGCATGAATCAATTTCACATCTGTGATATGTCTATGTTGCAGATTGCTGCTTTTGTAAGCAACATCATGAGCATGACACTCCTTATCAATAGCGTTTATTGGATATTCGCTGGGTTGAGGTTGGTCTTGATCACCGAGTCAGATATCGAGTCTGGTTCCAGGGCCACAATAACTATACCCTGGAAGGTGTTTTTCTCCTGGATATTTTGCCTATGGAGTCCCTGCAAGTTTTGTCAATTTTGCTGCAATATCACCACCTTGTTTTTTTTTAAAAACCTTAGAAACAAATGTAAATTTTTTTGTACCACATTGTACACACTAGCAAGTGCTGATCTGTTATTGCTTGTTGTAATTGTTGTCAAGTCGTTTGTGTTAGTATGCTTCTTACATTTCACACAATATAGATCCATAATTTATTTATAATGATCCTAATGTAATTGATTTTTTGGTGACAAAAACACGAGAACCCATTAAGCATCATGCAGCACTACCAAATTCTATTCGCATGATTATAATTGGACCATCTGGAAGTGGCAAGACGCAGTTTTTACTTAATTTGATAATGAGATGGATGAAATGGGATAAACTATATTTGGTAGCCCCAAGTGTAGACAATCGGCGATGTTACAAGGTGTTAAAAGATTTTAACAAGAAAACAAAATGAGAAATCGATGAGGATATTATTGAATTTATAACCGATATTGAAGAAGCACTGAGTATTGATTGTATTGATGGAAGTATTAACATTATAGTCGTATATGATAATGTGATATTGGATAAACAAGCAAACCCTACCAGGATATTTTCCAGAGGTAGACATACAAATATTGATGTGATTTATGTTACTCAAAAATACATGCAAGTACCTGAAATGATCAGAGAAAATTGTAATATTCTTGCTGGATTTAATGGAGTTGACATTCATGTGATACAAAATATTCACCAGACTTGGTGCAGTGGAGATATGGATTATAACAAATCATAAATTTCTTTAGTCACGCTCAGTCTACCCCACATGGATTTGTAACGATAAATTTGCATGACCCGAGATCAAGATATCGTATTGGACTTGATAAAATATTCGGTTAAAATCAAAACTGTCACTCTTTTTAGTTTTGTCTGAAATAGGTTCGGTCTCCGTAGAGGCCGTATGTTTGTTTAAAAGCTTGGTCAGTTCACCCTTCTTGCTGCGCCATCTCACATCCGTCTGCGTGAATTCGAGTCTAAGATTCGGCTAATGTGGTTATGTGAGAAAGTATGCCAGTAGCTTCTTGTGGGTTGGTGGTTCTTTCAGTGGGTTTTCCCGGGTTCTTCCTCCACCAATAATACTGGCCACCATGTATAGCCTATAGTGTGTTGAAAAATGGCGTTAAACCCTACAACAACAACAGCAACAATAACAACAACAAGAAAAATATGAATGTGCAGGAAAATGATGGAAGGACTTTTTCATAAATATTGTCTCCACTATTTCTCCATGATTCATGGAGAATTGAAAAGTCATGTTAGCTTTACAATATAGCTTTACAGCATAACCAGTTTATAAAGACGATGTTGTCCTTAGCTTTACAATATAGCTTTACAGCATAACCAGTCTATAAAGACGATGTTGTCCTTTGTGGAGAGTATCCTCTTGATGGAAATTAAATGTTAAATAATCTTAAGAAATTGGAATCATTAATATTGTCAATTATGAGCAGATGTCTGTTATGTGGAGGTGTCCTTTATATAGGCATCGCTATAGATACATTGACTTGTCTAGACAAGACAAATTTAGATGTGCATATTGGATTGACCTCTGAGGTTTGAGCTGTCACCTAATCATAACTTGCCATTTAATTTTGAGTCTTTGGCTTGGCCCATTGTGGATATATGAAAAGGATTGCAAGTAGCTTCCTGTGAGTCAGTGGTTCTTGCTGGGGCTTTCATGGGTTATTCCTACATAAATTACATTGCCTATCGTATCTTGAAAAATGGCATTGAAACAACAACAACAACAACAAAATCCTAATCTGCAAGATATTAAGGTCTCTATCCTGTATCTGTGTGCACATATACATGGACATTACAAGGCATATGAACAATGGCCTTTTAAAAATTCTCAAGCAGGTAAGTGAGGACCAAAGAGGGTAAGCACTGGGATGTGAGTTTTAAGAGCATACAAGTTTAGTGTTATTTGTGATTGGATTTCTATCACTACTTAAAAGAGTCATAAGAAAATAACTATTGCATGCTCACATATAGCTATTGCATACTCACATATAGCTATTGCATCCTCACATATAGCTATTGCATACTCACATGTTCACATATAGCTATTGCATTGTATTGTATGCTCACATATAGCTGGTGCATGCTCACAGATAGCTATTGCATGCTCACATATAGCTACTGCATGCTCACATATAGCTATTGCATGCTCACATATAGCTATTGCATGCTCACATACATGCTCACATACATGTTCACATATAGCTATAGCATGCTCACATATAGCTTTTGCATACTCACATTTTATGTTTATGTTTTATTTGTTTTTATAGAACTACCAGAATGTAATAGTCGGACATGGGGTTTGTCGACAAGACTTTGTGAAGAGAGCATTTCAGAAAGTGACAGAAATCTACAACTATCATAAAATGTGCCAGATTGAATTATCTGACAGGATGAAAAATTGGCACAACAGGGAATCTATTGGGAACTTTTTCATTGCAGTAAGTACTTTCAGTTTATACAGCAGTCCTATCTTACTGATATCAGGCATTTAGACATTGAGATTCATTGTATGTTTAACAACACGTTTACACTATTTAGGAATATTGTAAATCTTGTGATAAAAACATAATACGCAATTTCTATTTTCATATACAAGTGAAATTTGTAAGAGGTAACCTGTTGTTAGTGAGTAGGACTTACACTGAGAGAAAAGAAACAATGAAATTTCAAATTAATTGAAAACATAACTTTGTAATACACATGTGTATTGACATCTTTCAGTTGTGTAGTAGACTACAATTTAGCGGCACATGGGGATTCTGAGGGGATGCATCAACACAATATTCACAAATAATGAACTTCACTTTACAGTGTATTAATATTCAGAAGTTTTTAAATGTCTCATAAAGAATAAATGTCAGCTAAATTTTAAATAGGATTTTAGTTTACCTTTACGGTTTCATATATTGCTTGAAAATTTATTATTTCTGAACCTTTTATATTTTATCTTGTAAGTCTAGATGTTTATATTTAGATTTTATTGTCTTAAGAATTTTTATGCTTTTCCTGTACATTTTAGAACTTGTCTTTTAATGTGCACTACATCGTGTTGAAGTACCTTTAAGCCTTGTGACATTATTGACTAGATTCTGAATTCAAATTTTGTACATGATCATTGAGCTTTTTTGTTCTGGTTGTCAAAGGTGTTGTCGTTTCATAGTAAGAGTATTAAGGTGGTTAAGATTTAAGGGAACAGAAAAAAAAAACAAGGTAAACTTTAAGTACACTTTGTGTTTATTTCAGTTTTCTAAGAAAGTGATTGTGGATGCATACAGCGCATATGTCAATTGTTATTCTATCACCATGGAAGTGCTGAAAGTTGTGATGAGAACAAAGCCTAGCATTTGGGATGACCTGAAGGTAAAAATCTGTGAAAACTGTATTCATGCACTAGTGTACATTTGCATTGCACATCTGTTTTGTTTTGGCAAATAATGGCAGACTATTAAAACACTATATAGAAACCAACACCTTTTTTGTGGTGTATGCATTCTATAAAGTGAAACTCTATAGTAGGTTTATATTCCTGTAAATAAGTTTATTAACAGTTGTTTCTGCAAAGTAATATTTAAACTGCATGTGTGGGCAGGTTTATACTGATGAGACCTCAAGAGAAGTTCAAAATTTGGTATTCTGTCATAATTTACAAGAGTTATAGCCCCTGATTGCCTTTTGCCCAGTGTTTGGTTTCTGTAGCATACACTGCGCACTCGATAATTTGTGCACATCGGGGTCCAAAAGGATTAGAATGTGGCTTTCACACAGCAAGTGGGTTTTGCGAGTTATCGAGGGAGCAGTGTACCACAAATACTTGCTTGTAAGTCAGTATATCTTTCTTACTGAGAATTCAATTAGAGCAAATTTGAAGTCATCTAATATGCACAATATACAAAACAATTTCGATAAATCTAGGGATAATGTTGGAAACTCAGTGTGCACTGTGTACACAAAAATACTGTCAATTGAAATATTGTAAAGTTTTCATGCCACTATTCTGATTCAGAAATGCGTATATGGTATGCAGTTTGTGTATGTAGTTCATGCTGGTATTCTTTGCATTATACTTGTATCGACATTTGTTAGGATTTTAAAAATTAGAAAGTAATATCCATAGTTAAACACTAGCCAGTGCAAAGTGAAATGTCTGTCGGTGTTATTTACAATGGGTGTTTTCTAGCAAGTATATTGCTTACATTTTTACGCATGTCCGTACAACCTGTATTGGTATTAATATATTTCCCTCCCCCCCCCCATACAATACAAATTTTGATTTAATTTTTTTCTTTCTTTTTTCTCCATACATTTTTATTTCCGATGTAACATTTTACAAGTTTTCTGGCAGTGTATATGTCCCAATTATAACTTGGCTGGTAAAAGTAGCGCTTAATCTGTTTTCAAATTTTCGATCCTTTTGATTAAGCTTCAGGTTTAATATATGGTCTTGTTCAGTGCCATGTAGAGTTATGCAACTTCTGTGCATGTTTGACCTTAGCTTCTAAAGCCAGCACACTCTTTTTTTTCCCCACATGATAGCCCTTTGATCAAGCCACGAGTTTTATACTCAGTCCCAAGGAGCAGAGGTTGTTATTTGAACTCTTTATGACCTTGCCGCACAATTGACATGCTTTCAGTTCCGGCCTTAAATAGATTTAATTGACTGTATATATTACTTAAGGAGCCCTAGCTCATTCTCTGCATAAGCATGCATATATGACAGTAAGACCAAGGCAAGGGAGTAAACGAGATTTATGATGACTTGATGACAATTTTCACTCTCTGCATTGGCACCCATATTTGACAGTAAGGCCAAGGAAAGGAAGTCAGATGACATGTATGATGACTTATGACAATTTTCACTCTCTGCATTGGCACCCGTATTTGACAGTAAGGCCAAGGAAAGGAAGTCAGATGACATGTATGATGACTTGATGACAATTTACAATGACTAGATAATGATGGAAGATTTTATAACTTTATTAGATAATGAGGTTGAATTCCAGACTTTGTACCAGATGACATTAGATAGTGACAATGATAGGTTGTTATGTGATATTGTGAATTGGTCAATTCCAAACTACTATGTTTATACCTGTATGTGACCTATAATTTTGAATTCCTGGAATTATTATGTAAATGGATTTAAAATATCAAGCATTATGGATTTTAATGAATTAAATTGGGACAAATTGTAAGTTGTCAATTTATTTGTAACATATTCCACTCAGTAATATAACTGTACTTTACACTGGTTTCATCTTTGTTTTCCTATCTGCCCATTGTTGCTTGTCTATGTTCCTAAAGTGTAGCTCTGACTCAATGATGACAAGTCATCGATTGAGATGAATCTGACTTGCTTATTATCGGATCAAAGAGAAATTTTCTTTTGTAGCCCTAAAAGAAAAGGTGGGGGTGAACTTATTATTGAGTATGTATGGTAGCTTGTTGGATTTCACTGAAATTTGGCATGTTGTTTATACAGATACGTTGAATGAATTCGCTTTTAGATGTTCCATACTATCATTTAGAAAACTTATTGACTTTGATTGCTCTAACTTTGCTTTTAGAAGTATGCTCTTTACTGAGGACCAGATTTTAAATGTACTGTGTATTTATAAACATCATTATGAGTTTGATTTCTAGCATTCCAAATTATAAGTTACAGGAATTAAGGCCCCATATTATTACCTAGTCTTGCAACATATATTCCCACAGCAGAACTCTATCAAGGATTGTTGGGTTCCAACTAAATTTGGCATTCACTTTACACTGATGAGGTCTTAGACCTTCGAGTTAGATTTCAAGTTTTTACAACAATATTTAGAGGAGTTATGGCCCTTGTTTGCCCATCCCAATAAATTTTGTTTTCAGTAGGATGACATTACTATGAATTGTTAGATTTCCAATTAAAATAATATGAAACTTAATGTTTTTGAGATCTCAGTAGAGTGTGATTTCTATAGCCATGTGATCTCAATCAGTTGCCAGTATTAATCGCTCTCATATCACCATGATTCATGTAGATTTAAGTCTTGGGTTTTGACCTATGTGTATATGTGAAAAAGAATGCTACTAGTTTCCTGTTGTTTTTCCCCCGATTTTTTTGGCCATTAGGTATAGTCTATCATGTGTTGAAACTGGTGTTAGGCCACAAAAAGGAGATAAACCAGCTTTCTATGATTGAGAAGAGTTATGGTAGCTGAATTAACATCTTCCTGTAGTCGGGGTTTTTGGAAGATAACTTTACCTTGGATTTTAATAGTGTTTATATTTTCATTAATAATAATAATAATAATAATAATAATAATAATAATAATAATAATAATTTATTTTCAAATAGATTCATTTTCAGGACATGCACTTAATTAATATGGAGTGATTATACATTTTGCAAACTTAATTTCTGTGTCACAACAATAAATTTGCAGAAACATTGGATTATCACAGATTTTGTGTGCAGTTTTATACTGTTTAACTTTTGCAGGATTTTGATTGACAGCATTTTATATCATACTATTATTGAGTCATGGCTCTTTATTTTTGTTTACTCTATTATTTATTTAAAGCCTAGCTAAGCAAATTGTAGCAAGTATTCATTAATCACTGCAGATGGATATGGGTGCCAAATTGTTGGCTACTAATTCCATTTAAGTTACTACTTCCATTCAAGTTTTGTTAACATTTAAAAGATGTCTTGAACATGGGTTGCATTTTGTGTTTTCTAATTGAAAATTTTGCATGTCTGGTCATGCGATCCTTACGGTTTGTTGTAACTTGGGTAAGTATACTTCATCTGTTTTCTTGTTAAATTTTACATTATATTCAATCTTTCATTACTCATTTGAGTTTCATCATACAGTAAGCTAATCAATGCCATCTTAATGGCCATCTTTAGTAGTTAATAGTACTTGTATTCAGTTTTTAAACTTTTGTAACTTATTTCAAGTAAATATTTTCTCTCAGAAATAATATAATTTCATTCGTTTCTCGAGTGTTTATCTTAATTTGTACTGTTCACTTCACTGTAAGCTTGGCATGATGCTGCAGGTAGCTCCAATTTCCTCAGCTATCACCAATAAAGCGTTAAATGTGCCATTAAAACCAACAAAAGCAAACATTGACTGATTTTGCCTGTGCATATTTGCCAATGTTTGGCAAAATGGTCTTGATTAAATGTGGGATCTGTAAAATATTTAAGCTGTCAGAAGATAATTATCTCACCTGTATCAGTTTTACTCACCTGTACCAGACCATACTTGTCATATTTGTTGACATTGGTCTGAATCAGTCACATGCTGTCTTGTGTCTAGTTATGCATAGCATGACGATTACTGTTTTGAAAAGTCTGGGATACTCTGAAGTCATTCTCAATTTTGATAGTCATTTTAGCACATAGGAACCTATATATTGCTCACCTAAGCAAAAGTCAAGCAAGCTAATGGTATGGTTTTTTGTTGATCATATATATATATATATATATATATATATATATATATATATATATATATATATATATATATATATATATATATATATATATATATATATATATATATGGTATTATTCATTGCCCTTTGCTATCTATTTTTCAACAATTGCTTGTGAACACTCTGGGGGCTTCAGTTCTGATCATCTTTGACATAGAAGCTGATATCATCCAGATCTCATGTATTCGATTATGACTACCATCCATACATGTTAATGAGATGTTCTTTCAACTGATTGGCTAAACATATGAACGCTCTAGAGTAGATATGATTGTATGTTTTTTTTTTACTAAAGCTCGTATCATCAAGATCTCACATGTTTGGTTATGACTGACATAATTATATATTTGTGAGGTCATCTTGCATGTAGTTGTTGAGGCTTTTGAACATCTTACAGGTAATATCTCGGATCAGTTTTTCACTTGATTTGGTAAGCTTATATCATTGAGCTGTCAGATGAGATCAGAGACGGGTGAAATTTATTTAAATTGAAATTAACAAAGTGATCTTGCACAGAGGCCATCTTTCTGATCAGTGTATGATCAGACATGGTATACAAGCTTATGTCATCAAGATCTCAGATGAGTTTATCTATGCATATTAATGAGATAGTCTAAGATTGGATGAGCTTGTGAGCATTAAATATTTCTGATCAGATTTGGTGATCATAAAACCTTGAGTGCTTCAATTATAAGTGACAATTGACATTTAATAAGGTGGTCATGCAGCTGATTGGCAGATCTTGTATACCTGAAGAGATAATAATCCTGGTAAGATTTGATTAGAGTTGGCATACAAGCTTATATTATTGAGATCTTGGATAAATATAATTATGAGGAAGATTCATGCATATGAGTTAGCTGATCTTCCATCTGATTGGCTGATGGATCTTCCATCTGATTGGCTAAGTTTATTTTCACTTTTTGATCTTTCACCTGATTGGTTGAGTTTATTTGTATTATAAAAGCCTTAAGTCTTATCAGATTTTGATTTCATGTGGCATATAAGTTTACATCAAGACCTTGGATAAGTTTGATTCTGACATTCATGCATATTAATGAGGTGACCTTGAATCAAATTGATTTTGCCTGTATGCTCTGTGACCTGGACAAGGGTACCATCATTGTTTTCCCATTTTACCCAAATGTAATTTGTTAGAAAAAGATTTATGGCACAAATTGCATGGATGGATATAGTGTTTAGATTTTGAATTTTAGAAGATTTGCCAATCTCTATAATTATAGATAGAACTGTTAGCACTATACACTTAAAAACATCTATGTTGAAAATTGTATAATTATAGCAATAAATAAATCTTATCAGTGTCTTACACCTTAAATGTTAAATTGTCTTTTGCATAATCAATTAAATATAACTAATAAAAATTAGCAAAAATCACCAAAATGTATGCTGGTAAAGGATTTCTGCCATATGTTAACTCAGGAAGTGTAAGAAAAAATACCAGACATACTATGGAAAACATTGTAAACAGTAGTTAATGAGTCCAAGTAGGAGACTATGTTTGAGTATGCAACTGAGCATGAGTATGAAACTGAGTATGTATGAATATGAAACCGTAGGCTTGAACATGAGACTGAATATTTTTGAGTATGAGACTGAGTAAAGACTGAAAATGATTTTGAGTACATGACTGAGCATGTCTGAGTATGAAATTGAGTATGCTAGAGGTTAAGTCTGAGCATGAGTATATTACTGGGTATGTTTGAACATGTGACTGAGTTTGAGTATGAGACTGAGTATATTTTTAAGTGAGGTTGAGTATGTTTAGGTATTTATGATTCTGAAATGTAATCTACCTATCATTTACTAATGAATATGTCCACATATAATATGTCTCAAATCAATCTGTATAATTTTGTTGTTTATATGCCAGGGTGTCGACAAGATGCCCATAGAGGGATTAATGCTGAAACCAGTACAGAGGTTCCCCCAGTACATCATGATTGTTAAGGCAGGTATCACCTATATCTGAACACCCTTCTAGCAAACATCTGTGTAAAACATCACTATGAAGACAGCAAGAAAAAATATTTTTTTTAATAAGCATTGTATGGTGAAAGAGCAACAAAATATTCTGATAATGATTCTCAAAAAGAATTAAGATAAACATCTTTGAGATGTATGCATTGGATCAGGTCCACCATAGTTTACACAGGAAATCGCACAGAAGTAGTTTGGTTTATTAATATTATAGACAAAAAACATCTTTTTCTAAAGATGGAATATGCTAGAGTTCCATTCATCATTTGAGAAAGTTCTTTTGAATGGATTAAAAATCACCTCAAAGATTAAGAGTGAGATGAAACTGAAAAGTTTGATGCCATGAATGAACTGTTGTCAAGCAGACCTGCTAACCCTTGCAATTTGACCATATTTCCTTTGGAATTGACCCTTAAATTACAGATGTACAGAATAATAGCAAAAATTACACAAATATGATCATTTCGGTAGATTCAAAAGACTGGTTTGTCTATGTTTGATTGAGATTTCATATTAAATTCACTGGTGTTTGTCAGGGAACCACTAACTTTACCAGAGTGCCTTGGATGCTTTAAACTGAAGATATGTTTTTCATGGAAGATATTTGCGTGATCAAGCTGTTATAAAATGGCATACACATTTGAAACAATAGGGACAATAAGCTACTTAAAAGTTAAAATAGCACAAAAGAGTAAAAAGAAATATTCAGGTATTGCGGGGGGGGGGGGAAGGGAAGCAGAAGGGCTACTGTTACATTAATTTGACATGTGCTGATTTGAGTATGTCTTGTGGTGGCTGTGATGACCAGTTTACATTGGTTCAAACCTCACTCTCAATGGAACAAACCTCAGTCCATTTTTTCTGCCTCTATCACCCACCTGCTAGTTGAAAAAAGAACCTGACTGAACCTTCTTTTTGAGCAGTTTCCTAAGCTCCTGGAGTGTGGGAATTCAGTAGGTGAAAACCTGATTATTCTTGGAGATTGAATCTTTCACTTTGACTTTGAAATCCATATAAATAAAAACTTGTGGATTCTATTCACATTTTCAACCTTAAATAGTCAGTTAGCCAGCCCACTGATAAACATGGTCACATTTAAAATGTATTCTTAATAGACATGATGATAATATCCTACAGTCTTCATTGATGTTCCATGAACTTGCATCAGATCATCTTGATGTCATATGCCATCTCACCGTATCAGTCCCAAACCCTCCATCTCTGTTTGCTACTAAGAGAAATGTCTGTATGACAAGTAAAAAGCAACTAATGTATGACATTCAAGCAAATCTAACGTCTTCATTTTTGTTCTGTAATTTCATCGTTTGATTTTATAATGTTTATTTGTTTTTAAGTGTTATCTAATATATTAAAGCTTCTTAAGATGTAGGCACTGTACTAAGCCCACAATATTATTATCATCATCATCATCATGATCATCATCATCATCATGATCATCATCATTAAAATTTCTTGTGGCAGCATTTGTTTACAAAAACCAATTGCTATTTGCTGGTGCAGGACTTACTAAAGTATACCCCTAGAGATCACATGGACAGAGAGAGACTGCAAGAAGCCCTTACAGAGTTGGAGAATGTGGCGCATCAATTGAATGAACGAAAGAGAATGAGTGAACAAATTTTTCATGGACAGCGCATTATGAACAAACTTGGCTTAAAGGCCATAGGAGATACACAGGTTTATCTTTTGAGACAGGATGATGTCCAGCAGTTAGCTGTGGTAAGTGTTCCGTATCAAAATGTAAATTTTGTCACCTCATAGATTTGAATTCCCATCTTTATTTGCTTATAAGTCAAGCCCAACTGCAAAATGCACAGACCCAGATGTATGATTGCATAATGTGCTGTCAGATTGGAGTGTATTCAGTAATCAGTAGAACAGACAAGATGGACCCTGATCTGTAAGTGCTTTAGGTGAGAGCAGATCAGGATCGGTTTTGATTGCAGTTGGACTCAACTTATAAGTTGATACAAATGGATTAACCCTTTGAACCCAACAGGCCAGTTTACCGGCCTGTTGTAACGGTGTATATACCCGAAAGGCCGGTATACCAGCCTCTCTATCTACCGTCATAACCCAACAGGCTGGTATACTGGCCTGTGTTATGTTATTCGCTAGATTCGCTATAGAATTGTCAAAATTTGCCGGGGAGGCTCGGGTTAGGGTACTGAAATATGGGGGAGATTAGGGTTCAAAGGGGTAAGGCTGTACTGAGTGACAGTTATAAAATATTACATGATATTTCTACAAATTGCATAAGGAGCTTAAATTCACATAGTTGTCATTGTTTCATTAAACTCTCCTCATTATGACAGTTGACAGGGTTCTTCTGTAATAAAGTTTCTGAACAGAATCTTTCAAAAAACTTTGCATGGACATAATGTATTTTGGTGTGTATAATGTGAACTGATGTATAAACACACCTTGATTTTTTTATCCAGAATGAGGAGAAAAAACAGTTTTGCCATTACTATCCATGTGATATAATAGATTTTAAAATCTTGATAATCTCTTGCCATTTTTGTGGTATAATAACTGTTTTTGTCTATGACTGAATGGTTCTTGATAATGGTGTAATTTTATATTACATCATTTAAAAATAGCAAAACACTGGTAGCAATATTCTCTTTGTATCTTTCTCATATTTGGCTGGCCCCTAAAAGGGCTAATTTTAGGTTTGCCTTGTTGATGGAATTATGTTTATTGCTATAAATCCCTCAAATTCTTCTGCATCATTTACTCAAGAAAAGTTGCTTTATGTCCTAATATCTCATTCTTCACTCCATAAAAGAAGACTTTTCAATACTGAACTCAATCCCAGTGACTCGGTTACCATGTAACTAGTCCATAAAATCCCACTCACACTGAAACAAAGGTTAGTCCATTTATTCGGCCTCTACCGCCCTCCTTCTAGTAAAAAAAGACCTGACTGAATGTCTCCTGGAGTATGGAAATTCGATAGGCGGCAACCTGATTATTCTTGGAGACTTCAACTTTTCACTTTGACTATCCTGGAAACCCATACACATTAAAACTCAGAGATTCCATTAATGTTTTCAACCTCAAACTGTCAGTTAACCAACCCACCCATAAACATGGTCACATTTTACAGACCTGCCAACTCTTACGATTTTGCCTCAAGTCTTATGAAAAAAACACTAAAGTTCCGAACTTACGAATGATAGCAAAAAGTATGGAAATATGAACGTATTTTTCTGTTCTGGATATTTTTTGTACTGGTTCGTTCCGGATCCGGATTTTTGTATTAGACTCCGTGTTCGAATTCGGAGTTTTATATTAGACTGAGTGTATTTTGGTTAGGAATCAGACTAACTGTAAAGTGGTACCTCAGATGCTTTAAAACAGCCTATTTTGTTCGTGAGAAGCACGCATCTGATCTAGACTTCATTTTTCCTTTTGTCATCCAGTTGTCTGAAAATGTTTTCCAAACGAAAATGAGCCAAAGGTGGAGAGCACAACCAGCCTCGTAAAAAGCTTGAAACAATGGTTGCAAAAGTATAAAACAGATTACTCTGATACCTGGTCATGCTTATAAAAAAGTGAAAAAGGTGTCCATTACATTTATTGCACGTTATTTCATGTTGACTTGAACATTTCCCACGGTGAACGAGATGACTGTTGCCACCACATGAATTCCAAAATACCTACAGAATACGATGCAATGAAATCAAGTTGCAAGTCGCTGACATCTATGGGATTTGGATCTGCAGTGTCAGAAACTGAATTGGAGGTCATTAAGGCTGAAGTATATTTTATAAACTTTTCAGTTGAGCATAATGTTGC
This sequence comes from Unio pictorum, assembly GCA_030141615.1. Lineage (NCBI taxonomy): Eukaryota > Metazoa > Mollusca > Bivalvia > Unionida > Unionidae > Unio > Unio pictorum. The sequence goes on from JARLTB010000242.1 coordinate 2,888,824, forward strand.
AATTGCTGCATGTTTCTAAACTATTCAAGTGCATGTTTCCCAAATCGCCAGTAGCAAATAGTTATCAGTGTGACAGAACAAAAACAACTGCTGTTGTATTACAACAGTGCAAGTCAACACAGGAAGACATTGTTCAGAATATTTCATCCCAACCTTTCAGTATAGCAACTGATGGTAGCAATGATTCTGAGAAGCGGTACCCAGTTGTTGTTAGATATTTTGATAATACAGACGAGGTTGTAACTGAAGCACTTTTGTCAGTTCCAACATGTGATGGAGCCTCTACAGGAGAAAATATTTTCACATTATTGGATTTGAAAAAGAGAAACACAAGTTGAATAACTGTATTGTCTTTGAATCAGATAATGCTTCAGTGATGACAGGTTGCAATAAAGGTGTATTTGGAAATATAACTACATTGAATTCCTCAGTGTATCTGAGTGGATGTTCATGCCATTTGGTACATTTAGCAGCTAAAAAGGGGGCAGATGTGCTGCCTATTAGTTTTGATGCCTTATTAGTGGACATATATTGTTTAGATAAAAGTGTGAAAAGACAAATGGAACTGAAAGATCTTCAGACTCTTTGTGGAAAAGAACAGAGAACAATATTGAAGCATTGTGTAACAAGATGGTTGTCTCGTGGTGAAGGTATAAAGAGACTGTTGGAAGAGTGGGAACCCTTACAAATATATTTTGATAAAGAAACCAAGAAGCAAGAGGTTAAAGGCAAAAGAGCTAAAGCCAAAAGTAGTCTGTCAGAGAATGTATCTAGTTCCAAGGATAAAATTCCACATGTATCTAGCAATAAAGAAGGAAATAGTGACAGTACAGTCACATGCAGTAAAGCTTTGAGCAGTGATCAATCTAGAAGTCAGGCTTGTACTATCTTCAAGTCTGCCTCACCAGGAAAGACTGAGAAAATGAAACCCAAGATAGGTTCCTTAGAGAAAGCTAAATCAAAGAAATCGAATAAAAAAGGCTCTGTCTAGATGTCAGACAGTATTGGTTAGAAATGACTGGAAGAAGAAAAAAAATCAGTTACATAGAGGAAAAGGCTATAAGTGTGTAAGGCTTTGCAGTCTCGGAGGGCGAAGATTAATTGCTTATTTCTAGACCACATAATTCCATTATTTAACAAGTACAACTTAATCATGCAACAGAAGGAGCCTATGACCCACAAACTTAGAGAAAACATGCTTGAATTATTAAAGTAATTGCTTATCAGATTTGTAAACGCTACAGAAATTTTTCAAGCTAAGGATCTTACTGATATTGATTATTATGACTGTCAGAAACAAAAATCAGATGATAAGCTTATAGTAGGGTCAGAAACTAGAAAATACTTGGCTGAAATTAAGTTGTATGAAAGTAGCCTTTGTCAATTCTATAAAGATGTAAGGGACTATTACACAACTGTTTGTGATTACATTGTTAAGAGTTTTCCCTTGAATAATGAACTTCTGAAACACAGTGTAGTTGCTGATGTGTCAAAAAGGATGATGAGTGATTTTAGCAGTGTGATGTATTTCCCATCAAGGTTTATCTGTATGGAACCCAAAGAAACGAACTGGCAAGACAACTTGGAAGCAGACTTTTTGAATTATCAAGTAGATGAATTGAATCCTGAGATCGTAAACACTAAACGAGTTGACAAGCAATGGGATCTTATTAGTAAACTCAAGGATGCTAATGGCCAGTTCAAATACAAATTGTTGTCCAGCATCATGAAGAATGTACTTATTGTTCCTCTTTCAAATGCAGGTTGTGAGAGGGTGTTCTTATTTGTTGTAAAAAACCACTCAAAAACCAGATCATGTATGTCAGTTGATACCTTGGAAGCACTACTAGTCATGAAATTGAAGGGGGGAGAATGCTTCAAAATGGAGTTTGACCAGATGTTTCTTAGAAAGTGCAAAAGTACTCTGTACCAGTCACATCAGTAGCTATTTATGGTAAGTTACAACATGGATATAAACTGTAATGGTTATTACAATTTTACTTGTTGCCAGAACATAAGTTTTCACACCTTACTGAAAATTGGTCTAACTTACTGAAAAAGTTCGACTGACTTACTGAAAATGTCTCTTTAGGGTTTGCAAGTCTGCATTTTAGACTGGATTCTTCATAGACCTGATGATAATATTATATGGTCCTCCATGGTATCCCATGAATTTGCATCAGATCACCTCTGCATTATATGCCATATCAGTCCCTAACAGTCCACCTTTATTTATTACTAAGAGTAACCTTCGTATGATAAATGGAACCAAACTAATGCATGACTTCCAAGCAAAGCTAACAACTTGCTTACCTCCTACAAGAACAGACCATCAATTCAAAAGTGCTCTCTGTGGTATAGCATTGTTGAAGATCAGCTTCACACTGCCAAAAGAGACCACTGCCAAGGAACAAATGTATACAACTTCCAACTACCTACTCACCTGTCGACCTTCTGGACCTGTTTGCAAATTTCTTCTTTGACAAAGTACAAACCATTAGAGATAAGCTTGACAACACAACTTCAACTGACTCATCATCACCATACAGCTGTGAAACAGAATTTTAGTGGCAACTGTCTCTATGGATTTAGTACATACAATCATGATGAAGGGTTCACCAAAATCATGTAAACTTGATCCAAATCCAACATCACTGTTGCTTGAGTGCTTAAACCCAATATTGCCTTCACTAACTGATGTTATTAATACCTCTCTGTCATCCAGGGAATACCCATTATTTGTCAAAACTGCCATTGTAAAGCCTCTGCTGAAGAAACCAACACTCGACCATAACGATTTAAAATACTATCACCCAGTTTCTAATCTCCTGTTAAAAAAATCATAGAAAAGTTGTTCCAATCCAACTTGTATCTCATTTGAATTCAAACAGTCTTTTAGCAATGTACAGTCTGCATATCATTCTTGCCAAAAGTAGTTCATGACATTCTCTCATTTTTGGGTCTATCCTGAAATAACTGAATTTAAGAAGTAATATTCAAGATTGTCAACACTTTAAGTTTTTTCCTTGCAAGTTAATGTAAGTCAGCTGGTTTATTTTGTAGGCCTCAGGTGGCAGCTCCAGTCATCCACCTAAACAGCGCCGACTGTTTCTCATGAATGACTCGCTGATTTCAGTCAGTGTGTCAAAAAGGTTTGTTACTTAACTGATGATGTCACCATCCATGCTAGCTAAATGTCTTCCCATCCAACCCTATCACAAAAAATCCTGGAGAAATCTAAATGGAGACACAAAATTATTAAGTAGAAGAATTTAAAACATTGTTGTATCTGTAAATTCAGACAATGTAAATATTTGAACACATTCCTGGAAAGAAAAATTTAACTTGTCTAGTTATTTCACTCACTGCTAGTATATTTCAAATTCTGAATATCAAAAATTAAAACCCTGCTTTCATTTTGTAAAAAAAACAGGTAACAGTGGTCCCCATCCTTTAAGACCACATTTTATACAGCATAAAAATGGTATTACAAGAGTTGTGGACTTTTTAGAGGAGAATAATACAGATCTGATTTACATTTGCATATAAAGTATGAAAGGAATAACAGATTTTGAAATACTTTATTATTTTCGTTTAAAATTCTCAGGCATACTGTGAACTTGGTGTGGTTATCAAATGTTACCTAAAGAAGTTATGAATGATCATAAATTGTCATACCATGTCAGTTACATCATGTCACAAACATCTTGATAATACTGTTTTTGTTGTCTACTCCCTTTTTCATGCTGTTGTAGAATGTTTAACTGATATTTCTTTGAAACTTTCTGATGTCAAATTTGGACTTTTGATATTTCATTATGTCATCTTGCTGTTTCGTCAAAATGGTGAATGTCTGATGATATATTGCACATTGCGTCAACTTATTCCTTGTCAACTTATTCCTTGTCAACTTATTCCTTGTCAGCTTATTCCTTCACAAGCAGTTTGTAGTTTTTTCATGAAATGCTCAGTGGAAGAGAGCTTGTTGTGCTTAGTTTCAAGTACATGTCATAATTTATGAGAATAAAGCCACAGTGGCTAACATTAAAGTTTTATTTTATGACACCTACAGCATATCACATTGATTTGATCTGCCTTCACTGATTAGCATTTGTCATCATAATTATTAAAAGTACTGTATAGAATTAACTTGTAATTCTAGTCCAACTGCAAATAATATAGTTATCAGACAAGGGTCTATGTTGTTAATTTTACTGATTACACCTAACAAATTGCATGGACCCAGATCTGTCAAAACATTGGATTCAACTTTAAGTGAGTATGTACAACAGGAATAATAGTAATCAAAAGTGACAAAATCTAATATCTAATTTACACACATCAGTAAGAATAATTGAATTACTTAATACTTTATATGGATTAAAATTATGTGCTTTGTCTTTGTGAGATTTGTTAGCGGAAACCCAGTTATGTGGACCCTTGCATTGGAAACCCAATTATGTGGACCCTTGCATTGAAAAACCCAATTGTGTGGCCCTTGCATTGGAAACCCAATTATGTGTACCCTTGCATTGAAAACCCAGTTATGTGGACCCTTGCATTGGAAACCCATTTACATGGAACCTATCATTGAAAACCCAATTATGTGGACCCTTGCATTGGAAACCCAATTATATGGACCCTTGCATTGGAAACCCAGTTATGTGGACCCTTGCATTGGAAACCCAGTTATGTGGAACCTATCACTGGAAACCCAGTTATGTGGACCCTTGCATTGGAAACCCAGTTATATGGACCCTTGCATTGGAAACCCAATTATGTGGAACCTATCACTGGAAACCCAATTATGTGGACCCTTGCATGGGTAAAGTTTACATTAATATTATGATGACTGCATTAGAGGTGTGACCATCCTGAAGTTATACTTCTGGACATAAACTCTTCAGTGCAAATGTATTTTGGCCATATAAGATAGGTAGTGTCAGGGTGGGTGTGGGGCCATTGAAGAAGGGACCACTGTACTATATTTGTTTATAGCTACATGTACTTTAAAATTGTGATCTAAATTAAATTTGAAGAGTTTAAATAGATTATACTGTTATGTAGTGATTTACAGAAAGATATACTAAAAAATAATGAAATTATTTTACGTAGTACTTTTGGAGTATCTAAAATAAAAAATAAGGGCTTCCCACATGACCCTTTCTTGCTTGTTGCATGCTTGTTAGAATGGGAAATAAGCTGTATGCATGTTTTTTTGAATAAAACTTTTAAAGGTCTGTATCATTCTATATACAATCTAAATTATCTGAGCTTATTGAATTGCACATTTCTTTTATCATATTTTGATTTATCAGATGATAGAAGTTTCTTTTTAATTTTTTTTTTACAAATACTTTACCCACAGTTGAGTTGGTAATTTTCATTTACTTCCAACACACAGAACATGTGTGATATCATTAGTGATTAATGTGGTCTTTTACTACACTCCGTATTTACCATAACTGAATTCATTATGGTTTAGTGTGTATCACTGACTTTTTCCAGTAGGGCTTTAAATGGAGTATGATCTTTCTTGGCTCATCTCCACAAAGTAGCAATAAGCTAATTGGAACAGACCGGGTTCACATTGGTCAGACGGGAAAAAGGTTTTTAAATTTGTTGACATTGATATATTGAAGCATGCATATCAGCTATGTCATTATTTTTTAAATTTTCTTGCAAAGAAATCAAAAGAAACAACATTTTTGTCAGCTTTGCTTTCACTTATTCCATCAGTTTAACTGTAGTTGTTTTACTCTCATTTTCTAAAACTTGCAATATTTTCATAATTAAGAATATTCCACACACAATACTGTCACAATGTTCATATTTGATCTTAAGATTGCACTCCACAGTTTGGTCCATCTGATAGGCTTAATCTTTAAAGACATTTAGTTTGTCAGATTTTGCTAACGTGGTAAAAAGATGATGTATATTTTAGGTTGAATTTTTAATTACCTTTATTTTGGTTTGTATTGATGGGTGTAATTTGCATTGGATACTATATACCTTCATATTACCTCATAATTGTATGTGTTAAAAGAATATGTGATCATTTTACTTCATGAACTTATGAGGTCAATATAAATTGTACTGGAAAAGTGCTTTAAAATGCTTATTTGCCCTTAATACGTTTTTGAAATTAGAAACAAAATAATTTTATTGGAAGGCATTCATTGACTGAATTAAATCTCAAGCCTGAAAACAGTGAAGCATGCATTAAAGAGTCAGACACTTATTCTCCATAGAAATATGTGGGTCCTGGGTGGCCAAGTGGTCTATGTGTCATCTCACCTCAACCAGCTTTGATTATAGTAATGGCTTGACCAATGTGAGTACCAGTATGTAAAAAATCTTGTCAGTAACTTCTCATGGATTAGCAGCCCACCCCCACCTTGTTAGCAGCCCTTCCCCAGCCTCTTCCTCTACCAATAATACTTGCTAGCAGCCCTTCCACAGACATTTCCTCTTCTAATAATATTAGCTGCCATAAATGGCCTGTTATATGCAGAAATGTTTGTTAAACCCTCCAAATCACAGTCACAAATCTTGAAAATGTACTTTCATGTTGGGTCGTTTATTAGACTGCAACATTTTCATATGGCATCACTGGGACAAAGCAGACTAGGTTTGTTACGCCACACATTATTTAGCACTTCACATTAGGATGATTTACCGATAATGCTGATTTACATTATTACGTTTTAAATAAATGAAACTTTAATTAGTGACATTTTATTCTTAAGAAACACCATTCCAAGTTTGTGTTCTGTTGCAGGGTTTCCCATGATTGTTGATCCTACAAATGCATGTGCATCTTGTTCAGGCAGTATTTAGTTGCATTATCAATTTTATTAATTTTTTACATAGCAGTTGGAAACAATATCTTTTGAAATTTGTCAGATATATTCAGCATAGACATATCTTGAAAAATGGAATATTGTCATAATTATAGGATCTCAAATGATTTAATATTGAATTTCCGAAAGAAGTAGAATAATTCACAGCTTTTGTGAGCCTTGGATGATTGTTTGCATTTATTTTAGTATCACGTTCTTACAAGAAAAGTAGGTCACCGTGGCCTACATTTCACATATGACTGGGTTATGTTAAGAGTTTGTTATTGTTGTTGTTTTTATAGGGTTTAACACCATTTTTTGCACAAGATAGGCTATATATGGTGGCCAGTATAAATGGTGGAGGAAGAGCCGAGGAAAACCCTGGAAAGAACCACCTACCCATTAGAGTTAATAGTTTGCATCGTAACAACATATTTATTTAGTTGTACTGGTCATAAAACAAAAGAGCTTAAGGTAGGGTCTGTCATATGTCCTTCCATTTATTATCAAAAGTTTTGTATAGCTATTTGTCCTTAAGTACTTGGAGGATGGTCATGAAATACAAAGATAGTTATGCAGTGGTCATCTGGAATAAACATTTTGCCAACAGACACTTATTATGGCCTTCATGATGGTCATCTTGAAAATTGCTGCTCCTTCTACATGAATGGTCATATCAACATGAGACTTTCACTAAAAGCCTTTTCATGGTGTCTAGCTGGTCCTTATTGAAAATGATCTAAGGTCATATCGACAGAGTTGTTCACTTAAAAGATTTCTTTGATGTCTTCTGTGTCCTTAATAAAGATGGTCCAATCTGACATATAATGTTACAAGCAAAGCAGTCATCTTAAATGTTGTTATTGCTATACCTCCTGAAAGGAAAACTCAAATTGGCATATTTTTTTTATCAGAAAACTTCTCATGGTGTATATTAGTCTTAAACAAAAAAGGTGCTGATGTGGTTTCCAATATGGTTATGGTAGACTCTTGAAAATCTTGTTGCTCCTCCTTGGTGGAATTTTTTTATCATTTTCACCAGAAGACTTTATAATGTGTCATGTGTGTGCTAAATGAATATAGCTTCAATCTAATGTCTGGTAAGGCCAGTATGGCATCCATTTTGTTATTGTGTTACGGCTATTGGATTTAAATTATTTATTTTTTTAATTGTTAAATCCAAATTTGTCATTTAGGGTTTAATATTCATTAATTGGGAAATTTTTCTGGTAAATTCAGGCTGACCTACACTCTGATTGTAAACAAGTTTTGACCTTGGCTTGTTGATCTAATTCCTGACCTTGCTTTGGACATTGTCAACAAGCTTCTAAAACTATTGGTTAATTTCAAGGACAACTTTTTTTTTTAGTAATTCGTGGCTTATTTTCTTCTGGATCATTTTATTATTACGTGACTAGGTAAAGGTAGACTCTTCCTCTGACTTTCTATCAATTTCTAGAAAATCACGTGATCACTTGTTTACTTCAGAAAAACAGTTATATATAGCTGTGTTTTGGAAGCTAACATTAGTAGAATTTTGGGCTTTAAAATGAACAGTTGTATATTCATGTTTGATTTATAATTTTTATTATCTTGTTCTGGACTTTGTGTCAATTCATTGAAGAAAGAGGATTTATTATCTATTTGGAGGAGAAAACATGTGCTCATAATTCATTTGGATGATAAATTAAACAAGAACTGCATCACGTGACATTGTCAGCCATTTTGGATTACATCGTCAAGATTCGAACCTGGAACTATTAGAACATTTATTTATCAGGACTCTTACAATTCCATTAGTGGATTATTTTTGTGAATTCTATATTGGAATAATGTTGGATTTGATTCTCTAAAACTGTAAGTTTATTTATTTTATGAAAATAATTGTACTTAATAAATTCATTGTTCAAGTTATACAAACTTGTTAGTTTTCACTCTTTCTGTGTTGCTGCTTATTCGAGCCTAAGCACGTAACAATTGTTACTTCACAGCAAGGGGAAATCCTATCAATATTGCGTTTTCGTTAGAAGACTAATTTTGATAATAATTGGTTCTATATAGAAATTGTACAAATCTGACATCCGATCTGACCAGACCTCTTGAAAATCTTATTGCTACTCATCCTCCTCATTGTAAAAGAAAGTCATATCATCATAATGTTTTTGCCTGAAGACTTGTTGTTTAGTTGGTCCTAAATGAAAATGGAACCAGTCTGACATCCAATATGGCCACCATGGTGGCTGCCTTGAAGAATGTTGTTGCTACATGCCCAGAATGGATGGTCATATCAACAATGAACTTTCATTGAAAGACCTTGTATGATGTTGGATATGTGATAATAATGTGAATCATACAACCAAAATGACCACCATAGCTGCTTTTTTGAAATTCTTGTTTTCGCTCAGGAATATCAGAGATTTCAACACTCAGCAGTTGAAAAGAAGAATGTTTTTTTATCATGGATTCCTGGAAATTCTTTAGAGCGAACCTGAATTTGTATTTATCTTGCGAGCCCTTCCATCAACTAAAAACAATACATACTTTCTTCAGAATGTCGACATGCCAAAAAAAAGCAAACTATATGTCCATAGTAATCAAAGACATCAGCACATAATGTGGTGAAAATAGAGTGGGTGGGTGAGTGTGAGTGAGGGAAAGAGAGAAGCTTAAAAATATCAGTGTTCTTAGCATGACCATCATCAGTTTGGTAAGAATAAGAGAACCTATGCTGAGATTTGCACAGAGACAAGGAAATCTCAGTCAGAGGGTTTACTTTATTTGTTTCCCTACGAGGATTTGCTGAATATGAGAAGGAAGACAAAACATGTAACCCAGCAGTTGGGATATCTTTTTGTTGGTAAAAATGTTTGACGTACGTTATTTATCTTACCCAATTATTTTGCATTTGAAAGAAGTCTATACTTTCGCACTATAGCTAACAGATTCAAAATACGGTATTCATCAGGTACTCTTGATGTCTCACGCTCTGAATACAAGTCATCAAGTTTTGTACTCTTTTATGAAAATCAGAATATTGATGTAGAATAATTAGCTATATATGCTGCCCAAATAAAAGGGGAAAACCCCCAAGAAAAGTTACAATTACATGCTGCATTTCTTGCATCATGAGCATCTCAAACCATGTGCTTTTATTTTTGTAATCACACATTCATACAATTATTTTAATTGAGGTAATGGGGTGCTCAGTCAACTCAAGGTACACTAATTCTACATATGAGAAAATAGAAACATAAAATTATTTTATATTATTACTGTATTATCACATCAATAGAAAATAACAATGAGTATCTAATATCAATTAATATGGATAGCTTTTAACTTCCATCAGTTTTAATTTGGAAAAAGTTCTATAGTTGGAAATGGTGTGATAAAGTACACATTTCAGTCAAACAAATTGTGTAATGACAGGAGATTAACGTTTGATAATTTTTTCCTGGAAATTTATATTTTCTGTCCTGAAAATATGGCAGGTATTGCTATTACTGGTACTATAATATGCTACATGAAAATTTTCTTGTGGATTGATGAATGAACCACTCAGATTGGTAAGTGCAGGAATTTTTAATTTGTTTACAATGTTTGATTCAGCTAGGGCTGGTTGGGAGTGTTGACAAAGATTGAAGAATACAGGTCAGACATAATGCATTTCTGGTTGTTGCCAGCTTTGTGGATGTTCTTGAGAGTTTGGATTTTTATATTGCTAATGATGTGTATTGCTTTTGTGTAAGGAACAGTGTTTCTGTTATAATTTGTCCCATACAGCATCTTGAATTTTATCCTATCTATATATAGCTCAGTCAATTTTCTGGATCAGTTTTTTTTTCCACACAACATATTTAAACTAATTAAATACATTCAATGACATTGACCTGAAAATTTACTCAGTCACAGAAAGGATACATTTTGCCATGCTGTGTGTAGTTTCTAGCATCAGACATAATAATTCAACATAGTGTGCATATGTGCATCTGTCTCGCTCAAAATGTTTTGTATGGTGTGTTATCAAAGTCGGATACAGATTTAGTTGCCTTATGAGTGAATTTCTTTTTGTATCTGCTGTTGTTGTTTGACTTTTTAATAACTCCGTCAGGCACAGCAGAAGAAAAGGGTTTCTTTTTAAAAATAGTTCCAAATGTTTGGACACTATGACACAACCAGACTGAGATAAAAAAAAAAAAGTAAGGTTAGCAAAACGACTAGATTTTTCTGTCACATGGGTGAGAAACCTTTTGTATTATGCTGTGAATAATAGGACACCTCCGTGTAAGAATGGGATGCAGGTGCTTCTGGATCTAATTGATATTGCATATCAATAAAGTATTATTATTATTTGTACCTACATCTCCTAGAATGCTAACTTAGAATCCTGAGATGTACTATTATTAGTTGTAGTGTCATACAGTAATTCCATCTTTGATGCATGTACTGAAGCAGAATTAAAGCTGAATTATTTTCAGAATTTCAATGTAGGCATTATAGTCAAAATTATCCAATGACAGTGGTTTGAAGGTCTTTTTAAGTAACTTTTTCATGCTTTGTTCATTTATTGATTATTATTGTTATTATTTGTAAGTCTGTGATGGAGGTAATTTTTCAATTTGCATTTAATTTGTGTTCCATTTGTATTCCATATATAGTGTGTATTCTGTTTGCATAGCATTCAAGTGTGCATTTTACTTATTATTATTGAATTAATATTACAAACCAAATAACCACTGCATTGTGTTTAATGAAATAATGTTTATAGTATTTATGGAAATAATACAATTAAAACTCAACATAACTCAACCATTGAAGACAAGAACTTGAATGAGAGAAATTTCTAAAGTTATGAAAGTATATATTTGAGTATTTGTTCAGGTTTGAAGCCACTCCATATCTATGCATGATACATATACTGTTTGGAGTTGCATGTCCTAGAAACATCATCTTAGTCACAACTCATTACATACCTTAGGTATCCTTCACTAACTGTAATTTGAGAATATAATTCCACAGGAAAAATCATGAAATGAAAGTGTGTTATCCAAAATGGTTTGTAAAATCACAGAAGTGAATATTTGTGTTATTCAGTTTGTAAAACAGTATGCCGGAAAAGTGATAGAATTGAATATCTGTGTTATTTAATTTGTATATAAAACAGGATGTCGGAAAAGTGACAGAAGTGAATATCTGTGTTATTTAATTTGTATATAAAACAGGATGCCGGAAAAGTGATAGAAGTGAATATCTGTGTTATTTAATTTGTATATAAACCAGGATGCTGGAAAAGTGATAGAAGTGCATGTCTGTGTTAATCAATTTGTTTGTAAAACAGGATCCTGGAAAGGTGATAGAAGTGAATATATGTGTTATTCAATTTGTTTGTTAAACAGGATGCTGCAAAAATCATAGATGTGAATATTTTTGTTATTAACATTGTATGTATCGGTTGCAATGACCGTTCCTTTTCTGTCGACAATTTGTGCCTTTTAAATTTTTTGAACATTTTCATTCAGATTATATGTTTATGTTTATTTAGAAAGATATTCCTTTCTAAAGTTTCTTTTCTTTTTGTAATATTTTATCTTTTGCAATTTTACAGCTTCTTTTTATTGACACTATATGGCTTCCACTGTTCTATCATAATTCTTCAACTTGATACACACACACACACACACACACACACACACACACACACACACACACACCAAGCCATTTGCATACACCTACATTATTCATCATTTAATATTTTTAAGTTACTGTGGAAATGGGTGTAGCATAGTTAAATAAAATATTGGGTGTTTGTTCATTAGTTTTGTACAGACCTGAAATGGGAAATTTGACCAACTTCATTTGCACTTCATTTATATACACTCTGCATTACATTGGCATGCCACCACAATTCTAAAACTATGAATCATTAAAAAAATTTTTAGGTTGTTTGTTCTTGCTGATTACACCTAACATGAATCCAGATCTGCTAGTGAAATATGCATTGACAGATCCAGGTCAGTGCATTTTGCAGTTGGATCTTACCCACACATGTATATATCGTATATTAAAAATGAAAATTCTGTCCTTACCTCCTTGTTGTATTGGCCTGTTTTGCCAGGAAATTTTGATGTGCCATTGCTTACATTTTTACATGATATTATAATTTTCTGAAATAGAATCACACATGTATTTTATTTTTTTAAAAGAATTCTATGTTATCACTAGTATAATGAAATTTAGTATTTTGATACTGAACACATTACAATGAACAGTAATTACCGTTATCTTCCATATAATGTACACTTAAATGAACAGTAATTAACGTTCTCTTCCATATAATGTACACTAAAATGAACAGTAATTACCGTTATCTTCCATATAATGTACACTAAAATGAACAGTATTTACCGTTATCTTCCATATAATGTACACTAAAATGAACAGTAATTACCATTATCTTCCATATAATGTACACAAAAATGAACAGTAATTACCGTTATCTTCCATATAATGTACACTAAAATGAACAGTAATTACCGTTATCTTCCATATAAAGCACTCTTATTAAGAATACCAGAAGAGAGAATGGTCCTTGACTAAATCATTCACCCTCTGTAAATAAAGTAAATGTACTATAATTATTATTATGATTATTATTATTATTGTAGATGTAAACTAGCTATGCTTTTGTGTGCTAGGATTATTTATTGTTGTTAATTTTTTTTGTGTGGGGGGCTTTGTGTAAAAGGCTATAATACACAGCTTATTAGTAAATGTCATCTCAGTGAAACTTGGTTAATTTTACTATGTGGAATTACCTATAGGTTAGTATTTATCTAGGGACATTATTAGCTTGCTTGGTTTGCAGTCATACATCATATATCATCCATTTTTCATTGTGCATTTGTCAAAAGTTCATCTTCTTCCTAAAAAGAAACAGCTGACAGTTCTAACCAAATTTGGCAGGTGGAGGTCTCCTATGAAGGGACTTTCAGTATTGTAATGTAATGTTCACAAAATGTGAAAATGGATTGCAAAACAATTTATGAAGTTTAATCCATCCCCAAAAAATAAAAGTATGATAAAATATAAAACATAAAGATGTTAAAATACTGTTATATAAATGCTAGATGAGCATAACGTATAGAATCCTTGAAATATATAGTCAATATTTGTTGTCCATCATGATTAAAAATAGTATATGTTAATACACACAACAGAATATGACTAACATCGATAGATAGCATTCTGGCATACAATTGTTCTGGTGTTGGACATATGATAATGCTGTGTCGTCAAATAAGGATGAGGATAGAGAAGCCTTGAAAAATGGGTGCATTTAAATGCCTGTCATAAAATGGAATGTATAATGTTACAGTGTTTGTCAGTTACCAATTTTTATGTCCATTCTATGAATTGTATTATCCACCATCTACAGTTACCAAATTTATGTCCATTCTATGAATTGAATTATCCACCATCTACAGTTACCAAATTTATGTCCATTCTATGAATTGAATTATCTGCCATCTACAGTTACCAAATTATGTCCATTCTATGAATTGAATTATCCACCATCTACAGTTACCAAATTATGTCCATTCTATGAATTTAATTATCCACCATCTACAGTTACCAAACTTTGTGGATGGCTTGCACCTGGTGTATTCTGGGTCACAAGATCAAAGGTCATGGTCACTAATTACAAGAAGAATAGTTTCAGGACAATAACTCAAGATCTACACCATCAACAGGTACCGAACTTTGTGGATGGCTTATACTTCAGGTACGGAAGAAACGTATTGATTTGGGGATCATAATATCAAATGTCAGGGTCACTGACAGTAATATAAATGGTTTGGAGATGAACCATTAAATTAGGCATTTTAGAATATGAGAAATTATGAAAATGTTACTGGATTCCTGTCACATTTCTTTATGTTGTAGAGTTGATCAAAAACTGTCTTTAAGCAAAGCAGTTTGGGTTGTATGAAGTCCTGAAATGACCAATCCAGTAGAAGTACATGTACTGGAGACCATGTAAGGTTCTAGGAAACTAGGGATGCAAAGAAACTTTTTTAGTTTGAAAATTATGAATGAATTATGAAAGCCATTCATTCTCACAGGAATTATGAGTATTTCCAGAGTAACCAGAACTCATGGATAGATTGTTTGCTTGGAATTGTTTCATTTTGGGGAAATAAAAAAAAGTAAAAAAAAAAATGGAAAAAAGAAGAGACCTGGTTCTAATTTTTTTAACTTTTTGAACCATGAAAACTATTGCAGAATGACATGAAATTCTTTAAAACAAATTCTCAGAATCATTCATGATAAATTTTGTATTTGACATAGATGGATACTTATGTCAGGCTTAATCAATAGGCCACCTGGATCTAAAGTCATCTGGATTACGAGGTCACCTTTTTTAGTCCCTTTTTTATACGATTTAAGTACAACCTGTCCTGGTTACTTGTCTTTAGAGGTGACATTTTATTACATGGTGACATTATTATTATCACATTGGTGACACCACATTGATAACATCTCTTGGTGAAAGTTTTAGTATGTTTAAAGACTATCAAGGTATGTTATTTTTTGGGGATCATCAATTTACATTTTATGCAGTCTGATTTTAAAAGACTATGGGAATTGTAACTGGATTAAGATCAATGGTAGTTTTTTTTGGTTAATAATGGATTGTCTGGAAGAGAGTTTCAATCTGATTTTGTCCTGTGCAAGTAACATTTTATATATGTACAAGGGGCCCCGAGTGGCCAAGTGGTCTAAAGCGCTGTCCATTACAGATCACTGACATCTCACCTCTGTCTGTGTGGGTTCGAGTATAAGATTCAACTAATGTAGTTATGTGAGAAAGCTTGCCAGTAGCTTCTCGTGGGATGGTGGTTCTTTCTGGGGGTTTTCCGGGTTCTTCCTCTACCTTTAATACTGGCTGCCATATATAGCCTATATTGTGCTGAAAAATGGCATTAAACCATAAAAACAAACAAACAATATATGTACAAATGTCAGGGTTGCTTGTAAGTGTTTGTAATTGGCATTGCCAGTTTACAATCATGATAGGAATATGAACTCGTGAACAAGAATATTGTTATTTATGAATGTTGTGAATGTCTTGTCTTTGTAGGATGGATGTAGAGGGCCAACCTGCCTCATTTTGTTGAATCAGTTTCTAATTTGTACTTCTTCTGGAAAGAGGTTGGTTATACAGGGAAATCTAATAGCTTTGCATCTGCATCAATTAGTTTTACCTTTGTAGGTCTTTAACATTTGGTACAGAATTTAATATCATAAAAATCATGTTACATCTCAAAGTTTTCTAGAATTTTCATAGTTTCTTTAAGTTGATCTTATTATTTTTTTTTTTAATCACAGATTAGATTCATTTTGTGTTTCAGTATGGAGATAGTTCCTCTGTTAAAAGCAACTTAATTCGGTTCAGCAAAAGATGTAATGCATGACACTGATGGGATATTTGCAATGTCATAAAAACTAGGCAACTATTGTTGTGATTTTGTGATAACAGAGACGCCAGGAAACAAGGTTATGTTACTGCATTGTACATTAAGAACAATATGAAAACTAAGCATTAATGTGGTTGTAAGCGGATGCTACTTTTAGCTTCTTCAGTAAAGGAATTGAGTAACATTAGAAGAATACTGATGAGTTTTGAAAGTTTTAAATTTACATGATTTGTTTACATCCTTATTTAAAACTTTGTGGAGTAATATTTTTATTTGGAAAATTTAAGTCCTTAGTTACAGGTCAACACTTTTTCCATTCCCATTTGATTGGAGCATCTACGATTTGTTGCATCATCACTGTAATATAATTAATGTAAGCTGGGTTATTTTTGTCTATTCTTACAGATAAGTCATTGCCATTTAGATTTTTCTTTTAGAAGAAATAAACCCACTTACACTTTATCTATAGACTGAGGACGGGGGGATGGGGTGGGCAAGGGGTTACCTGTTACATCTTGGGAGTAAGATTTGCACTATGCATGATGTATATTAACTACAGGTGACAACCCTCATCTTTTCTTTCCTGAAAGAATTATTGTTATGAAATCAGTATTGATCAATAACAAATATTGTTATTTAAACTTTGTATGGATTTCATTTTTGTGATTTGGATTTTTAATGTAGCTTTAACAATTTTCAGTCATATCGCTACAATTTCTGCATTGAGGCAGTTTATAGTGATGTCTAACACTGGGGCATCATGCTGTAGACACGTATGATGTCCCACCCAGTAACATTATCCTGACACCAGGCAGACTGCTCCGGTGGTCTAGTGCTTCGTGCATCTGCCTCAGATGCTGAAAGTCGATGGCTTGATCCCCATCCAACTCATACAAAACACTTATAAAAGTGGTACTAATAGCTGCCTTGCTAGGCGCTCAGCATTATGAGGTTACTGTTAGGACTGGTTGGCCTGGTGTCAGGTATGACTGGGTGGGACATCATGCTACATGTCTCCACCATGATGCCCCAGTGCTAGACATCACTATTAACTGCCACACTGCAGACATCATACCGTTATGACTAAAATTATTTTAAAGCTACATTAAAAAAAAAAAAAAAACACTCAGACACCATTCTAATCAGTTCTAACACTAACCTCTTAATGTTGAGCACCTAGTAAGGCTTCTGTTAGTAACAATTTTATTAGCCTTTGGTATGACTTGGCTGGGATTTGAACCCATGACCTCCCACATCCAAAGCAGATGCTCTACGACTATGCCACCAAAGTGATGTATATTTAAACTTGAAACCTAATTATTGACATGAACAGAATTGTTTCACAAGCAGGAACAGTGGCTGGAACTCTCAAGTTCTTGAGGAAAAGCTGTGACACATGAACCCTTTCTAAATGAATTTCAAGTAGTGCCATTCAGTTTATTTTAATTATTTTAATTTCATTTATTTTGGTTAATTTCCGTGTAAATTGAAATTGTTCTATAATCTATAAACATTTATACTATTTCTGTCTTTACTGAGCAGAAATTTAATTCACTTATGTTTTTTTTTGGTACAGACATAAATGTGGCAAGAAAATAGACCTACATCCCATTCTTTTGCCAATCAATATAAAAATGTGCTTTAAATGATGTTCGGCTACTGTAAATGGGTAGCATAGACATGCTGTAAAATAAACAATGCTCCCTATTGACAATGTCGGCCTTTGTTGCCAATGCTGCTAGTATTTCATAGGATTTTGACAATGTCGGCTTTTGTTGCCATTGCTGCTAGTATTTCATAGGATATTGACAATGTCGGCTTTTGTTGCCATTGCTGCTAGTATTTCATAGGATTCTGATGTCAAACCAATTTACAGAATTTAGAAAATGTTTAGACATTCTAGTTGTACTAGTCCGTCTTGTTATGACTTGTATTATTAATTAGGTCAACAAATGTACATTCCCTGCAAGGTCAAACATGGTCAGAAAATTTGAGATTGGCATACAATATATCTGATTTCGTGGTATAACACTTACAAAAAAAAGTGTCCCAGACATGGTGAAAAATAATTTAATATATTTATTTTATTCCGAGGATCTCTGTATGATTTTGAATGTGTATACTTACTTATGATTTCTCAGAAATATGAGCATCAGCGACCACACTTGGTGAGAATTTGGCATCATGATGGCACTTGTTCATGACCCTAATGTAGAAACAATAAAACTTTTTTTAAAAAGTTCGCATTTGCATGAAAATTTAACTTTTTGCATTTATTTTACTTACAACTAATTACATAGATATTAGTGTTTTCATTCTTAGTTACATAAGCACTGGCTTGAAGTTTTGTTTATATATTTCACTTATGTAACACTGATTTGCTGACATTGAATTCTGTACCAGTTAGTGATGACACTTAACCTTATTCACAGCTTAACTATGTTGTTTGTGGGTGTTTTTCTTTATTAACATAGTTTTAAAAGATTCAGTCACATCGCTACGATGTATGCAGTGTGGCAGTTGATACATGTAGCATCGTGTCCCACCTGTCACATGACACCAGGCCAACCAGTCCTAACACTATAAGTCTCCTAATGGTGAGTACCAAGCAAGGCATCTGCTAGTACCATTTTCTTTTGTTTTTGGTATGACTCTGCCAGGGTTAAAACCACAACCTCCTACGTCCGAGTCAATATTCTGGGCTTAATAAAGCAAATTTCTTGTCTCTTTTTGGCATAAAATATATTGGAAATTTGAAATCTAATCAAAGATAAAATATTCCTTATTTGTGTAGTAATAAAAACATTTACATAGTTTAAAAAATACATTTTGGACTTAGTTTTCTTATTATAGGTATTGTATATACTCAATTATAAGTTTAGTTCAACTGTAAACTGCACAGACCCAGATTTGGCATCGCATTTCGCACTGGCAGACCCGAGTCTAACCAGTTTGCTATACATTAGCATTAAAACAGGCAACATTGATCCTGATCTGCTGTCACATTATGTGATTAGGGTCTGTGTTTCTTTCATTTGGACTCGACTTATAAGTTAGAACATATGGTAGATATATCACCCCAAAAAAAGTCAACTCCGTATCAACAACAGTAATTCTTCATCATAATATAATGTCTAATCATTTTCTTCAGTATGTGCCAATGCGAAAAATTAAGAAGTAATACATGTATAACCAATATCTACAGTTCTCTTTTAAAATTTGTCAGTGAACTCTCGGGTTCAAGCTGGCAGACCAGAGAATTAATATTAATTAAGTGTGAAAATGTAATTCACACTTGTGGAGCAAGGATTATGGTTAAATTTTGTATTTATTTTTAATTTTGAAAAGGCACACAGTACTTCAGATACCATATATGCTTGCTTAGAAGTGCTTCAGATACCATATAGGGGCCCCGAGTGGCCGAGTGGTCTAAAGTGCTGTCCGTTACGGATCACTGCCATCTCACCTCTGTCTGCATGTGTTCGAGTCTAAGATTCGGCTAATGTAGTTATGTGAGAAAGCTTGCCAGTAGCTTCTCGTAGGTCGGTGGTTCTTTCCAGGGGTTTACCGGGTTCTTCATCCACCAATAATACTGGCCGCCATGTATAGCCTATATTGTGCTTAAAAATGGCGTTAAACCATACAAAACAAACAAAACAGATATCATATATGCTTGCTTAGAAGTCAAGTCCAACTGCAGACTGCAAAGTACCAGATCTTATGTTGCATAACGCACTGGCATGTCTTTGTTGGGAGTATTAAGTAGAACAAAAAAAACAGACTAATCTGCAATGGCAGATCAATGTTGGAATTGACTAATAAGTGACAATATATGCTATTCTTCAACCTTGCCCCTTGTTGGGGAGTTTACTGATCATTTTGGTACCATGATGTCTCAGTACTTAATGAATTGAAATTGCTATCAGACCCTGTTGCCTGCCATTTACCATAGCATGTCTGTGGATAAGGGACTTTACTCATTTTGACATGATATAACTTTCATGCATTGCTGTGTCATAAAACATCAAAATGCAGATGACACCAAGCCGATAATAACTGTATTTCTTTCTCTTACTGACCTCAGTCTATTCATTGATCAACCTTCATGTAAATATTTGTTTGTGACCATCCTTGCTTAGTGCTTATGAGATTATACAATGCTTGTAAGATGTAAGTTTTCTAATCAACTTTTAAAATGTGAATTAGCTAATCAACTTTGATCATTGCTTTTATTTTGTGTTGTTGTTGTTACTATTATTATTGTTATTATAGTTATTAATTATTATTGTTGTATTATTATTATTGATATTGTTATTATTTTTTGAAAACAATTATTATTATTATTACTATTATTATTGCTATTATTATTGTTGCTTTTTTAAAATTATTATTATTAGTAGGATTATATTATTATTATTATTGTTTTTTAAATTATTATTAATATTATTACTGTTTTATTATTATTATTATTATTATTATTATTATTATTATTATTATTATTATTATTATTATTATTATTGCTGTTGATCTTGTTGCTGTCCATAATTTTTACAGCCGCTTCTTGTTAACTCGTTTGGGTTTGCAGTATCTTACATGCTTGTCTTTCAGAACTTTATTAGCCTGTTAATCATTCATTAGCTTGTACTAATTGTAAACAGTTTTAGGTCTTTATGTTTTTAGTTGCATGAATTTGGTTCTTTATTCTGTTCTTTGAATACAAATTTGAAAATTTTGAGTACATAAAAAACATGTTTGATGATTGAATATTAAATTACACTATTAAATTTGTGTTATTAGATGTCTTAAAATTGCCATTGTTTCCATAGCTACACTAGTATTTGTTCTTTTCCTATACTATATTTGTAACTCCATGCTTGATTTCAAATCAGGCTTGTTGCACATGGATGAAATAGGTCATAAAAAATGCACAGCAAATTTGACCTAAAAAAACACCAAACAATTAAAGTCTTTGTGTACATTTTTCATGATGTGATGTTACAAAGTTAAGCCTTCAACAGTTCCCCATAATTAATTTTACCATCATTTTGGTTTAATTCACTACGCATTACCTGTTTTTATTCAGATTTTCGAAACATTTATCTTAGAGCAGAAAGCTTGTTCATCATTCTGAATCTGCCCAAAAGCTTGTTAAATATGCAAACTGTGAAGTTTGGTACAAAAATTTTGGTAAAATGAATCTGGTTTTAAAATACTTAGCCATAAAATCAAACTATTTTGACAAAGCATATTCATCATTTAGAGATTGTAACAAAAAATAAATTACAAAAAAGCATTTGAAACGTGTAAACATATGTGTTAGTAAAGAAGGTTTTGCCTATGCAGGTTAAGAATGAAGGTTTTAAATAAAATTTAGATGTCTCAATAATTCTGTATCACTACCATGCAAGATAGATAAATGTACCCTCATAAATGTAATATTTATAATTTACAATATACATATTTTTAGAAAACCAAAATCAATAAAATATTTCCGATGTATAAAAAGTGATGAAAAAACCACACTGCATTATGTCTAAATCTGTCATGGAAACACCAGCTTCCATCTACCTAAGATGTCAGAAATGCTTTTATTCAACGATATTTTTCATCTATTTATCTTCACTCCTCCCAATTATTTGTTTTATATTACTCATTTAAAGAACTAAAAAAGTATTTAAAAAAATAAACCTAACATAAGAAAGATTCACTAGTCATCCTTTTTTCTATCATTACAAAAAATTACCCCACCCAACAAGAAATAAAACTATAGGGTGATTGGCATAGATTTGTTTTATTGCAAAGATCTATTAAAATATTGCATGTTTAAGAGTGAATTATTCCTTCGAAAGGATATTGTCTTTATTACATCTTAACCCATATTTCCATTGACACCACTTTCCTCCATATTAATGATTATGCATCTTTTTCCATTTTTATATCTATCTATCTATCTTTCTATATATATATATATATATATATATATATATATATATATATATATAATCTTATAAACATTGTCCTTAATTTTAACACTAGTCTTAATTACACTGTTACCTTGAAACACAGTATTTAATTTTAATTTGCAAACAAAATTTGGAACATTATGATTTTATGGTGTATCTGAAAATGAAAATTTTAACAGCATACTAAATTTTACATATTTATTGAAATCATTTAATTTTTCAGAAATATCTTTCATTTTTTTTTAAGTGGCAGAATTTACAGTTTTGCAAATCTTTTTTTCTTCAGTTTTTATGGTGAATTACCTCCCTGTGGAATATTAACTTTTTGCATATCTATTTAAATTTTTATTTTCAAATGACTACAATATTTCAGAATGTGTCATTATTGACCTTAAATATTTAGATTCATGATCTGCTGAGAGATTATATATATATTGGTCCTCCCTCCCTCACTTTAGAGATCGAGATGGCTGTGTTATTGACCAATACACATTGAAGTGGTATGTAGGGCTACAGCACCTGGAATTGAAGGATTCTGCCATCGCCCCAAGCAAGCACAGCGTCATTGAAGGCAATATTGGAAACACCTGTATCACCTCAAGCAGGATTGGTAAGTCATGTCATCATTACAGATCTAGATATATGGTATGTGAAGATAAAGAAAAGCACTTGGCAACAGGTATTGTGGTCTTTCATTTTCACCTTGGATTCATATAAATATGATTGATCTTTTTGGGACATTGTCAGAGAATATCCAAAGCCTCCATTTAGTTGGAAATCTAGTAAAGCATTGCCATGATGGTGTGAGTATGGTAGTATGGTAAAACATTCAGTACAAAGTAAATGTACAAAGTAAATTCAGATGCCATTGGAAGCATAATTTCTGCTACTAGTTAGTACATTCTAATAGGGGCAGGATCAATTAAAGAGGGGCAAAGTAAATATTTTTTTGGTCGAAAGAGGTTCCTTTAAATTTTTTTTTACTATACTGGTATGATGATATACCTGCTGATTTGCATGGTTGTAGATTTTTTGACTTGCTGATTTGCATATTTGTAGATTTTTTTGACTTGCTGATTTGCATGCTTGTAGATTTTGTGACTTGCTGATTTGCATGGCTGTAGAGTTTTTGACTAATGTCCAAATGTGATAGACACATATAGCATAACAGTTGAAAATAACATATTGATATAAGCAGGTGTTGAGTCTGATATAATGGCAATTGTAAAAAAAATGTAAAAGTGATTAAATGATGCAGAATACTTTGTGAGACTGCTGGAAGAATATGGAGGTTTTCTGGATCACCCCAGTACACGAATAATGTTTAATCTAAATTGGTTAAAGTTTTGAGGCAAGTTGCAATATGCTTTTTTCCCTGACTGGATGGTGTGTCGAATGTGAAGTCATGGATGACATGTAACAAGCTGCAGATAAATGATGATAAAACTGAGACCATTCTGATCACAACACAAAGACTTTCTCATTCACATGCTTTACCTCAAACAATAAATATCAGCAATGCCAACATTAAATTCACACAGTCAGTACAAAACCTAGGTGTTACTCAAGACAGTACTCTCACATTGCACATGCATGTCATAAACATATGCAAGGCTGCATATCTTGAACTGAGATGCATCACCTCCATTCGCAAATATCTTTCAGTTGATGCCACTAAATCACTTGTGTGTTCATTTAATACTTTCAAGACTGGACTATTGTAACTCAACTCTGTCTGGTTTGTCACATTATCTACTCCAGAAACTTCAAAAAGTTCAAAACACAGCTGTTCGGATCATCTTTAGTGGACCATGATCAGAGAATACCTCCCTGCTCCTCTGTACCCTACACTGGCTATCCATTCAATCCAGAATCAAACACAAGTTTGTTCTTTGTGTTACATTTCACTGACGGACTCCAGTCCAGCATACCTGTCTGGGTTCACCCATGTGTACACACCAAGAAGATACATATGCTCCTCTTCTGACAATCATATACTCATTATTCCCACTATGAAAACGAAAAGGTATGGACGTTCTTTTGCATACCAGGGCCCAGCAACATGGAATGAATTGCCCATTGAAATTAGACACAAAGACACAGTGATCCCTTTTAAGAGTGCTCTTAAAACTCGCCTTTTTCGACTGCAAGAACAAACTTTAGAATTTTTTTTATTACTCCTCCAACAGAAGTATGTCAAGTATTTTAGTTTCACTATCATCCAGTCATGTGTTCCAGCAGGTGCCTCTTGTTTATTACAGATGCTAACAGTGCTAGTGTGCAGTTTTCATAATAATTTTTTTAATACAGTTTTGTTTTCCTTAGCCCAAGGAAGAATCTATTGGTTTGTGGGTCAGTTTTTCCAACATTAAGGTCACTTGCTATAAAACTTGATTCTTTCATGGTATTCCTTTAAAGATTAAAATCTAAGCTGACAGTAACACAATTTAACAGAATTCAACACCTAGGATTTTGACGACATTAGCTTAAAGGTTAAGGTCACTGTTGCTAAAAATATCATATGCCTTTAATTCCAGATAATTATTTAAGATATTCCAGATATTCACAGAGCATTATTATATTGTTATTTTAAAACATGACTGAATTGAATATTGGTTATGTTAAATTTTCAGATAATCCTGAGGATGACCCTTACAATCTCGAAGCTGACCTCTATGACATGATACTTGACTATAATGTTCTAGCCCAGATTGCAGCACTTATACAATCCCTCAAGAAATCCTATCAGGTATGTAAGGTGGTACACCAAGAATATCACAGCCAGACAAAATTTTTAATTTTTTTTACTGGCACACCTTAAAACTCACTTATAAGTTAGATTCAACTGCCAGAAGCATAGATCCAGATCTGCCATTGCATAATGTGCCAGTGTATATGGGTCTATGCAATTTGTTATATGCATCCAACTGCAAGCAGTATTGACCCCGATCTGCTACGATTTCATAATATGCCAGTCTGTCAGGGTCTATGCGGTTTGTTAGATGCATCCAACTACCAGCAGCATAGGCACAGATCAGCCATTGCATAATAAGATTATTGGAAGTAATTAGTAGAACAGACAATTTAGATCCTGGTTTATCAGTGCATTTTGTGAGGGCAGATAATGGTCTTTTGCTTTTGCGGTTTTCCCATTTCATAAAAGAGTATATATGGTAGTTTACACACACACAGACACACACACAGACACACACACACACACACACACACACACACTTTGCTTTTGTTGATGTGTTGCAGTAGAATGCAGTCTTTACAAAGCATAATCTGCCAGTCTATCCATGAAAACTGTACACAGCAAGTATGAAAATAAAACTTGCAAGACTTACTAAACATTTACCTAGAGTTTATTGATTATTGTCTGTAACAATACCAATGAAGTTGATTTGAATTGAGCCCTTGTGAATCTTGTCTTATACACATTTTGAGAGGGAGGTAAGTAAAATGTGCAAATATGAGATGCAGGTGCATTATTTTACTGAAATATATGTACAAAATATTCATTTTCTTGTTCTTGGTCTAAATTTTGGTTGCATGGATTTGCACATTTGATTGGGTTTATTCAGCAAATGTCTTTTAGCTATTATGAATTATTCAAAAGCATGGACAATCACTAAAAACATTTCCTCAAATTATATGCATCATTAACACCCAAAAATTAATTTTCTGGTTAGACATGTTCTTTAATCTATTACTTGCCTTGGCCTTAGTTTCACTTGCCTTGGGCATTTGGGCTGTTAATATCAAACCCTGTGCAAACCCATCATCTTTTTAGAAATGATCTTATTACAAAAGTATTCATGATTATTAATAATGCTGCCCTAATTAGGTATTCTTGTGTCATGCCAGACTTGTTGTTTCTCAATTATCAGTAATAAGCAGTGGTATTTGAAACATTTTTGTTATATTTGGCTGCCAGGCCATATCTGAGGACAAGGTGCAGGAAACATTATGTGACCTGCAGAAGATGATACAGAGCAAGGATTTTCAGCTTCAGACCATCAGCAGCCATTCCATTGTACTCGTAGATAGTTCAAGGTCAGTATCATAAATAAGATCAGATTTATTTAGGGTCAGCTGTACTTGATATGATACACATACTTGACATAGTTACATGCATCATATTGTCTGCACTACACTGCTGTCAATATAAGAGAAGGAGTAACGATACAAAATAATTTTGACCATATGTTAGTTATTTTAGTCTTCAGCGGTCATGAATAATTAGTTCTAGTGTGCCATGTTATTCTTTAAAATATAGAATTAATTTAAAACAGCATTTGCAGTCCTAGGCACTCATTTTTATTAGTAAAAATGAAGACTTTTGAGAGTACTTTATTGCCAATTAAAACAAAGTGATATGCATTTTAATTTTTCCTCCCCACCCCCCAGTCCTTGATAATTATCTTAACCCAGCTGCATATTCAGTATATAGGATACATTCCTAACATGTTCCAATTATATAGTAAAGTATACTCCTCATTTTAGAACCACTTTTTCTACATTGAAATTTATCTTGTTTACCTTGATCGATTTGAAAGCTACGTAACTGATGTATCACACAGTGAAATCTGTTACGTTAAAATCTCATTGGTGGTTATTGGTTTGTTCTGGTACAGGTTAAAAAATAACTACCAATCAGGAATTAGAGTTGCTTATTCCCTGCATGACAAGTGCTATCAAAGCAATACAGAAAATTTGCATAAAATGTTGTTGATATGCAAAGTACGTAAACAGATATGTTGTCAGGGTTTGTGATTGTGTGAGACTTGTGATTTGACAGGAGGCAATGTGAGATAAGTTGTATGATTTGTAATGTGATATTTTATATGAATGCCTATGACTGCAAAGATTGATCAGAACATACGTAACTCATTAAAATGTGCCAGTACTGTAGGCATGAAAACAATGTCCACGGCTAAATTCATTATTTACATCAAGAGAAGGGACTGGGTATCACTTCCTGTGGTTCTTAATCCATGAGATATTAAAAACAGGTAGCATAATTGATGTGGATTAATGATAAAGAATAATGGGGTACCGGCAATACGGTAACTGATATCAGTAGCCAAAGCCAATATCAGGGTTTAAACAATCATGGAAACTGATACGTACGTATTGGTTTCGACTTTGATTGTTGTTCGAAACCAAAGACCAATTTATCAATTAATGTATAATCAAAAAGAGATACCAAAATGACACAACTGGTTAAGAATGAATATAGTTGATTTGTTGACATTATAATTTGCTTTAAACTGAAATGTGAAACTGAAATTGGATTATTGATGAGTAGTCCAGATATATATATATGATTTTAGTTTAGTTTAAACCATATTTATTTGAGAAACTTTGTCAAATACGATTATCAACATATGATTTGGGGGATTCAGTAGAAAGCATAATCTATGGTATTTTATAAATAATCATAGAAAACTCAAATTAATATGGACATCCCTTTGTAGAATCAGTGTCATGAAAAAGTTATGCAGGTAATTGCTCACATGTGTCCAACAGTATACTATAAAATCAAATATCAGTTTACCAGTTGCTAAAATGAGAAAATAAGAATGAGGTATGGTTAAAAAGCATGAATAAAACAAAATTATTTCATACCTTTTTTTTAGGAACAAACAAATTTGTACAGTACACTTCAGAGTATATAGACTGTAAGTGTGCTATGCGGCCCAGTGAATTATTTTACCGGTAACTGTTGTCATTTATTTCATGTTTGACAAATAAGAAAATACATGCAGAAAACAAACTAAATAATGAGAAAATGTAAAAATATAACAGTCATATTTGTTTACAACAAATATAGGACATAGTAATTTAACAAGAATTTATACTCCTTTGTGACCTATGTTTGATTATGCCGATTATAGAGCAATTTTAATAGCATACCGGGTACTGTAATCCTTATATATGTTGATGCAATTTCAATAACACAATCCATATATAAGTCTATTCAGAGTATAAGATGAAGACCTGACTTTCAAGTCAAAAAGTATTGACTTATAGTCCCATAAATATGGTAGTTTCCTATTTGTAGAAAATACAGTAAAAGAGGTGCTGCCAAGGCATGTGAATCATTCCATATTTGTACCGATTCATGCACTTGGAAAGTAGTGATGCATAATAATGCAAATAATACTTCAGAGTCATGCATATAAAAATAAACTCTACATAGTACATAGCTCTTTATTTAACTGTTAAAGATAAACCTAGTAAATAAAAATCTGTCCAAAAAAGTAAAGATAATTATTTAATCAAATGCCACTGTCCATTTTTAAGTATGCATTTGTGTTTTTAATACAAAAGTATACTTGGAAATTCCGCTAAATATTTACAAGTGAAAAACGTGCACTAGATGCATGGTTCTCATACTATGGAGGAAATCGGGGAAAAGTTGGAATATATTTTTTCCCCGACCATAAAAAGTCATTGAATTGAGCAAATATTGATGAAAGTCAGGAAAAACCCAGGACTTTTCTGCCACCGCTTGACGCCTGAAACAGTCATGTAGTTGAACCAGAATTAAACTGATCATGAGTTAAATTTATCGAGTTCTAACCAGAATATTCTGTGGGTGCATACAATAAACATATGGGGGCGCTCACCAGTTGTACTTTTGAGAGGGACATTTGTAAGGTTAAATTGTTTGCATTTGAAACATGTACAGTGGAGACAATGTTAGCATACCTCTATGCTATTTTGATATAATATGGCTGACATTTTTGGGATATTGCACTTATGGAAAGTGTACATGACATAAGCACACTGGTAACTAAAATGACTGCTCCCTTAAGATTAAAAAAATTAGCCCGAATTAGTCAAAAGTACACTATCTTTAGCACCTATTTATTAGGGAAAATGAATTTTGCGCAACTAGACAATACCAGTTTCTGAAAATGCAATGGATGAATTACAACATGAACAAAATGTAAAAAAAAAATAGTCAACTCTTTTTTTTTTAACAATTTACTTCCGAAGTCCAGGATGTGAAAATGACCTAGTGGAACTAGCAGATTTTGAAAGATGCACATCTGGAATAAGACTAATCAGACTATACTCTATAACCAATATTACACTCATCAATCGTACATGAAAATAAAGGGAATTATCGGTTCTTTCAACAATACCTAAGATATACAAGGTTGTTTTAAATAGCCAGTATAACCAATGCGGATACCCAGGGAAATTCTTTCTCTTTAAAATTCTGACCCTATGCAGAATACTAAACTGTAGAGTGACACCTATGCTGAGTCAGTCCTAATGCTCAGTGGATTAGATTTGTTTAGTAGAGTTTTACTTTCTAAGTCAGCTTGAGGACACCCAAGTGGCTGAGTGGTCTAAAGCACTCTCTGTTACGGATCATTGCCATCTCACCTGTCTGTGTGAGTTCAAGTCTCTCATTTGGCCAATGTGGCTATGTGAGAAAGCATGTCAGTAGCTAGCTTCTTGTGGGTCAGTGGTTATTTCCGGAGGTTTTCCTGGGATCTTCCTCCACCATTAATACTGGTTGCCATGTATAGCCTATCATGTGCTGAAAATGGCATTAAACCCTACAACAACAACAACAACAACAACAACATCATCATCAACAAAGTCAGCACAATATCAGTATCATTTATTAAATAGAAGGTATGAAAACCAGTCTAGCATCACAAGAGGCCATCATGGTCGTGGCAAAGCTAGCCACTTTTTGGATGCGCAGACAAACCTAAACATTGTTAGATTGAGTGATACATGCATGAAATCAATATAAAAATTACTTATTTTCTTAGAAACTGTGAATATTAAAATTATTACATCTTTAATCTGTGGAAAGACTAGATAAAACTACTGCGTTGATGAAATGTTACCCGGTACTCATGGTTTGCATTGCTAGTCACATGTGTACACAAATCTAACAACCCACATTTTCAAATGATGTAGAAAAAAAATTATTAAATAAATTTTGTATGCTGATTTTATTAAAAATACAGAATTCTCCATATTTATATATTCCGAGAACAACTTCTGAACTTTTGATGTATTATGTGACTACCAAGTTGACATGTGCTCTCTGCTTGGTAAATCAAACTGGCCAGATTGCTGGTTTTTGCACAGTGGTAGCAGATTTGAAATTTTCAATATCAAATTGCAATTGCAATGACCCCACACCCCAGCCTAAATGTCCAAATATGAAAAATGGGGTAGGAAATATTCGAAGGAAAGCCGGATTACAAAACAGACTGCTATTCATTTTAAGCCAGATTTCTTGCCAAATGGAGGAGGATTGATGTATTTCTAACATGATGTCAGATGCTGTGTGTATATGAATGATGTGGTGGGGACTATTTGATTTCATTGTAAGGCTTGTGATCAAGTCTTCAGATGAATTTTATTAAGAGTAACATGCACACATATTGATTACAGTCCTCACCCTCCTTGATTTGTCTGCAGCATTTGACACAAGAGACCACATTATATTACTTCACCGTCTCCAACATGTATTTGGCATTACAGAATACAGCCTTACAGTGGTTCAAGTCCTACTTAGTGAAGAGGACACAAATTGTATATGCAAATGGAATACACTCCTGCCCAGTTGATCAATATTGTGGTGTTCCACAGGGGTCTGTTCTTGGAACTGTTCTCTTCTTTCTATACTCTCAGACGCTCTCAAGTGTCATAGATACTCACCCAGTGTTTCAGCAATTGTATGCTGATGACACCCAAATATACAAGTCTAGTCACCCAACTGAAGTTGATGCTATCATCCATGGAGTAGAGAGGTGCATTTCTGATGAGAAATCATGGATGACATGTAACAAGCTGCAGATGAATGATGATAAAACTGAGGCCATTCTAATAGCAACACAAAGATTTTCTCATTCACATCCTTTACCTCAGACAATAAATATCAGCAACATCAATATTAAATTCACAGTCAGCATGAAACCTAGGTGTTACTCAAGACAGTACTCTCACGTTGCACCAACATGTCCTGAACATATGCAAATCTGCATATCTTGAGCTGAGACGCATCAGTTCCATTCGCAAATATCTTTCAGTTGATGCCACTAAAACATTTGTGTGTTCATTAGTACTTTCAAGACTGGACTATTGTAATTCAATTCTGTCTGGTTTGTCACAATATGTATATGTATAAATAATAAGTAAGTTGCACACAACTCTGGCTACTGTAGTTTAAATAATAAGTAAGTACCACACAACTCTGGCTACTGTAGTTTAAATAATAAGTAAGTACACACAACTCTGGCTACTGTAGTTTAAATAATAAGTAAGTACCACACAACTCTGGCTACTGTAGTTTAAATAATAAGTAAGTACCACACAACTCTGGCTACTGTAGTTTAAATAATAAGTAAGTACCACACAACTCTGGCTACTGTAGTTTAAATAATAAGTAAGTACCACACAACTCTGGCTACTGTAGTTTAAATAATAAGTAAGTACACACAACTCTGGCTACTGTAGTTTAAATAATAAGTAAGTACCACACAACTCTGGCTACTGTAGTTTAAATAATAAGTAAGTACCACACAACTCTGGCTACTGTAGTTTAAATAATAAGTAAGTACCACACAACTCTGGCTACTGTAGTTTAAATAATAAGTAAGTACCACACAACAGTGGTTGTAAATAATAAGTAAGTACCACACAACTCTGGCTACTGTAGTTTAAATAATAAGTAAGTACCACACAACTCTGGCTACTGTAGTTTAAATAATAAGTAAGTACCACACAACACTGGCTACACTGGCTACTGTAGTTTAAATAATAAGTAAGTTGCACACAACTCTGGCTACTGTAGTTTAAATACTAAGTAAGTACCACACAACTCTGGCTTCTGTAGTTTAAATAATAAGTAAGTACCACACAACTCTGGCTTCTGTAGTTTAAATAATAAGTAAGTACCACACAACTCTGGCTACTGTAGTTTAAATAATAAGTAAGTACCACACAACACTGGCTACACTGGCTACTGTAGTTTAAATAATAAGTAAGTTGCACACAACTCTGGCTACTGTAGTTTAAATAATAAGTAAGTACACACAACTCTGGCTACTGTAGTTTAAATAATAAGTAAGTACCACACAACTCTGGCTTCTGTAGTTTAAATAATAAGTAAGTACCACACAACTCTGGCTACTGTAGTTTAAATAATAAGTAAGTAAGTACCACACAACTCTGGCTACTGTAGTTTAAATAATAAGTAAGTACCACACAACTCTGGCTACTGTAGTTTAAATAGTAAGTAAGTACCACACAACAGTGGTTACTCTAGTTTAAATAATAAGTAAGTACCACACAACTCTGGCTACTGTAGTTTAAATAATAAGTAAGTACCACACAACTCTGGCTACTGTAGTTTAAATAATAAGTAAGTACCACACAACACTGGCTACACTGGCTACTGTAGTTTAAATAATAAGTAAGTTGCACACAACTCTGGATACTGTAGTTAAGGTACATGTAATAGGCTACATTTGTTCCGGTGACAGGTAAATTCCTTGCAATGTAATAGAAGACCTTTATTATATAATTATATTGCTGTGAATTTCTGGTAGGGATAAAGAAACTTAATCCATTGACTATATGCTTGTTGTGGAAAAGATAATAAAGTCATCATAGACATCTAGCTGGGTCCATGCTAGAAAACAGCATGAATAGATTAAATGTCTATTATGGCAGCATGAATAATCTGAAAACCATGATGCATGCACTGTAATAATATTTTTAGTTGATATGTCAATGCAAATTGAATTTGATATGAGCATATAAAAAAAAAAAGACTTAATTCCTATGTGTAATCTTGCTATGGCTATATCTAGCCCGTGGAAAAGTATTTTTATTGTGTTACAGTAAAGATTGGATAGCGTATGCTTTCAAACTCATCCATGAGTATTGGTGACAAATACACATACCTGTCATTTTAGTTGGGTTGGTTAAATTTGCTTGATAATATACCTAGTTTTGTTACAGTAAATGATTCCTACCCCTATCTACAAATAATGTTTTGGTCATGTTGTCTGTTGTTCCATCACACTTTCTTGAAAGCACGATTGCTAAACAAACTACTGAGCTAAACTAGACCATATTGTAGATTGTACCTAGAATGGTCACCCAAGACCTGATTACAGTCTGGTTAATGTGGCCTTATTTTGTATTTGTTTTACACATTTTGAACATGTTAGCACATTTTAGAAACAGCTTTTTTGACAAATGGTATGCTTAATTGTTTGGATTTTTAGAGATCAGTTTGGATTTTTCTGCTAGTATAAGAATTATTCTGTATTAAAAAAAAATCTGGTAAGCACCGACTAGCAAAAATCAGTTGAGGTAGACAAATGAATTTTGTTTTGTAGATGACCTGATTAGATTTCCAGGCCAATTTGGTAATTTTTTCCATTCTGTGCTGATCTTTTGAAACATTTTCTGACATGCAATAAGAAGACTAAAACATGGACCTTAAAAATCAGGGACATTGTAGGTCACACAAAATGAATTTATTTTTGTGTTGCCAGATTTTTGGATAGTTTTGATCTTTAGTGCCATACAAACATACACACACATGTACATACATGCATATGTGGGTGTGGGTGTGGGCACAGATATATCATTCATCCAACACGATATTGTTTGCACAGCTAATTCCGCAGAAAGATTGGTATGACACTTGGTAATGTTGTGGTTATCAGTCGCATATTGACAGATCACTTTGTTTCCACTACATCTGCTAAGCTGCATAATGACAGATCACTTTGTTTCCACTACATTTGTTAAGCAATTGCCTTTTTCAATCTGTATCTAGATATATTATATGGCAATCTCATTTGTGTAATATGTGATGCAGTTTTTGATGGATTGCCATGAAACTTGTTAAACATTAACGATCATCACCTGAAGATGTTCCCAGTGACAAATAACTTTGCTCAATCCTTTTGTCTGTCTTGTATTGTAGCATAATGCAATACATACTACATTCTAGTTAATGGATATTGCTTCTGTGATTTTGGATATATTGCCATGCAACGGGATAAATATTATGTTCATCACATGAAAATGTTTAAATTGATTAATCTCTTTTCTGTGACAGTAACTGTAAAAGTTATCTCCCTTTTGTTCCAAGTAGCATAATAAAGCATGTGACACTTGCCATGAAACTTTGTAAATATTTATCATTTGAAAATGTATATATTGACAAACCATTTCTCTATTTTAATATAGAGCCTACATTATAACCAGTAAATAGAATTTAATTTATCAGTATGCAATCCTGTTGTCAATCATAATATATTTATTGTTGTTTTACATGATAAAAGAACAACATCTAGTATTCTCTATTATTTCAGAAATAAGACATATGTGTTTCAAACATCTAGCCCTGAGGTAAAGCTGGAATGGTGCGTGGATTTCCTTCTTGCTAAATATGCTCTTGGTAAGTTCAAGGTCATCAGGAGGCATATGTTGGGTATGGTTATGATCTATTGGTTAAAAACTAAAATAATAAAAAATGCGAGATGAAAATTTGTTTCAGTCTTTTTCAGCTTTAAAACAAAGTTCATTTTACCATGTGATATAATTCTAAGTGTGAATTGTCAGAACCAAAAGTTGAATTTCAAACAAAGCCTTATTTTGGTGTGTATAAGTTCTACTAATGTCTAATGCACATCATAATTTTTTACCCAAATTGAGCTGACAAGCTTAGTTTGATGTGTAATATGAGCAACAAAATCTTAATTATTTTGTACATTTTCACAGTGCAGTAATAGGCTACCATTTTGAATAGGACACTGATTATAATTCTTACATCATATCAGATTGGCTTTAATAAAATAGTGCTCAACTGTTTCTCTATTTTTCTGTCAGTGCTTAATAAATTGCATGCTCCTTAATTATGGCCAATAATCTCTTGAAGATGCTGTAAAAAGTGAAAGCATGGTAATATAGAGAGAATATATTGTTGATTTTATTGTTGTCCCTTAACAATTTAAAGCTTGTTTTCTTTTGATCTTCTTAATGGAGTTGATTACATTGAATTCCTCTAATATTTTTTTGTCATTATCACCATAAAAAATGTTGATGTATATCCCAATATTTGATTTTTTTATTATTAGAGCAACATTTAGTGAATATTTGACATTTTGGATATTATAGTTATATTAGCCCCATCATAATGGAGCATTTCGCATAGCTTGAAAATAATCATTATAGTAGATAAACAAGTCATAATTCCTATCTAATTGGGATTTAGTGTCAAAGCAAAAGCTTAACAAATGTGTGAAATAAAATGAGTTTATTAACATGAACAATGATTTAATGCCTCGTTCTTTGATTGCTTATGTAAATAAGCTTGTTTCATTTAGTAATGTTATGTTTTATGTTCTGTAATTTAACCATTTTGATTGCTTATGCAAATAAACTCTTTACATTTGACATAATTGTTAAGTATTGTGTTTTATGCAACTAAACAACTTGATAGTCCTTTTTTTATTAAAGCAATATTTATTTCTTGCAGACAATGTAGTTACAGTATAAATGGGTTAATACTTGACATGGAGTGGCATCTCTAGTATTGTGATTATTTTGCCAGATTGACCAGGACAAGTTACTCTTATTGTGCTTTGTCTGTAAAACATGCTAGCCATCCTGAAAACAAGGCAATTCAATATAAAAGGTGCGAGGGCCCCAAGTGGCCAAGTGGTCTAAAGCGCTGTCCGTTAGGGATCACTGCCATCTCACCTCTGTCTGCGTGGGTTCAAGTCTAAGATTCGGTCTATGTGGGTATGTGAGAAAGCTTGCCAGTAGCTTCTCATGGGTCGGTATTTCTTTCTGGGATTTTCCGGGTTCTTCCTCCACTATTAATACTGGCCGCCATGTATAGCCTATCTTGTGCTGAAAAATGGCGTTAAACCCTAAAAACAAACAAACAAAACAATAAAAAGTGCACTCTTTTCTGTACACACTAAAATACTATATTCTGTTTTTAATATGTAATGATCACCACACTATTCACCAGGTGTAATTAATGCATATACTTGTTTTTAAGTCTAGGCCATCGGCAAGAAATATAAACCCTGAAATACTTTTGCGTAATGTGATGTTGTTTGTAACTCCTAAAAACTGCATAAATCTAGATATGTTGATGGATATGTCATTGCAGATCTTTGTCTGTGCAGTTGCAGTTGGATTGCCTTGCAGGCAAGTTTATACAATTTTGTAGAGGGGGCAGTGCAGTCAAAAATACTCTCCTTTAAAATTAAATACTTAAATAAATTAATCAAACAAATACACCATAATTTGCATGTGTTTCATAAATTGGTTGCAGTTCTATTTATCCTTATATTACCATTAAAAACCTGAAGATAATCTGAAGATCATCTTTATTGTAGGCATACACACTGAAATTTGTAACTTTTATTATAGACATACACACTGCAATTTGTAACTTTTATTATAGACATACACACTGCATTTTGTAACTTTATTAGACATACACACTGCAATTTGAAATTTTATTTTAGGCATACACACTGGAAATTGTAACATTATTATAGACATACACTCTGCAATTTATAACATTGTTATAGGCATACACACTGGAAATTGTAACATTATTATAGACATACACTCTACAATTTATAACATTGTTATAGGCATACACACTGGAAATTGTAACATTAATATAGACATACACTCTGCAATTTATAACATTGTTATAGGCATACACACTGGAAATTGTAACATTATTATAGACATACACTCTGCAATTTATAACATTATTATAGACATACACATTGCAATTTGTAACTTTATTATAGACATACACTGCAATTTATAGCATTATTGTAAGAATACACACTGCAATTTGTAACTTTATTATAGACATACACACTGCAATTTGTAACTTTATTGTCGGCATACACACTGCAATTTGTAACTTTATTATAGACATACACACTGCAATTTGTAACTTTATTATAGACATACACACTGCAATTTGTAACATTGTATTAATAAATTAATAAAATTAACTAGAAACAAATAAACAGTCATACATATAATTATATTGCTATGAAGGATATACAATATATCAATTTAAATTATACAATTTTATATAATGCACTGGTATTAAGTTCATTAGTATACAAAGTATCTAACTTATGAATCCAATAAGTTTCTTTTATGAGTCTATTCATGTCACCATGCACAATATCTATTGGCATGAAAGAAAAATCAAGTAAAGAGTGATTATTGGTGTTGAAATATTAGAGGAAAACCTAGGATCTCTATACTTTCTTCTATGAATGCGATGATTATTCTTTCTCTTAGAAACTTGTTGGAGTGTTTGTCCAACATATTGCATGCTACATTTTTTGCAGGTTATTAAACAAATCACATCAGTTGATATGCAGTTTTTGTTAACACGTAGAGAAAATATCTCTTTTGTATTAGCACTAGTGAAAGAACTTTTTCTTATGTTTGCACATTGAGAGCACTGACTTCTGTTACATTTCGATGACAAAATGTATGTTTCATTATTATTTTTTTAAATCTGTTTAGATCTAATTAAAAAATTCTTGCAAGTTCTTGGGTCTTCTAAAAGCGAGAATTGGTTTAGTTTTGTAAAGTGATTTAGCGCTAGTTTTATTGGATAAATTTAAGAGACTATAATATTTATTAATTATAGGACCTATATTAGGCAATGAAGGATTATATTGTATTGTGAAAGCAATTACATCTCTCTCTATTTTACATTCTGCTATTTTGAAAAGCTTCATCTGGAGTAAGATTTTGGGCTTTGTTCAGGGCAGAATCAATTATATATGTAGGATAATTTCTATTGTGGAAATAAGTTCATAAGTTACATATTTATAGCACAGAACCTTGGCGTTTGTGTTGTTTTTCTACCACAATAACTTTATTGTAGACATACACACTGCAGTTTTTAACTTTATTGTAGGCATACATACTGCAATTTGTAACTTTATTGTAGGAATTCACATTGCAAATTTTTACTTTATTACATATGTTAAAAATGAACCCCAGTAAAGGTTAATTTTTTTTTTATTCTTTGCCGTGAAAGTCTTTTTCAAAATATATCACAGATCATTGCTCAAATTTCACCCAAGATTTTGTTAAACCTAAGTCT
The DNA here is from genome assembly GCA_030141615.1 of Unio pictorum. NCBI lineage: Eukaryota > Metazoa > Mollusca > Bivalvia > Unionida > Unionidae > Unio > Unio pictorum. The sequence goes on from JARLTB010000242.1 coordinate 2,927,288, forward strand.
TACATCACACCAGTGAAACGTCCGCAAATTGTTTGAGGTGACAAAAGTATGCAGTGTTGAAGTTTTGCTCAGCTATAAATATAGTTCAACTGCAAACAACAGAGATCCTGATCTGCCTTCTTATCATGCACTAGCAAATAGGTTCTGTTTTGTTGATTACTTTTAACAAATTGCATTTTCTAATGGTAGATCTTGTTTCTGTGTAGTTTGCATTTGGACTAATAAGCAAGTAGATAATGTTCACTGATTTTAATAGGTTTTATAGTTGTTGTTTAATGTACACATTGGGGTATTTTCAAGATCATGGTCATTTAAAGTTTTCCATGGCCCTTTCTATTCTGTTGTTTAGGCAAAGGTCACAGCTGAATATTCTATGTTAGCGACACACTTTGCCTTCCACTCTAACAATGAAGCCATTTGAGATTAAGGGATGAAAATATTAGACTTTTACATTGTGTTGTATACGATATTTTTGGTTCTGTCTTCAAAGTCTAGGATGCGGCTCAGTATTTTAAATTCTTTGTCTTTCTGTCTGGTCCATCCCATATTTGTATAACCTTTTGAAATTATGGTGGATGACATAAAGCTTGGATAGGTTTGAAAATAGATTCCATCAAGAGTATGAGCAAACAAAATCTTATTGTCATGGTAACTGATAAAATACCCTTACACTTTATTTTCAATTCTTTTCAGATCCGATAAATCAACCTAGTTGGGATAAACAACAAACTGATGACACAGATGAGTTTAGCCAGAATATCATGCCTGCCTACCTGATAAAACACATGTCGGTGGATGTGCCTCGACACTTCACCAGGGTACCGTATTATGCACTTATAAAAGCATTTTCCAGTTATGAAAAATAGTTCTACATAACTTTTGGGGATATTTTGAACGGATAATGAGAGCAGAATGCTTATGCACCCAAATTTGTAAATTTCTTATGTCCAAATTACAATCCATGAATTTGAATTAAAAGTCTGCAGAAAAGTCAGGTTATAAAGTTTGGCATTTTTAAATGGCAGTTACATTTTTATAAAAAAAAAGTACCTAGTGGAAAATAATGATGTCAGTGCTTAGCATCTGTACAAAGAAAAAAATATCTCAGGATTAGCCTGAAAGGGCTTCAGATGGGATTAACCTGAAAGGGTTCAGATGGGATTAACCTGAAATGATTTCAGATTTGATTAACCTGAAATGACTTCAGATGGGATTAATCTGAAATGGCCTCAGATGGGATTAATCTGAAAGGGTTCAAATGGGATTAACCTGAAAGGGCTTCAAATGGGATTAACCTGAAAGGGTTCAAATGGGATTAACCTGAAAGGGCTTCAGATGGGATTAACCTGAAAGGGATTCAGATGGGATTAACCTGAAAGGGCTTCAGATGGGATTAACCTGAAATGGCTTCAGATGAGATTAACCTGAAAGGGTTCAGATGGGTTTTGATTTTAAGCTTGGATGGGTTTCATCCCTCAAAGACACCTACATAATGTTTGTTGTGTGCTACTAAGAATAGTTGGTGTTTCTAAAAGGCAAGGCACTATATTTATCTCTTCTTAATATCTGACCATGAAAAAAAAACAGACACACACAGGACATAATTCATGCCAATCCAGGGATTAAATATCTTACGATAGTTATCTCCCATGATATTGTTTGAAGACGCTTCAAAACTACTGAATGATTTCAATAGAAAATGCTTTTTACAAGTAAATGTAAAAATATATCCTATGAATTTATCAACAAATTCACTTTTCAAAGATAAAGAGATGAAAAGGCTTATAAAATGTATGATTAAAATTACATGTGTTTAGAGATATATTGGTATTTCTTTTTTTTTTTTTTTTTTTTTTTTTTTTTTTTTTTTTTTTTTAATGGTTTAACGCCATTTTTCAGCACAATATAGGCTATACATGGCGGCCAGTATTAATGGTGGAGGAAGAAACCGGACAAAGCCCGGAAAGAACCACCGACCCACGAGAAGCTACTGGCAAGCTTTCTCACATAACTACATTTGCCGAATCTTAGACTCGAACACACGCAGACAGAGGTGAGATGGCAGTGGTCCGTAACGGACAGCGCTTTAGACCACTCGGCCACTCGGGGCCCCGGTATTTCTTTATAATCATGTAATGGAACATAATTATCTCCAGTTGATTCAGTATAATGCATTACCTGAACACTTCAAGCCATCATTTTCTCTTAATGTTTTTCTTCATGTATGGGTAAACAGATTAAATAAGTAATGATGAATCCCTATCAAATTAGTGTAATAACTTGTTTATAAGAATTTGGATTTTAGAATGCTTGGATACATAATGAGTAGTTTAGGCAAGGAAAGGTCATTTTATTTTTTTCCCTAAATTTTGCAGTGTTTTCATTTTATGCAGTTATATATCTATGGGGGAGCCCATCAGTGTTATTCTAATTGGTTCTGTCTCTCAAATTTCACTGATGTTTATTAACTTTGAAGAACAGTCTGGATGGAAACCAGGTTTGGGACTGTAAGATCTAAGTCAGGTTTTGATTTCACCTTTTTCTGGAAAAATCCAAAACAGTTGTTTTATTTGACTTAAAAATTAGATCTTTGAACTTGCATATTTTACCAAGCCATTTCTGTGTGTTTCATATTAGTGTGAGGAATCCATATTGCATGGAATTGCTTCTGGCTTTAATCAGTTAACATTCTTCAGTGTTAAAATACATTTTTGTTAACTTTATACAAGTATATGGTCAAAGAATCAAGCAGGTGAGGGATTACCAGCAGCAGAAAGGGTGAACCCACCTCATAATATAGGCGTCCGTGTGCTAAATTCAGGTTTCTTACAAAACCTATAAAAATAATGTCAAAAAATTCAAACTGAAGCCTCCAACTAACCGAAAGTTTTTCTAAATGGGTTAGTTAATCTTGTTACTGTTTTTTTTATTGTTGTTGGGTTATTAAAATTTTTGAGGTATTTTTTGTTTACCACCTGGAAATTTCATTGAGGTCGCACTCTCTCTTCTGCTGTGAATTAAATTCATCACAGTGTTTCACTTAAATATTATTTAAAAACATAATGTCTTTCTATGATTCTTTTGACGAAGATATATTTGGTTCAGGTGTAACAACGTCGGAACCTTGGTTGGGTAATTTGTACAGTGCTTGGTGGACCGGTGTGCACTCAATGACAGTATGTTTTAATTTAACGAGAAAACATAAGGAAATTCAATTGGATGTATTATACTGAAGATTATCTTAAATTTCAAGAGGAACAGTCAGAAGAATAAAAATATATGTGGAGTTTATCAGGCAAAAGATGGATCATACTGGGTATTTCTTGATGCATATGGTAAAATATTAAATGATTGGTTATCTGGTCCTTTCATGGACGTATATTATCATGTTACAGAAATTCTTTCAGAAAGAAGTAAAGATATTAACTAAATATTTTATCTAACCCAACACAATATCTTGTTCTTCAATCGTGTAAATTTATCGTTATGAATCCATAAGGTACCGATTGCGCCTGTGAAAAGAAACTTCTGAATTTTATTATGTCCATATCTCTGTTGCACCAAGTCTGATGAATATTTCTCAGCATGTGAGTATCAACTGCATTAAATATGGTGAAAATATTACAGTTATCCCTGATCATTTTTGGTATTTTTGTGTACTGCTGAGTAACATAAATCACATCAGTATTTGAATGCCTACCTCACGAAAATATCCAAGCTGGATTGGACTGTTTATCCAGCATTACATCATTGTACACAACTAAATTATTAATAAACCCATCAATGTCATCCATGGATGATGCATCATTGATATCAGTGATAAATTCGATAACATCATCACCATCTTCATTTATCATCTTGCATTTTCATTAAAGTCTTTTAACATTTATTAACATTGCTGATCATTCACAGATAGAGCTATTAGATACAATTTATACAATTTATCCCATTTTAACCACCTCATTATTAGATTAATTAATAATTGTGTTTTGCCACTTCCAAATGGAGCTACATGTATTATGATCATCCGGATATAATTTGGTAGCGCTGCATGGTGTTTAACCAGTTCTCGCTTTCTTGTTGCCAAAAAATCAATTACATCCATGATTTATAATAAATAATATGGATCTATATTGTGATAAATGCAGGGTGTGAACCCCACAAATGAATTAACAACTATTACAACAAAATATAACAGATCAGCACATATAGCTAAGTGTGAACAATGTGATACAAAGAAATTTAAATTTATTCTTCATGATATTTTAAGCAGTATAAAAAAACTGAGGAAGTGATATTGCAGCAAAATTATGAAAATTACCGGTGACTCTGGGGGCTAAATACCAAGGAGAAAATAAACACCTTTCAGGATATAATTCTTGTGGTTCTGATATTTTATTTTTACCACATGATACTATCAAAATTGGTAGACATCAAATAACATACAAATATGTATTGACTGTAGTTGATGTTTCAAGTAGGTATAAAGAAGTAGAACTGTTATTGACAAACACAGACGCAGAAGTTGCTTCTTTATTTGAATGAATTTATCAATGCAGTGGCCACAACAGTTAGATCCTGGCAAAGAATTTCAAGGTGTAGTATCATCGCTGATAAAGCAACGTAATCTCAAAATACAAGGACATACTGCAAAACACCATGATCAGGCAATTGTTGAGCAATTTAATCGAACTCTTGCTGAGAGATTTTTTTTAAATATCAGTATGCAAAGGAAATAATTCAGAAGAATATAAGATCTCAAGAATGGGTTGCAGGATTACCAAGTGTGATAAATGCATTAAATAATGAGGTTACTCGAGCAACCAACATGAAACCTTTTAATTATGGCTTGGTATGTAGTTGACATTAAGTCAGAAGAGGTGATGAAAGTCTCTTGTTGCTTAAATTAGTCAAAAGAGGTGATGAAAGCCTCTTGTTGCGGGATGATTGGACTTGTATGATTGTGGATGGAATCCTAACACATAATCAGGTAAAAATTAGTAAAGAAATGTTTTTCACACCACAAATTGGTATCTAAACACTATTGTCAACATTGACATAACCATTCATCTGCTTGAGTTTTTTTTCATAATAATATTCTTCTTTGCTCTCTCAGATCAAGTGCACAGTACCAGTGTTTCTGCCAACCACTGGAAATGAAGACATGGGATTACAACATCTATGGGTGTGTAGTTCTAAGGAGGATCTTGGCCAAGTGTCCATCATTTCCATTCACTCAGCAAAACCCAACCTTTTAGAGTCCTTCCAAGTGACAAAGTGTGAGATTGTCTGTGCAGAAATGGTTCCAGGCTTTGCCCTGGTACAGAGTGAGCGGGCATTTGCAGAAGACACAGTCTGGATGAGCACTGTGGATGCTGAGTATGTGTAACATGAGACTTATGGTCATGACTTATTCTAGGATAGTTATTACCCAATGGGCATCAACAGTAACTCTGTAGGACCTAACTTGTATGCCCAGGACTTATTCTAATATAGTTATGACTGAATGGGCATCAATAGCATCCCTGTAGGACCTGACTTTGTATGCCCTTGACATATTCAATGGTAACTATGACCCATTGGGCATTGGTAACTATCCTGTAGGACCTCACTTGTTTGCCCTTGACATATTCTATGGTAACTTTGATCCAGTGGGCAGCAATAGCAACACATGTATATTCTTAACATATTTTATGGCAGCAGTTACCCCATAGGCATAAAAATAATCCCTAAGGAACCAAATGGTTTGCACTTGACATAGACTAGGATATCAGTGACCTGGCTGGTATTAGTAGCACCCATTGGTACCATACTTTTGTATGATTGTTGCAGAGGCTTTGTTTTCTGATCGCTTTATTATCCATGTGCATGTACATCCATACCCTAAATTAGGACCAGTGTTAAAGTGTTTAGTTGAGTTGTAAACTCGATATTTAGTTTAATTGTAAACTCCTTGTTTAAAAATTTTCTTTCAATCAAAATAGATTGCAGGCTTGACAAAAGGGAGTCTCTTTTTAGTAGTACTGTTCAATAATCTGAAGAGTTTGTTATGTTCCTTTGTCCTTTGCCAAGTGGCTGGTCACCATCCCTTAGCAGTTTGTTTTTCATTTATTTCCAAATCTACACAGAGAAGGTCACGAAACTTAGCACACAATATCATCCTGAGATTAAGTTTGTTCCAAATGATAATAGTTCGGCTTAGAATCCAATATGGAGGCCATCATGAAGTTCTTGTTATCACTACTACTCTTAATGGTTCTGTCAATACTAGATTTTCACTGAAAGACATCTTATAATTTTGATTTTAATGCCACGTTTAACACATTATTAATTATTATCATGCCAGCAAATAGGGAGTAAAGTGCCATACCCAAGGACACACAATTGTAGCTGACCCAGGCTAGTCCAGTGGTAGGATTCAAACTCACACCCTTGGTCGTGATTTGTTTTCTAAAAGAAATAAAGATATATTTCTTCAAGATTTTTTCTGTCAACCCATATTGTTTTACATTGATAAATCAGATCATATGAGTAATAATGAAACCATGATGTTAACGTTTCATTTTAATAAATATATTTGCCAATTATAATTTAAATCTAAGTTTAATGTGATTTAAACTGATGAAAATATATCAACTCTTGCCCCCCCCCCCTCCAAATATTTATATTAGGTTGCACTAGAGGCCAATTCATCCACACATTAAACATTTGAATTTCTTTTAAATAAGAGTTCAGAATGACATATTTACCACTACAACATACATATTGCAATTGCATGAATATATCTTTATAAAGTTCACTGAGTAATGTCAGGTAATTTTATATTAATACAATATTTTGTCTTCACTTCAATACACCTGGTATATATGCTAATTAGTATTGGAATGGCAGTACTCCATATACAGCACATCTGTAGCAATTCTAAAAAAGAAATAACAGAAATAACAAACTTGCATGTATGTAAATCTGTCTAAAACAAAATAACAGAAATAACAAACTTACATGTATGTAAATCTGTCTAAAACAAAATAACAGAAATAACAAACTTACATGTATATAAATATGTCTAAAACAAAATAACAGAAAAAACAAAGTGACATGTATGTAAATCTGTCTAAAAAACATCTATTCACATAAAGCATGAATCTGAATATAATGAGGACTATTTATTCATTCACATGATGAGGACTTAACTCGCATGATTAGGATTATTCACTCACGTGAAGAGGACTATTCACACATTCACATGATGAGGATTATTCACACTGTCACATGATGAGGACTGTTCACAGTCACATGATGAAGATTATTCACAGTCACATGATGAGAATTATTCAATTATTCACAGTCACTTGATGAGGACTATTCAGTCACATGATGAAATATATTCACACAGTCATATGATGAGGACTGTTCAGTCACATGATGAAGATTATTCACAGTCACATGATGAGTGATTCAATTATTCACACAGTCACATGATGAGGACTATTCACTCGCATGATGAGGATTATTTACACAGTCACATGATATTTATTTCCTTTATTGGTTTGTAATTTTATTTTGTTTAAGACCTGATCATTGTTCTTTTTGAAAAGTTTGTGATATTTCTCAGCTGTGTAGTCATCAAGGGCTTATTGTCCTGGCTTTCTAGCCACATCATTCCTTTCTCAAATGCAAATATGGTGTAAAAAACAGCAGGTGTGCTTTCAGCAAATTCTCCTTACAACTGTTAATAGTACATCCTACATCCTGTTGATCAGGATCTTGGTTTTCTCTTTTGGCATGTAAGAAAAACTGGTCAGATTCTTTGTGTAAGGAGTACTATACGGGTCTGTATCTTTTGCTAATCTTTGGTTTTGTTTGCATTTCAGCAGAGCATCAATCAGAATATTGTTAATTTTTCATAATCTTTTTGTCTAACCATACAAAGATGGCATACCTTACTACTTTGCAACTTTGCATCTCATCAGATTGAGATTTTCTTGAAACCTCCAACTTAGCCATCATGGAATAAGCTTTTATTTTTTTCATTATGAGATGAAACGTCTCTTCGCTATTTATCAATGTTATGTCTTGATTCATTCTTAAACACTGATTCTGCGGAACTCACTTTCAGACATTAATGTTTTAGTGGACCTTATTGGTAGCTACATATATAATGCAAATGAGCATCTATCTGTGACAATCAATTTCTCACTGGTTTTTAGGTAATGCATTTTGAACTGTACTGCCAGTGTTAAAAAGTTTTGCTACTTTCCTCCCAGAAATATTGATTAGAAACAAGTTAAATGGTAAGCAAAATTATGAAAATTTCCTTCAGTTAAAACTCGGATATCAGGTCCAGCGAAGTTTAATCAAAGTTTTTAATTAAAGATTTTTAATGTTGAACCTGTGTGCAAATTTATAAATATCTGTTAATTTAAAAAATAGATTTTTCAGAAAGACTTTTAGAAGATGGTCTTATCTTTAGTACATCTTATTTTTTTATTTCAGAATTGTGGTGTTTACAGTTGTCAGCACAAATAAGTCACATGGAAGATTTTCACAGAGAACAGCAGCTTATGTGTTTCAGATGAAAGGTTTGGTCCTGATGATGCAGTATGTAGATGAACGGCTCTTTGCTGGGATGAGATCTGGTGGACTTACCATCTTCTCACGTAGTGATGGTAGGGGTGTTTGTTTCATGTGTTAAAATGTGTTTTGCCTGTATTCACACATAATGATGGTAGGAATACATGTTTCATAATGTTAAGATTAGTTTCCCTGTACTCTCTTGGTTTCCCTGTATTCTCTTGGTTTCCCTCTATTCTCTTGGTTTCTCTGTATTCTCATGTAGTAATGGCAGAAGTACTTCTTCCATGCTATCAAAATGTTGTTTGTGTGTGTTCTCAAATAGTGATGGTAGAAGTGCTGATCTGATGATGTTTAAGCATGGTTTGCAGTTGTTTCTTGATGTTCAAATGTGGTTTATTCATATTCTCATAGTGATGTTAAGAAAGCTTGTTCTATATTGTTAAAATGTGGTTTGCATGTATTCTCATATAGAGATGGTAAACTGATTATTTCATGATACGAAAATGTAATTTACTTGTATTCTCATTTAATGATTGAAGGAGTGATCATTGCATGGTTTTAAAATGTGGTTTGTTTCTATTCTCATTACAGCAATTGAAATAATTTATTACTGGAGTTTGCAAGTACAACAACATTAAACATGGTATATCTGGCATGATGATGACTGTTGATATGCACAGAAAAAAATCATAGTATATGCAGTATTTGACGCTACATACTCAGTATCTGATGCTGTGTACTTAGTATTTGTTATTCTATACTTTCTGTCTGATGCTATATATAGTATTTGATGCTGTATACTCAGTATTTGATATTCTGTACTCAGCATCAGATGCTATTTATATAGTATTTGATGCTGTATACTCAGTATTTGGTATTATATACTCGGCATCAAATGCGATATATAGTATTTAAAGCTGTATACTCAGTATTTGATATTTTATACTCACTATCTGATACTATGTATAGGATTTGATGCTGTATACTCAGTATTTGATATTCTATACTTGGCATCAAATGCTATATATTGTATTTGAAGCTCTATACTCAGTATTTGATATTCTATACTCTGCATCAGATTTTATATATATATATATATATATATATATATATATATATATATATATATATATATATATATATATATACACACACACACACACACACACTCAGTATCTGATACTATATACTTGCTGTTCTTGGCTACATGCCCAGTATTTTGTGCTATATACTCATAATATGATGCCATTTACTCTTGACATTGTTTTGTTTGCCATGTTTAATGTGTCAATGAAAATATCAATCATTTGGTTGACAGGTTGGCCTGAACAGTCAGTAAACTTGATGGAATCCTTGAGTATGGTTAGCAGTATACACCATTTTAGCATAATCTTATATTCGATAACAACCTGTAAGTAAAATGCTCGTGCCTTGAACTTGGAAAACTTGAAGATCATTCCTTGGTTAGTATTGAAACCTCTTGTAAACGCAGGGTGAAAGGACTTTTTGCACCATGATAAAATTTGGAGTCACATTTCGTGATTCAGTAACAGCTTTTAGCATATGATTTACTGTGTTAAAACAAAATTTGCATGTTTGAACAAAAAGATGGCAACTAAATTGTATGCCATCTGTTATTGCACTGAAGTAGAGGGAGCTAGTGTCCATGGTGTTGATTCTTTATAATGTTTCCATTATTCGGAACAAATCGAGATGTTGTTCATCTTTGTTCATGTTACTCGTTTGAATATCAGTTTTGTATATTAATTGGAGTTGCCCACCATTTACAGTTACCAATCATTGTGGATAACTTGCTTTCGGGGTAGGGAAGAACCCTACCAATATTGAGGTCAAAAGGTTACACAATAACTTGAGTTCTTAATCATCAGCAGTTTTAGGATGATTTCAGGGTCAAAAGTCAAGTTTGCTGTGATGGAATGAAAACAAATGGCTGCTGAACAATAATAACATTTGGTCCACATTGCTGCACCAAAGTTTGTGAATGGCTTGTACTCTGGATATGGGGGTTATAAGGTCAGAAAGAAAGAAAAGTGGTTTCAGCACACAAACTTCAGTTATCTTCATAGAATAATATTAAATGTAGGACAAGCATTTAAATAGTACTTTTGTAATTAATGACAGGACAAGCATATTATATGCCATAAATGGTACTTTTGTCTTCTTTAATTAATGACAGGACAATTATATTATGTCATAAATGGTACTTTTGTCTTCTTTAATTAATGACAGGACAATTATATTATGTCATAAATGTTATTTTTGTCTTCTGTAATTAATGACAGGACAAGCATATTATGTCATATATGTTACTTTTTTCTCTCGTAATTAACAACAGGACGAGCAAAAAGTATGCCATAAACAGTACTTGTGTCTTCTGTAATTAATGACAGGACAAGCATATTATATGGTATAAACAGTACTTGTGTCTTCTGTAATTAATGACAGGATAAGCATATTTTGTGGCATAAACGGTACTTTTGTCTTCTGTAATTAAAAGACAGGACAAGCATATTATATGGCATAAACAGTACTTGTGTCTTCTGTAATTAATGATAGGACAAGCATATTATATGGCATAAACAGTACTTGTGTCTTCTGTAATTAATGACAGGACAAGCATATTATATGGCATAAACAGTACTTTTGTCTTCTGTAATTAATGACAGGACAAGCATATTATGTGCCATAAATGGTACTTTTTTCTTCTGTAATTAATGACAGGACAAGCATATTATGTGCCATAAATGGTACTTTTTTCTTCTGTAATTAATGATTATCCTTGTCATCAAGATGATGCAAAAAAACTTTTTGATGCAAATAAAAATTGATAAACTTTTAACAATGCATATTAAATTATGTAAGGCCACCAGACTTGGGCAGATTAAATTTTCTGTGCATGTTTATGCACATATTTAGGTAAACGTAATGAGCTTGTATAAGTCATGTAAACATTGGGTTTTAACCAGATGACTTTTTATGGGTGTCTGTTTGGTATGAATGGAAAATGGTTATGATCTGACACCTTGGTAGCCATCTTGAAAATATTTTGTTATTGTTATAACTCCTAATAAGGTTTTAATTAAGAAGACTAATTAGTGTAATTAAAATTATGCTGGTCTTACCTTAAATATAGCTGCCACAACAAACATTTTGAAAATCTTTTAACTAATTCTCCTGAATGGATGGCCTTTTTTAAGATGGTGTTTACATGAAAGTCTTCTCATTGTGTATGGATTGTCAATAAATGACATTGTGTCAATCTTTGATCTGATATGACCGCCACAAAAGCTAATCTGAAATTCACATCACTCAAAAATATCAGAAATAGTTTGAATGCTTAGCTGTTAATGAACTTTTAATTCCAGGAAATTTATTTTGACCAGAAAATTGTCAATATTTTTGAGAGACTCATTGAATAATATTAATGTTAATGAACAAGTCATTTTTTTAATTTCAAGTTCTGTTTATTTGTATCCTGCAGAGGGAATATGGAATCAGTTCCAAGTCATTACACTTGGACAGAGTCCAGTTGTAGCCATGACGAATGTGGGAACAGAGACCTGGGTAATATGTGACTCCAGGATCCATGTATTTGAGGCTGACAGCAATGAGAGAAAAGTAAATGAACATGAATAGGGTCTACAGTGATTCATAAAGTGTTATTTGTTAAAATTAATGGATACCTGCATCTTCGCTAGCCAAGGTTTTTATAACCCTAAATACACATTGGTGGACCAAACAGCCATATCCGGTGCTTTGTCCTAGCAACATCTATTGGATTTCATGTGTTTCCTCCCTTAGTATTTAATTCCAACTAACCAATAGTATGGCGTCATGTGCATCAGCCAAAAACTGTGGTGGTAATTCACCTAAAAAGTTTACTTTCTATGTTTAACATTGATAGTTTGACCATATACCAGCGTAAGTCATTACACGTCTATTTGAATGAAAGATATTTGTGCAAACACATGCCGACACTGGAATCGGTCCATTCAGGTTATGTTCTCCACTTGCTTCGATTACGTATGAACTCTAAGTTTGAACTTCAATTTGATTTGATGTGGTGACTTGTTGCCGCATCCAATTAAATTCACAGACCCGAAACACAGAAATATCTGCTTGATATGTCAAGGTGTAGATAGGGTTAACAGAACCTTGGCTAGCGAAGATGGGATACCTGGTATTAGTCAGAAACCATGCATGCACATGATGAGTTGAGAACCATGCATGCATATATATATATATATATATATATATATGTGTTGAGAACAATGCACATGTGTGATGAACTTGTTACAGTTGAACAGTATACTTACCATTGATACTCACTGCTAAGTCCGGTCCAACTCTGGGTCCAGATTTGCCATTGTCTAATGCATTAATAGATCTAGGTCTGTGCATGTTGTTAGGAATAACATGTAGAATAAGCAACATAGACCTTGATCTGCCTGCACCTTGTCTGACAGCAGATCAGGGTTTGTGTTGTTCACAGTTAGACTCTACTTGTAAGGAGTATATAGTAAGTCAGAAATAATGCACATACTAAAGGTCACAGGACATTGATTTTTAACTTTTTTGGTTGGCAACATAGGATAGGTTTGTGGTGTTAGCTTGTGACCCATTTACTGCTCAAAATATTCAGGTTGACCTGGGCAATCCACTTAAAATAGCATGGTGACCCATAATAACTACTTTATGCTGAAAAATGGCATTAACCCTACAATAACAGCAACTCATATTTACTCAGAAAATAGATTGCCTTAATGTATTTTCCATAAATTAACAATGATGCAACTTTTATAGATATGAATCTAGAACTAATTTATGATTTCCACATGAATCAGCCGTCTACAAGAAGAAAAATAGTAATTTTTTAAATGTGAAAAATACCAACACGCAGTATTAGACTGTGAATCTTTAATTATTACATATTTTCACTTTGATTTTTAATATTCACACATAGACTTTAAATCTTTAATTTTTACATTTTTTCACCTTGATATCAGATATTCATAAATTTGTATGGTATGGCGTACAATTCTTTTCCATGTTTATTTCTAACTAGGACAATAGTCTTGGAGCCTGTTTATGATATTAAGAGTCATCTTCATGTTTATTGGCAGAAGAGGGACATTTAGCAGTGGAGATCAAAGAATTGTGTCAGTCCTGTCCCTGGAACAAATCTTTATCTGCAGAGTTTGATTTTCATATTTTGGTCCGCACACATGGGAATGGTTCTTCTTGTAACCTTCCAAATGTATATCAGTTAGATAAACAAGTCTGTATGCAATATTTTGCAGTACAAGATGTGCACCATTGGGCAAATGTTTTCCAATTGAAGAGAAAGTACAAATTTAAAAGCGGAGTAAAGCTTTTCGTAAAAACCATAACTAAAATAAACCATTCATTGCTAGAATGATGCCTAATAAAATGATGCTTTGATAGAGTAGGTTGTTTTAAATCAATATTTTATTCCCTGTATTCCTCATCAAACTGCGGCTGTTAATTAAATTTCTAAATTTCCAGACAGTTCTGTCCCTTCAGCAGGATGCTGACAGTGCTGAAAGTGATGAGGTCATCAGGTTCATAGTAAAGGTGGGTGTGGGACTGTGGGTGTCATACCAAGGAAAACCACTCATCCGACTCTTCCACCTGGAGTCCAGAAAACATCTCCAAGATGTCAACATAACAACATCTGCATCCAAACTCTTTACAGGTGAGATAACATGTTATCATAATGAGATAAATTAAAATATGCTATCATGGTGAGATAACATAATGTCATGGTGAGATAACATAGTATCATGGTTGTTGCAGGTAAGGAATAAAATAACAAAAACCATTCAAGGGCAATGCAGAAAAATGTATTTTTAAAAAGTAACTAATCAGGGTGGTTATTTGATTGAATGAAGAATTTGGTAATATTCAGTGATAGAAGAAAAAAAACATGCAACTTGAAACTCAGTCACAAATATCCCCAACTTTTTTTGTCATATCTCCACCTCACCAAATCCATATTACCATATTTTGAAACCTTTTTCATCTTCATGTTCTTGTGAGACATGTATATCTTGATCATCCTCTCAAAATAGTTGTAGATAAACTTTGGTTTACTAGAAAAATGAATATGACCTTTGGCCTCTAGAATCTTGTCACTCAGAGGTTGCATTCCAAATCTGAGGGCCTTGTTATCTGTTTATCCTAATTAAATTGGTGTAGATGAAGACAAGTTTCATAGGAGAAGCCTATATTCCTTGTGAAAATGTGAACTTTAATTAAAGCAACAACAGAGTTGGTTAGTGCTGGCCATTGTTTTCCCTCTTCTCTCATCTTCCACAGTTTTAGTGTAGACTTTTGGGGAGTTTTCACTCAATTCTAGGCATTCATAAGTCCTGTCATGTCTAAGCATGCCATTTGGGCCTGTAAGTCTGGATACAAGGGATTTAGAAATGACTTTAATGACATCTTGCCACACCTTAGTTTTGATGCCATCTAGACAGTACTCTCACATTGCACCAACATGTCATGAACATATGCAAGGCTGCATATCTTGAACTGAGACGCATCAGTTCCATTTGTAAATATCTTTCAGTTGATGCCACTAAAACACTTGTGTGTTCATTAGTACTTTCAAGACTGGACTATTGTAACTCAATTCTGTCTGGTTCATCACAATATTTACTCCAGAAACTTCAAAAAGTTCAAAACACAGCTGCACGGATCATCTTTAGAGTACCTCAATCAGAGCACAACTCACCACTGCTCTGTACCCTACACTGGCTATCAATTCAATACAGAATCAAACACAAAATTTGTTCTCTGTGCTATGTTTCACTGACAGACTCCAGTCCAGCATACCTATCCAGCCTCACTCATGTGTATACACCAGCTAGATACTTATGCTCTTCTTCTGACAATCGTATACTCATTGTTCCCACTGTGAAAAACATGAAAATGAAGTCATATGGACAACGTTCTTTTGCATACCAGGGCCCGACGACGTGGAACAAATTGCCCATTGAAATTAGACACAAAGAAACAGTGGTCCCTTTTAAGAGTGCTCTTAAAACTCACTTGTTTCTACTGCAGGGACAAAGTTAGAGACCTAATAATGTTTTGTATCTTATATATTTTCAGCATGTTTTTATGTTTTCCAATTTCATTGTTTTTTTTCATTTGTTTTTCTGTAGTGTAGTCATATCATTATAGATGGTGTAAAGCACTTAGAGCTTCAAAAGATTAGGCGCTATACAAAGTCCTCATTATTATTATCAAGAAGTGGTCAGTGGAGATTGTTATCAAGAAGTGGTCAGTGGAGATTGTTATCAAGAAGTTGTTTGTGGAGATTGTTATCAAGAAATGGTCAGTGGAGATTGTTCAGAATCAACAATTTCCAAAGTTTTCCTCTAAGCTTTTTCTGATCAGGACAGCAATTGGTGACATCAGAACCATCCACAACCTCTGCGATCTAAACTGGATTATATTTCATCCAAAAATAAAGATGGAGATGGCAGATCATTTCACCTTGGCATCTGTCTCAGTTTGACATGCATATTCTCATGTTTCAGTCCATCTGTCTTCAGGGAAATTCCTGCAGTTTACAAATTGAGGAAATTGTTACCAGTTTTGTACTGTCTCCCAACTTGAACATAAGTCCACAATCCTTTTTAAAACTTTTCCACTGCATGTTTTATCTCTGTTTCATCTACTTCCACAGTCTCATATTTTGATGACATCCTCCAGAAACATAAGATCTGTTTCATTCTCGTCTAATCGAAAAATGAGTCTCATATCCATTTTAGCTCGTGTAGGTTTGATGTTCCATTAGGAAGTCTGATCTTTATCCATCCCATCAGTTTGTCCATATGGGTCTGGATTTTCTCACCCACCTGAACATGGTACATCTTCTCCACTTTCAGATAGTTCTCATAGAATCCATTTCCAACAGGAAATGTTATAGCAGGGTTTCACTGAAAAGGTGTTTTATAGCAGGTTTCAGTGTATTTGCTTTTTGCTGAGTTAGAATATAAAGGGGTCAAAAACTGTTTAGAAATAGAATATACATTTTACTAAAATATGCTGATTAAATACAATATTTTCATGATTTGAACATATATTATTGTCATGCATACATCAGGTACTTGTAGAAACACTACATGAATCCACACTAAGCTAGCAGTTATGTGCAGTATGCTCTGAATATGGTTACATTCGAAGATGACTGCATCCAAGAATTATGCACCAAATATGATAACTGTCCCCTCATCAGTGTGTTGTAGTTGGAGTTCAGGTTACAAAATGAACTGAAAGACACATGGACAAACACACTGACAATCAACATAGATCGATGAAAACAGTTAGATGGACAAATTTCAGACAGTCACACTGATAGACAAACACTGACAGTTGCACAGATGGACAAAAACACACTGACATTTGGACAGATGGATGAACAAAGCCATTCATAGATGGGTGAACACGGTTACACAGATGGACAAATACACTGACAGTTACACAGATCAGCAAACACTGACAGTCACAGATGGATGACCACACTGATGGTCACAGATGGATAACCACACTGACAGTTGCACAGATGGACAAACACATGGACAGTCTACAGATAGATGAACACCATTAGTATGGATGGATAGACATGACCATTCACAATATATCTTCAAAAAGTGCAGATAAAAATATTTTTTACAGACTGGGCAAACTCTATGTTTAAAAATGCAAAAAAAACAAATATATAACAAAATAATGATTTAAAACAATTATTTGCTATATTTCGTGTGACAGTTGAAGGAGAGAACATGGCCAATTGCAGATGCTAAAGTTACAAAAATAAGGTCTGATATGATGTTAAAACAGTTGTAAAATTATGGTTTGAAATTTTTTTTAAAACTCGCTCCTGATTGCCAGTTTCTTAAACAGTCACAGTTATTGTCAGAAGTAGAACTTTTGTACTTTGACTAACCCATTGTAAATCTTGAATGCAAGTTACTCTAGCTTTCAGTCTTATGGTCTAGAGGAAAATAAGTTCTTTGCCTAACCCATCCTGGCCCATCATAAGCCCAAATTGCCAATCACTGTAAAATACAGTGTTACTGTTAAGCCCACATTAGTAAGGAAAAGTTGATTTTCTTTCTCAGGAGTTTCAGCAGTTTGTTAAGGTTTTAGGTAAAGTGATATTATTTTTATCATTGCACTGTATTTATTAATGTGAAAATCACTGATTAAATTTGTATTGGATACTTATTAGAAAATTTTCACTTTCAGAATACTCTGGTACAGCCTTCACTGCCTCTCTTGCACAGCGTCATTTTGAGGTTACAAGCTTGGAAACAAGCCTTGGTTTGCTATGGGTAGGCACCAATGTTGGTATCATACTTGCCTACCCATTACCACGTTTACAGGATGGTGTACCAAGGATCAATGTTAGACCAAGTGTTGCCCTACATGGTCATCAAGGCATTGTAAAATTTATTATACCTGTGTCATTTGGGGCAGTGGCCACAAGGGGTAGCATTGATGAGGATGAGCAGTGTAATATAGGAGTGTCAAATGTTGCATCAATTGGGACACAGGGTGTATCAAAAGAATCCAGACATTTCAAAACTCAGAATAAAATTCGGCAGAAAGAGGGTACGGATGTGGAAAATCAAGATGAAGGGTCTCATCTTTCCATGCCTATTACCAAATTAAGAATATCGGAAGATTTAGAAACATCTAATCAAGGTAGGAGATCGGATCAAATTCGGAATCCAAAACATGAAGATGAAGCAGAGAAGAATGATTTAGAGGACAGCAGTAGGTTTTCAGCTGAGTCTCATATTTATTTTACACTGTTACCAGAATCTACTACCTTGCAGACTGCAGATGCTGGCCTTAGTAATGAACAAACAGTTGTAAATTGTAACTCTCAGTTGACCATAGAGTCCCCTCATACAAATTTGTCAGGTCCAGCTGGTGAAGCAGCAAATGGAGCAAAAGCTCAGATTTCCGATCTTGCAAAAAGTGGAGATTTTAGGGTAGAATTGGAGCATAAACTTGCAAGAAGACGAGCTTTAGATCTGCGAAACAGCCCATTAGTTTGTTCAGGAGAAGATGAAGTTGAAGTGTTGTATGGAAATCTTCTAGAATCAGGGTCAACCGCTACTACACAGTCTCATATGCGACAAAAATCAAGCATCTTACCAATAGGTCACACAGTAGAACATGACAGAACCATGGATGAAAGAGAAGGTAAGAAAGATAACTCTACCTCCAGTGTGTACAGAAAGGCTCCATATAACTTGCCTCAGATGACACATGCTGCTTCTGGAGATAAGATTCAGCGCCATGCATCCTGGAGATTGCCTCAGGCAGATAATAAAAACTCTCGTACAAATGTAGGGACAAGCTTCCGATCAGGATCTACATTGGACACATTGCGGAAACAGAATACCACTGCTTTCATGGTACTTAGTGGAGGTGATGGTTACGTAGACTGGAAGGGGAGGAATCCTTCCCAGTACAGACCAGATGAAGCCTGTCTGCTGGTCTGGCTGTACAAGTTCTAATATTCCTTAATTATTGTCAGTGCTTCTTGCAGCATATATGAAACTGTCCATAATTTGTCTTGATATTAAGACAGACAGACATACATAGGTGGAATTATACCTATCTGCTGAACAAGAACATCATCTGGTGGACTGAGGGATTAAACATTAAAGTTATAGAGGATCCCATAAGGGGCTAGTTAGTATTAAACATCACTGTTATAGAGGGGATCATAAGGGGTTAGGTAATTTTAAACATGAAATGTTATGGCAGGGCCCATGAGGGTCTAGTTAGTCTTTCAGCCTGCATTGGCATAATTTTGACATAATGTTCATTTTGGCATACAAGTGCTTGTCCATCCATCCACTGACAACATGTGTGTGTGTGTGTGTGTGTGTGTGTGTGTGTGTGTGTGTGTGTGTGTGTGTGTTTCTTAAATATTTTCTGGTAATTTTCTTAAGTATAACATATAGTCATGTTACTTTGTAAATGGATACATATTGATGTGTACAATACCGGGTATACCAAGAGTACATGGGCAGTTATTCTCAAAACTAAATGCAAGGAACTGCTTCTTTTTTAAAATGTTTTTTGTTTTTTGGCCCTCTGGTCTAAATTTACAAATATATTGCTTTTGGAATTTCTTTTTGAGCTGATGTTTTTTTCCCAAACTTTGAAATTTAGTCCTGGAATAGTAAAGTATGGAATTACTAGTTTGTGATTGACATCATTATCAAGCCAGAAGTGTATACAGTGCAAAAGCAGTCACATTGTATTAGCAAAATATAAATTAATCATCAGAAATTGATAGATGATTGCTTCTTTTACACATGTTTCCAAGTAAAGCAGTTACCACTTGTTTTCTGATTTTACATTAGTTCAGATAATTTGAAGTCATTATAACACTGAATCAAGTTTATAATTTGTTTTGTTACTTTTGGTAGAAAAGAGAAGACATTAAATTTAGATTTTGTCCATCCTTCCTTCTGTCCATACAAGTCATTCACTTTTTAGTTTATGCACAGTAACTCCGTTTTTGTTTTGTATTTAGGGTTTAACGCCATTTTTTCAGGTAAATATAGGCTATACATGGCAGCCAGTATTAGTGGTGGAGGAAGAAACCGGAAAACCCCCAGAAATAACCACCGACCCACGAGAAGCTACTGGCAATCTTTCTCACATAACTACATTAGCCGAATCTTAGACTCGAACCCACGCAGACAGAGGTGAGATGGCAGTGATCTGTAACGGACAGCACTTTAGACCACTCGGGGCTCCTAGGAACTCCGTAATTATTATTGGATATCAATGCATTTTTTAAAAAAACAAATTTAATTTTTTTTTTTCTTCCCATTCTGTTACTGATGAGGCTATAGGGGGTTTCACGGTTACTAGCTCACCAGAGGGCAAATCGGTGAAGCTCACTTCCGGATAGTTCAGTAATTAAATATGGCAGATGTTGATCAAGAAAGTGTGACAAACCACTCACATTTTGCAAGCAGGATCAATATCTCACTATCTTAAAAAGAAATTCTATCAATATTTGATCAATTATTGTTACATTTTTTATTTTTTTCACTAACTTGTGCTGCAGCCAGCTTTCAAATAAATGTTCTCTGCCCATTTCAGATCATCATTATCTTTCCATTACCACATTATGTACTAGTTTGTATTATTTGATTGTGCAAAAGTGTATCACTATATAAAAGTTCATGCAATTTATCTTGCTTGAAGAATATTGAAAATATGTTTATTTTATTTTACAGCTTTAATCATAGCAGTAAATTGAATGACAACAACACAATTCTAATTTCTTAAGATTCTTTTATTATTGATTTAGACTGTTGCATTTCTATTAATGTTAATTATATTTTTCATGAAATAACTTGACTTTCTTTCAAAGTGCACAAACGTCATCCGTGCTTGAACAGACAGGTGCACGTACGAGTCTCCTTGATGATTATTATAATTTTATTTCCTTGAACGGATGGAAATTTTAGAGTATACAATTTGGAGAAATATTTATGTTAGACACACTATGCATGTATAGGATATTTGTGGTTCTCACCTATCTGCCTGTCTGTCTGTATGTGTGTTTTCTGGTTAAAAATGAGTATAATATAATGCTAAGATAGAACGAGTGACTGACAGATCAAGACAACAAAGATGAATATTTGTGAGTATCCAATTATTATTTACTTGTAGGGCTTTTTCTTACAAGCAGTCTCTTTTTTTTAAAATCATACTGTTTGCAATTTTACTTCCGGTCACGTGGATTAATATTGATTTAAAAGACGAACCAAAGTAATAGTACGAAATCTATGAAATAATTGTATTTTTAAAACTTACATCTTTAATGCAAGGAAACTGAAACAGAATTAATCTAATTTTAAGAAGGCTTTTCTAAATGAATTTGCAGGTGGCAATCAGAAATCATGTCTAAAGACCCCAGCAAATTGGAAAGTTATTGCATGTACCATCCGGTACTTGATGTTTCAAAATTCTAAACGAAAAAATGAAACAAGTTAAAACGTCATTAATCTGAAATTGTGAGAAATATATGGTAAGGTATATACTTAGCAACAGCATTCAAATCCCTCTCTGTACCATATATATGGTAATGTATATACACAGCAATAGCATTCAAATCCCTCTCTGTACCATATATATGGTAATGTATATACATAGCAATAGCATTCAAATCCCTCTTGGTACTAGCAGCTGCCTCACTTGCCACTTAGCATTAAGAGGTTAGTGTTAGGACTGGTCAGCCTGGTGTCAGGATAATGTGACTGGGTGGGAAGTTATGTGACATGGCCATGCCGTGATGCCCTAGTGCTGGACATCACTATAAACTGCCTCACTGTAGACTTTGTAGCAGTATGACTGAAAATTTTTAAAATCTATGTTAAAAATCCAGATCACACACACACACACACACACACACATGCACAGTACACAGCCTTGCTGTACCATATATATGGTAATGTATATACATAGCAATAGAAGTAATGTATATACATAGCAATAGAATTCAAATCCCTCTCTGTACCATATATATGGTAGTGTATATACATAGCAATAGCATTCAAATCCCTCTCTGTACCATATATATGGTAATGTATATACATAGCAATAGCATTCAAATCCCTCTCTGTACCATATATATGGTAATGTATATACATAGCAATAGCATTCAAATCCCTCTCTGTACCATATATATGGTAATGTATATACATAGCAATAGCATTCAAATCCCTCTCTGTACCATATATATGGTAATGTATATATTTAGCAATAGCATTCAAATCCCTCTCTGTACCATATATATGGTAATGTATATACATAGCAATAGCATTCAAATCCCTCTCTGTACCATATATATGGTAATGTATATACATAGCAATAGCATTCAAATCCCTCTCTGTACCATATATATGGTAATGTAAATACATAGCAATAGCATTCAAATCCCTCTCTGTACCATATATATGGTAATGTATATACATAGCAATAGCATTCAAATCCCTCTCTGTACCATATATATGGTAATGTATATACATAGCAATAGCATTCAAATCCCTCTCTGTACCATATATATGGTTAATGTATATGTTTAGTAATAGCATTCAAATCCCTCTCTGTACCATATATATGGCAATGTATATACATAGCAATGGCATTCAAATCCCTCTCTGTACCATATATATGGTAATGTATATACATTGCAATAGCATTCAAATCCCTCTCTGTACCATATATATGGTAATGTATATACATAGCAATAGCATTCAAATCCCTCTCTGTACCATATATATGGTAATGTATATACATAGCAATGGCATTCAAATCCCTATTTGAACCACATATTATATATGGTATTGGATATACAATGTTGTATACATTTTCATAAAAAGCATTCTACCTTGTATACCTTAATAGCATCTTTTATTTTTAAAAAATAGAATTTACTTGAACAATATCAGTACTAGCTGAGAAAAACACAGGTCTAACTTGTTAACTATATATTTTCTTGTGAGTCAATATTAGTACACATGCTGGATCCATTGTAAACATTATTATAATCTGCTATATTTTGGTTCAAAATTTACTTAAGGGACTTGGGGTTGGGAACAATTTACTGTATGATTATAAATAATATATGGCCTTATTTAGCTTCAGGATTTATTTTTTAATCCTCTGTCGTATCTGGAATTTTAAAGTTAGTCTTGTATGCATTAATAAAATATATTATTTGTTTGCTGAAATTTTCTTGGGGAAAATGAAATATTTTACATTCATTTAATTTAACATGTGCTTTTTATGTTTGTATTTTTAAACTGATAAAAAGATTTGACATTTCAAATGCTTTAAATATATATTTATTTATATTTTATGCTTATAATATACAAATTGTAATAGATTTGCAATCTATTTGGTTTTATTTTGAAATGTATTTGATGATCATAGCTAATAATCATGGCTTTTTGGTAATAAAATAAATCAGTTCTTGTTATTTTTCCTTGTTTTTTTTATTTTGTTTTTTATCTGACTGTAAATATTATATCCTTTTATTTATGCAAAGTCAAAATCTATGTTTAAATATACGTGTTTATATGGAAGGTTAAATTCTGTATTTAATTGTTTTTAACTTGATAGTCAGTGTGAGATTTTTAGATGCTGCTCTGGTGGCTTAAGGGGTTAGAACATCTGCCTCCGATGTGGGTGGTCATAGATTTTGAACCCCAGGGGCATATTATGGCATGCCTGTCAGTCTTTATTGCAAGCTCTTCTTGTTGAAAGTTTGCTCTTGAGTCAAAGATCCAGGTCAGTGTCACTATGATGAAAGAAGAATAAGTCTATTGATTTAGGTGAAAGGCCAAGTCCACTGTGACTGAAAAAAAGTGATATTATTTTCCATAATAAAATTTAGTTGTAGATTATGTACCTTGACCAACATTTGTGGAGGGCTTGTGCATAAAGTATGAAAAAAACTAATTGATTATGGGTTTAGGAGGTCAAAGGTCAGGGTCATTGTGATTTTATTGAATACCTTTTCTTCTAAAGTAAGTTTCTTAACCAAAGATTGGATTGGCTGGCTAAGAATTATGGTATTGCTCTGGTGGCCTAGTGGTTAGATCACCTGCCTTGCATGCAGGAGGTCATGGGTTTGATCGCTGGCCGAGTCATACCAAAGTCTTACAACAATGGTATTAACAACTGCCTTACTTGGTACTCAGCATTAAGAGGTTAGTTTTAGGACTGGTCAGTATGGTGTCAGTATATGCAAAAGAATGTTTATATGACTTTATTTTCATAGTGGGAACAATGAGTGTACAATTGTCAGAAGAGGAGCATAAGTATCTTGCTGGTGTGTACACGTTGGTGAAGTTGAATAGGTATGTTGGACTGGAGTCCATCATCGAAACATAGCACAGAGAACAAATTATGTGTATGATTCTGGATTGAATGGATAGCCAGTGTAAAGTACAGAGCAGCGAGGAGGTGTGCTCTGATCATGGTACTCTAAAGATGATCTGAGCAGTTGTGTTTTGAACTTTTTGAAGTTTGTGGAGTAGATATTGAGATGAACCAGACAGAATTGAGTTACAATAGTCCAGTCTTGAAAGTACTAATGAACACACGTGTTTTAGCAGCATTAGCTGAAAGATATTTGCAAATGGAGCTGATGTGTCTCAGCTCAAGGTAAGCAGACTTGCATATGTTCATGACATATTGGTGCAATGTGAGAGTACTGTCCAGACTAACATAGGTTTCATACTGACTGTGTGAATTTAGTGTTGGTGTTTCTGATATTTATTGTTTGAGGTAATGGAAACAATGAGAAAGTCTTTGTGTTCTGATCAGAATGGCCCCAGTTTTGTTATCATTCAGCTGCAACTTATTACATGTCATCCATGATTTCACATCAGAAATGCACCTCACTACATCTTTGATGATGGTAACATCAACTTCATTTGGCTGGCCAGATTTGTATATTTGAGTGTCATCAGCTTACATCTGGTGAGACCCTGGATGATGATTTATGACACTTGAGAGTGTCTAAGAGTATATAATGAAGAGAACAGGTCCAAGGACATACATCTCTGGAACACCACAACATAGATCAACTGGGTTTGGGTGTATTCCATTTGCAGACATAATTTGTGTCCTGTTGACCAAGTAGGAGAGTAAGGCTCTATCATGAATGCCAAATACATACTGGAGATGGTGAAGTAATATATCATGGTCTATTGTGTCAAATGCTGCAGACAAATCAAGGACGGCAAGGACTGTAATTATTCTGCTATCCAAAGCAGAGAGAATGTCATTAACTACTTTTAGAAGAATAGTTCACAAAACTGGCTTATCTCCAGTAAGGTCTTTTAGAGGTGGATAAGAGTTATTGCACATGGAGTTTCTTACTTGTGGTCAATCAAAGTTAACTACAGCCAAATCTACAGCTTGTACTGTAACACCATGGATGATTTTATTATGGATGTTTGTATTCTGTGTGACTGTGTGTAAAAGCCATGCATGTGATGTTTTCATGCTGTTTTCATGGATAATAATACAACAACTATATATATAAATGTTAGATGTCTGCAAGATACAGTCTTTAAACGAAGGGACATTTTCCACTGGGTAAAACAAAAGAATATATAGTATGCTTGCAAGAAACTCATTGTACAAAGAACGATGAAATATATTGGGCAGCTGAATGGGATACAAATGTATACTTTGCCACTGCTCTAGTAATATTGCTGGGGTTGCAATATTTTTTAGAAATACTTCAGAATTTGTAATTCATAGAGAAAGATTTGACAGTCAAGGGAGATTTTTTGTTTTAGATATTACAATTAATGGCTAAAGAATAACCTTCATGAATGTATAGTTATAATGATGATGATCCTAGCTTTTTAGAAGATTAAAGGTGGATATTTTATTTTTTGAGAACTCATCAATTATAATGTGCGGAGACAGGAATATTGTTCAAGACTTAGATTTAGATACTTATAATATTTTACATGACAAAAACCAACAATCTAGGTCAGCAATTCAAGACATGAAAAATTAATTGGATTTAAGTGATCCTTGGCAAAATTCCAAGCAAGACTTAAAAATGTATTTCTGGAGGCAAACTTCTCCATTGAAACAAAGTAGATTAAAGTAGGTTATATTACTTTCTTGTATCGGATGACATTCATATGAATACAGCTGATGCGTGTATCTTACCAGGGTATAAGACTGATCATTCAGCTATTGTTTTGAGTGTGGATTTTTCAATGAGTCCAAGGGGAAAAGGATATTGGAAATTGAATGCCCAACTGTTCAGGAACATGAGTATACTGATTTGGTCAAAACGTGTATAAGTGACACTGTAAACGAATATTACGTAGCGGGAAATAAAGATGACTCGCCATGTTTCTCTTTCCTGTAATGATCAAATGTTCTTTGAAATTTTGAAAACGAAAAAAAGATCTGATACTATATGTTACTCTATTAGGAAAACAAAAGAGAAATGGGAAAAAGTAAATTGAACAGGAAATTCAGGGGGCACTTTCGAATAATATAGATTGGGAAACTGCAAAATTTAGAGAGCAAAGAAAGCAGAATTAGAGGACTTAAGGAAAAAAATACATAGAAGGTGTTATATCAGCGGTTCTCAACCTTTCTAGTGCCGCGACCCTTTTAATGCAATTCCAAATGATGTGGTGACCCAACCGTAAAATTATTTTCGTTCATAACTGTAATAATGTATATTTTCGATGGTCGTAAGCGACCCTTGGCAAATCGTTGTTCGACCCTTGACGGGGTCGCGACCCACAGGTTGAGAACCGCTGTGTTATATTAAGATCTAAAGCTTGATGGTACAAATTTGGGGATAAAAGCACAAAGTACTTTCTAAATCTTTAAAAAAGAAACTATGTCAATAAGACAATAAGGGAAATTATTTTAGATGATGGGACAAATATATCTAGCCAAGCCAAATAGATATTTTAGAAGCTCAGAAAACAGTTTTATATGGAATTGTACAAAAGTAGAAGTAGAGTCAAGAAGAAAGAGAATCATGCAAGGGTCTGCTTACAATTAATGAATTAGGTATGTCCCTAAAATGGAT
Organism: Unio pictorum; assembly: GCA_030141615.1. NCBI lineage: Eukaryota > Metazoa > Mollusca > Bivalvia > Unionida > Unionidae > Unio > Unio pictorum. The sequence continues at coordinate 2,954,553 of JARLTB010000242.1, forward strand.
GGAAAATGGAAAAAGTCATGGCTCAGACAGATTCACAGTAGAGTTCTATAAAAAAAATTTGAAATTCTCTTGGGGGAGTTATATCAATAAATCATGGATATACTGTAAGAAAACTTTTAGATTTTAAGAATCAAGGAGTCATCACATGTCCACAAAAAGAAAAAAAGGACAGAAGATATTTTAAAAACTGGAGGCCTATATCAATTTTAAATAAAGACTATAAGATTGCTTCAGGAGCCATTGCAGGTAAGATAAAAAGGCTCTTCCATCAATAATCAGTAATAATAAGAAATGATATATGAAGGGTATATTCATTTGACACAATACCAGGTTATTATACAAGATCATGGACCAACTTGAGAATGAAAACATATGGTTCATTATTGCTAATAGACTTTGAAAAAGCTTTTGACTCAATTATCTGGACCTTTGTGGATGAAGCTTTACAATCTTTTAACTTTGGTGATTCCGTTTGTAAGTGGTTTAAACTGTGTTGTAATGACTCTAAAAGTTGTCTTATTAATAATGGACATATGTCATCATTTTAAACTTGAAAAAGGATGTCGTCAAGGAGATCGCCTTGCACCGTATTTATTTATCATTGGGGTGGAAATTTTAGCTATAAGTTTAAAGCAGAATGTGGATGTATGGGGACTGATTTTTTACCTCAGTGAATATAAATTGGGTCAGTATGCAGCTATGAATATTTTGCAAGATTTTGTTACTTCTATTATATAGACTTAAATGTAACACAACAAAAACAAAAAGCTATCTTTATTGGAAACAGAAAATTTTCTAATGAAAGAATATTTCCGAATTGGACCTAATTGGGTCCTTTTCTAACTTTGCACACCTTGGCATATATTTTTCTCCAGATTTACAGCAAATAGTGGAATTAAATATATGAAGAAACTAACAAAGGTCTAATCGAATACTGCCGAACTGGAGTAAAAGACATCCGTCAATAGTTGGTGAGGAAATTGTTGTAAGGACTCTTGTTCTGCCCATACTCGTGCATCTGTTTTCAGTACTTCCAAATCCATCAGCAAAAGTTGAAAAAGATTTTAATCGCACATTATTTAAATTTGTATGGGGTGGGAAAGTGGTGAGAATAAAACCTGATATACTATTATCCGCGGAGAATGAGGGAGGACTACATATGATACACTTCTCTTCATTTATTAGGCATATTAAGATAAGATGGGTTAAAATATTGCTTTCAAAGGAAAATGGAACATGGCAGAACTTAAGTCAATATCGTTATACTCAGAAATAAAAAATATATTTGAAATTAAGGGAGAGATGGAAATTAGAAGAATTTAGGAAGATCATTAAATAACAGTTTTGAGAGATGTATCTTTGACAGTATCTAATTGGAAAGAGGAAAAGCTGGTTTTGAAATTCTGAATGATATAGTAGACATCACGGTAATTTAATAAATTTACAAACACTAAAACAAAATACTAGAAGCAACAATTTCTTGAAATACTTCTCCGTAATATCCAAAATTCCAAAACCATGGAAAGAAGCCCTATAAAACAATTTAGTACATAATTAGTTTGATCAGCAGGGGAATACAATAATGAACTTGCAAAAAAAACCACTTAATTTGTATACAAAGATCTTTTACAAAAAGCTAAAAGGCAACATACTGCTAAGCAAGAAACTTGGATGCAAGTATTTAATAAACGTGCAAGTAGTGAGGTAAATGGTGTTACCAGACTTTCATATAAGGTATAACGGTACCAATTGCGCAAGTCCATGTGGGTGGAGAGTAAGGTGTAGGGTCCATACCAATCAGAATTAAATAACAACACAAGCTATGATTGGTGGATTATGTAAGAGTTGTACTTTCTGTTAGGCTTAAAAAATAGTTTAGCCTCTTGGCAACATGTGAATTTATGTTAATTCCTATACAGATCATATTTTGTATTTTTTATGATTTTTTGAAAATGTCATAGACATGACTGAAAATTGGTATGTTGTGACTAGATAACTCATACCCCTGTCTAGTTCCAGCAGAGTTATCTCTCTTAAATGCAATGGAGTACCTAGTTTTGTCATCATCAAATTGACAATCTAACATTGTTCTCTATAACAGTGTGTGAGATGCACGCTAAATTAGGATAGAAAATATATTTATCTCTCCAAATATTAGCATTGAGGTCTATGGAAAAACAATTGGTACCGTGATACCATTATGCTTCAATATTATTTAAGCGAGGCTCAGAAGGAGGAATAAGACCTTTGGAACGACCCTAACGTACGAGGCTAGCTTGGAATCAAATCATTAGCGTATGAAAACACACAGCAGTTGACATGCATGGAAACATTCGAAGATTGCTTGTACAACGACGAAGCAATATTAAGGGAAACATCCACTCCGGTTGCATTGTTCATTGATTAATTGCACCATCATTGACTTAATCAAGAATAGACAACGTGTGTGTGTTGTCGTAGATGATATTTGCAGAATCGACGAGACAACGATAGTTGTCCTTGTAGTGGGGTGTGAATCACGACTATGGCAACTACACCAAGCGGAATTGTTGGTGGAACCATATCAATAGTAACCCGTGTGACTAGCAACGCTAGTAAACTAATCTCACTAAGGATGCATTAGTGAATTCGAGTCTAATCGGAGCTTCTCTCTGCGACACAACATTGACTGAATGAAATCTTCAAGCAACATTTGATGGCTACTGAGGATACAAAAGTAGCACGGCTGAGTTTGAAACCGTGTTGGCGAAATTGGAAAACTACCAGCAACTTTGAGAACTTGTACGGAACCGGAGTGGGGTGGGGGTTGGGGAATAGATTTACAGGCAGTAATGATCGGGTAATTTAATTTTAAAAATAAAAGTATGTAAATGTCAAGAAAACAATGTAGACCTTTCGCTGCAGATTATTGTGGAAATACAACACTTCTATGGTTCTATAACTGTACAAAAAGTCCAAGAAATGTTTGGAGTCAGCCAGATTAGATCAGATATGGGATGCCCTCAAACATAACCCATCTGTAAAAGATCTGGTATCAAACAGATACACATCCTAAACTTTATAACATTAAGTGTTATATCGACAAAAAGTTATATACAGCATATACTTGGTAGTATTAAGTCAATACAAACGTCAACTTTACAGATCGACTGTTGATAATGGATAATATATTTAATGAATAAATATATCTAACATCAACACGAGATTTGATATTGTGGAAGAGAAAATATCAGAGCTGGATGAAACTGATGAAAAAATTATGATGCCCTTCAGAAGCTCTTAACACTTGTAATGATTTCAGCGGTAACCTGACGCTTTTCTACAAAAAAAAAAATCATAGAGCATTGTTATGAAACAACGATAGTGAAAAGGAAGATAAGGTTGACAGTAGAAGTTTGGGGTAAAAATTGAACAACAAAATCGAGGATCAGATTGGATAAAACTATTCTCAACCAGTTTGTGTGACTGTCGGTGTACCGATGATGCTGTACCCGGTCGGTTTGTTTACCATGCGACTGTTGATACAGATCATGTATGTCTTGGCGTATATCTTCACACATGTCTTCAAGTATGTATTCGTGTAATGTACTTGTCGAATATGAGACGATATCAGAGTCGATGGCGCAGACAGTGGTCAGGAGACATTATGCTTGAGTTTATACTTGTGCGTTGTACTTGTACTTGCGTTTGTGCATTGTAGTTGTCACTTTGATGGACAATCTGAGTCATAGACTTGATTAATATGATAATAGAGGCTTTCGTGGTAAATGATCTAATTCAAAACCTTCTACCACACATAATTTCCTCTTAAATGGGCGCGTAGCGGTAACTTTCTCTCGTGGACGCGTGCGCGTGATGTGTGGAGAAAAGCAGCAGGGTGGAATGCCTTGACCTCGATCAATAACAAAATCGCTATTATTATCTGACTAATGGCCTCGCGTGATTGACGTCAAATATTTTGTGCCGGATCCATCGAAGCGGAACGAAATGTGCATTAAAGGAGAAAGCAACCAGCTTCACTCAACACATGTCTCTTTCTCCTTTATGCTAAGAAGTAAATTGGACTCAATTATATATAACCTTAATTATTTATTTATTTATTTATTTATTTATTTATTTATTTATTTATTTATTTATTTATTTATTTATTTATTTATTTATTATATCTTTACAAAGCTCCTTATGCATGCTAATGTCACACACGAATTCAAATATCAAGTTGATGGAAGTTGCGAGGATGCAAATTTCTGTCGATCTATCAAGAACACATTAATGTGGGCCAGAGAACAATTGATTAGATTTATGGGGACAGGTGCTTGTTAAATCGCTATACTACGATGATTTCTAATGTCTGGTCGGGAGAGGAAGTGTATTTAACCGTTTCAGACAAGACTAGTAGGAAAAATTAAGTTCGATTATATATGGAAACTATCAGAAGTGATATTTTCCAGAACGGTTGTTTGGAAATATAGAGTCAGACTGACCGCAATATTTGGCGCCTAGTTATGAAAGGTGGTAGATATTTTTTTATCTTGATTAGTTACGCTAAATAATGGACTTGTTTCCCACACGAATTTAGTTAGTCTGAAATAAGACTTTTCGAAAAGTCAGTCTACCATTTTCCTGCAAGAGTGAAAGTACAGAAGACTTCGAGAGTAAATTTAGAAGAAATTCTCTCGTAAAACATTTGCCAAAGGGAACGGATGTCTCGAAAGTCGACGGAACGAATTCCATATCTTTATAAAGATTTCTTGACTGCAATTGCTTGTATTTACATGATAATATTTGTTTAAATTGTATTAATTTTTCTTATATGATTGTATCTATCTGAATTAGTACAATGATCTTCTTTATATACATTTTAAGAATTGTTTGAATTTGTCGTCTTGGTTGTATAGAAAGTGGGTATTTTAAGATATCATGCCTTACTTTAGTTGATATGAGTTACGATAATCCGTTTCAAGTCACCGATCTTAGATGATTTCACGTATGCTAAAGATTAGAATGTGTGTATTCGCTGAAAAAAGCTTAGTTTAACCATGCAAGGAATTTCATTCATTTATTTGTGTAACTGAGATGAAAACGGAACTATATATATATATATATATATATATATATATATATATATATATATATATATATATATATATGCTCAGATCTCTATTCCCCTGACGGAGATCATCCTCTAGATGACGTGAACTGCATAAAGCGGACACCTTGAAAGAAGGTACAATCAGCCAATCCCCCACCACACCCTCAAAGTAGAGGGCAGCTTTCAGAATTTAAATGTCTAAATAGTGACTGTGCATATGATTTAAATATAAACATTTCACTGGTAACATACTGGCCAGAATGAGGCACGGATGTATAAATGAAATAACATACAAGTTGTTGCATACGTCTGTTTGTCTGTCTCTCTAGAAGCTACAGGCGACCTTTTGTACGAATCCACACGAATGGGGGTAAAATGGCAGTGATCGTTATATATATATATATATATATATATATATATATATATATATATATATATATATATATATATATATATATATATATATATATATATATATATATATATATATAATCGTACATGGGATTAAATTGCGATTCAAAACTGTGTTTTTATGTGGTAGGTAGCGGTGAAAGCTATTTTTTCTCCTCACACCAAGTTTACAATTATGTATCTGCTATCCATACGACTACCTGTCCATATGTCTGCATCCGTGTACACCACTGAGTTTAATTCACGAAACTGGTATCTCTTTCTGCACGAACTGCAAAAGCAGTATTGAGGATAATTGTGATGTAATTTTATTACAAAATAATTAGGAAATAGGTTATAAAGATCCCTTGTGTTATAGCGATCCACTGAAGTTGTTCTAGTAAATTTGTGTCATATCACTACGAAGTCTGTAGTGTGGCATTTTATAATGATGTATATCACTGGGACATCATTCCACGGTCATGTAGCATTATGTCCCATCCAGACAGATTATCCTGACACCAGGCAGAGTACCAAGTGAAGTAGCTGCTAGTACGATTTTTTAAAAAGTCTTTAGTGTTTTTTTATGGTTTAACGCCATTTTTCAACACAATATAAGCTATACATGGCGGCCAGGATTAAATGATGGAGGAAGAACCCGGACAACCCCCGGAAAGAACCACCAACCCACGAGAAGCTATTGGCAAGCTTTCTCACATAACTACATTTGCCGAATCTTAGACTCGAACACACGCAGACAGAGGTGAGATGGCAGTGGTCCGTAACGGACAGCGCTTTAGACCACTCGGCCACTCGGGGCCCCTAAAGTCTTTAGTATGACTCGGTTGAGGTTCAAACCCGCGACCTCCCGGATTCGAGTCGGACGCTCTAACCACTTAGGCCACCAGAGCGTTACTTTCATTAATAGAGAAATTAAATAAAAGTCGTTTAGCAATTTAAAATCTACAAAGTTACACACTTAATTTACAGGATACGATTTGACGATTTTTATTTATCATTATCAGCTTCCTGGTTTATACTAAGAATTGTTGACACGTGGTGGTTCTTGTTAGGTGCCATATAAATAGTGTCATCGTAATTACCAATGAGAATTCGTAACTAAAATAGAAGAGAGATCTTGTACCTACTATGCTTGATGATAGAGTATACTTCCTGGTACAATGTACGCATTGTTTAGTCTCGCATGTGACTTTGTTATCAGCCTAGAGCGAATTCCACTGTAATGTGGAGGGGTTGGGATGGAAGTGAGAAAATATAGAACTCGTATGTCACTGCAATACATATACATATGAAACTGAGAGGTTCGAGAAATATTTAATGCTTTAGTTTTCATAGTATCAAATACTGTATAAGCCAGTGGGAGGAATGGATGTTTTATGGAGGTTAACCTCGTGCATAATATATATATATATATATATATATATATATATATATATATATATATATATATATATATATATATATATATATATATATATATATATATATATATATATATATATATATATATATATATATATATATATAAAGCTCTTTTAACGTCTCGTACTTAAATTTAAAGTACCGGTAATATGATCCGTTGTTGTTAAGACGATGATTGTTTCTTGCATATCACTTCCACTTAAAAATATTATCATTTTTATCATTATAGAGCAGGGATGGTGCAGGGTCACTTTTGTTAGGGATAATTGTACTTTATCACATGATTCACGTATTATATAATACGATAGAGATTTAGATAACCATGTACATATTCAGATTTTGCGTACGCACCTAGTCCGGAATTTTAAGTTGTGATACAGCTATTCGACAGCCATACAGGTGAGGCCCCAGTCTGTTACACCTATATGTCTGTGCCAGTCAAAACAGGTGATTACAAATCATACGGAAATGACACAAAACGTAAGTACCTAATACTTAAAAAATAGGACGCATGGACAATGCTTTGTCCATCTCACAATCTGTGAAAGAAGATAGTATTTCACAAAGCTAAATTATCATTTCATTTGATTGAAAGTGGGTCTATTACACAACTGAATAATGGTCACAATAGCATACCCCTCCAAGCGGAAATCGAAGTAAATTTCAATAATCTGGCTTATCGTTTTCTATATTAATGTACATGAAAGAAAGGTCAATCAGGGGCGTCCTCATACTTTTGTTCAGGAGGAGGGTGGCGAACATGTCGTTGTAAGCTATTAAGTTTTAGGGTTGTAGGCCAAAACATGTTTAAACGTTGAATGGGGGTGGAGCGTTTGTAGTATAACCATCATACAGTAAGTACAGTTTCTTGTCTTGCTGATGAACGGTACAGAAATGGGATCTGAGTTGACATTAAGCTATATAGTTCATAGACACAGGTTCTTCATTAGTTCATACTGTTTGTGGGAAAAAAAATGAATGTGTGTGTGGAGAGAGAGAGAGAGAGAGAGAGAGAGAGAGAGAGAGAGAGAGAGAGAGAGATTTTTTAACGTGGCTTTAAAAAGTTTTAAAGTCATATCGCTACGTTGTCTGCAGTGTGGCATTGTACCGCAGATTTAACAGTAACCCACAGGCACTTGATTCTGGGTAAATTCATGTATACACACACACCATGTGTGATATGGTGAGTGTATTCATGAATTTACCCAGGATCAAGTGCCTTTGCAGTAACCTCTTTAATGCTGAGTGCCTAGCGATGCAGCTGTTCGTACCATTTTTATGAGTCTTTGGTATGACTCGGCTGTAGTTCGTACCCATGACCTACCGTATCCGAGGTGGATGCTCCAACCACTAGGCCACCGGAATTGTTTTAAATTGAATGTAACTTCTTGTTGTGTACTGGTGCTTGTCATATCATTATATATTTTAACATATTACTGCTACTAATGAGGAATATTAGTACTGTGTTGTTGGTACTAATGAGACATTTATACATATCCTCATATCTACTTTATGTTAATAAATACACGAATGAACAGACGGATAACTATTAAATAATTAATATCAATAAGTTATAACATGTTTTTTCTTTCTTCGAATACATATTCTGGGCATGCGAAACAACAGCACAGTTAATATCTAATTACGAGGGGTAAACAATAGCAAGGTTTCCTGCCATTATATGGTCAGTCAAGGTTATGATGGACGGATATTCCTAATTTGCTTTGTATCGAGCCCCTGTGCGTTTAACCGCTAAGCTAACTTCGCGGCCGTCTTGGTCGTCAAGATTTTGATAAAACGAATTACACTGTCAGGGTTATTCATTTATTGACATTTAGTATGGATATTAAATAATGAAATTAATAAATTATCAAACCGAACGTGTATCAGTATTAATGAACATGTTATAATAAGCGATGCCCCGAGGCGAGAGGGGGCGAAAAGTAGAAGGTTCTCATGGGGCGCCAAATATTCTCGTACGGACCCTGCATAGAGGGGTACGTGCTAGAAATAATAATACGTATGTGTCATAACTGCGAGACGGATGTAGTGGAAGCCGTAAAGAAATTTGAAAACCCAGAAATGTATAAGTGCAATTAGACACGATAACTGGCTGAAACGAACAACTAAACAATTTGAAACCTAATCTGGTTCCCTGTTTAGTATGCTCCCATGCGTGTCACTCCGCTATACTAAGAACAGCGGAGTGCAAACTAAGCAGGGAACCAGACTAGTGGAAACCCTGCTAAAGATTATTATGTCAGTGACACATTTTGACTAAAAGTACGGTGAGACCCGAAGTACGGCACATATCAGTTTCCCATAAAAATTCAGCTGTTAATTACGCTGAAACATGGACCCCCTACATAGTCAAGCCAACTCGGATTTCACTCAACGGGAAACAATATAGGGTACTTTACTGTATATCCGGCTAATTTGCGAGTTGTTTGGTTGCGTGCTTTTGATACAATATTACCCCCCCCCCCCCCATATTGGGGCTCGCAGCCTTGCATTTCAGGACCTCAATGACGCTTTCACAGACACGTTTAGTAAGCATGCCCAGACTGCAACTGCACAGAAAATTTGAAGATATCAGTACAGGGAAAGACCGCTAAAAAAATTTGCCCGTTAAGCGTTGTTATCATGGAATGTTGGCATCTTGCCTCTTGCACCTATTTTTGCCATTGGTGTTGGTATTTCGATATAATGAAGTAATAATGTGCTTGACGTCACAAAGTTCAAAGCTTGTATAGAACTATAGTACAAGTCACATGGGTCATGTTTTGAATTAGATATAAATCGTTCTTTTAACATTTAGCACTATTGTGACATCAAAGCGTGCGACATTCAATCCGGTTTGTAATGGATCACACATTTAGGTTCATTTCGTCTAAAAGTGTATACGTGCTTTAACGCTGATTTTGCTTTATCTACCTCCTGGGGAGTCTAAATAGTGACTTTCCAAAGGAATATGGATGTATACGAATGAAGCTGAAGTAAATATTTGCCACTAAAGGTATGTATAATCAGATTCTAAAAAATGACACCCATTACTGAAATAGACTGTGTTGAATGCCTAAATGACCTGTGTGACTTGTACTACAGTTCACTTTTTCTCTTTCTGACTAATATACATTTTACTTAACTTTACTTTAAAAAGTAAGCAACTATATACGAATTTTTAAAGAGCTCCATTAGAAGTCCAGAGGAGCGTATATTGTGCCAGTGACTCCGGGCAGTTTACTCTGTACTAGAGGCACTTGGTGGGGTGGATGTTGTTACGAAAGGACTATATTTTGTTTTGCTATGCTAGTTATGTTTTTTTACAATACTGCATCACTCAGTGACCTTACCCTTTGTCTATAATACAAACTGGTTTTATTATATTTTCCTTCCTTATACGTGTTTTTTATTAGCTCCTCAAGACTTTTGTCGAGAACGTCATTGTTTGAGCTGATGCGGCTTATTCGAAAACACGTAGGTTGAACGGAATGTATTGAATTACACGTTCTTGATGCCATTTGATTCTAGGTAATATGTTTTTTTTGGTATAGAGTTTAACGCCATTTTTCAGCACAATATAGGCTTTACATGGCGGCCAGTATTAATGGTGGAGGAAGAACTCGGAAAACCCCTGAAAGAACCACCGACCCACGAGAAGCTACTGGCAAGCTTTCTCACATACCCACATTGGCCGAATCCAAGACAATAACCCACGCAGAGGTGAGATGGCAGTGATCCGTAACGGACAGCGCTTTAGACTACTCGGCCACTCGGGTCCCCTAGGCAATATATATATATATATATATATATATATATATATATATATATATATATATATATATATATTGATGGGAGTCGTTTAATTTACAATAAAAGTCATTTTCAAGTTTTCCATCTTATAAAATGGACCAGCTATCGTGGGAAATAACTTGATTACTTACGATAATTCATTGCATTGTCGTATGATAAACAAAATTAAAATTTTACAAATTTTCACATATTCACAAATAGTTACTCAGTTTCCAAGCCACCAGTAATTGTTTGTGAAGTTTTAAAATAAATAAAAATGTCTGGGCCACCAAAGTATGATGTTAAAGTGACAGTTGTGCTCATGGTTCGGGCACAATCAAATGTATCTGGAAAACTAAGTTTTCGACTTGTTTTTAAACTTTACGACACTAGTTTTTTGTGGTATCAAATGTACAATATGCTAATCTTCGACACAAAAAAATAAACAAGTAAAAGAGATTGAGTGATAATGAAGATAAGAAGGATTATCATGATAATATATTTCTTATACTTTTTATCATCATACTAAATATCATAAAACAGATAATGATCACGTCTGTTTTAGTTGTTTTTATTGTATAATTGAGCGCCATTTTTTTTAGCACACGATATGCTCTACATGGCGGCCAGTATTAATGGTGGAGGAAGAATGCGGGAAAACTCCCGGAAAGACCACCAACCCACCACTGGTAAGCTTTCTCACATACCAACATTGGCCGAATCCAAGACTCGAACCCTCGCAGACAGAGATGAGATGTCAGTGATCCGTAACAGAGAGCGCTTTAGACCAGTCGGGGCCCCTTCTGTTTTATTAGTAGTTGTAGTAGTAGCAGTAGTAGTATAATGATGGTTTTGTTCCGTTGGTATTGATATAAGTAACGCCCTCCTACATATCTGTCTGCTCATGTAATCGTGTATGCATGTAAACCCATGGATTGAACTCTGTGAAAGTTACAAAGATACGTCCGATGCAAGACGATAGTAATTGTGGTAGAAGGTAATGACCAATACTAGGAACCGACAAAACCACCATTTTATGGTATACACGTCTTTGAGATTGTGACGTGACAATACAGTATAATATGTTGCTTTTAATGGAAATTACTTGACTTTTACTGTCTGGAAATCCGCTACTTCACGGTTCCGTATCTGCTTTGAGTTCTCGGTGATGTCCATTTTTGTGAACACAGTGTCGAATTCAGCCATCGAGTTTACTAATCGTACTGAGACTACTTTGTGCTGCCACAATAAGTTCAGAATAAATTCATATTTGTGAATGTAATCGTATCGAAAATATACCATCGCATGCACCCAAATCGAATTTACGAGCACACTCACGCATTTGTATTTCATCATCAACACTGTTCTCTTGGTAATATGATTTTGCTGTTGTTGCTTCGTTTCGATTTTTTTTTCTTCACGTCAGTAACATTGGGGATCTGTGATAGTTCTTCTATTAATAGTACAATTGCCCAACTAGACGACCTCGATCTTGTGCAATGGACACACGCACATCTAACCAATTTCCTTTTCTTACTGGTTCAACTGTCACGCAATCATATAAAGCATCTACTTGAGGAATAGTTAAATTCCGACTGTTGTGCGTTCAGGTTGCATAGGACCTCGTTCATATGAAAATACACCAATTACATGATTGAGTCATGTCGGAAACGATAGTTCTCGTCTTTGCCCCAAACCTTTGTAAGTGCAAGTGCATCCTTACTGAATAACAGTTGAGATCTTTCTTTTATCAGCTGAGTAAATATTGATTTAACAGAATCAGCGGTAGATATAAAAGGGTGGTTTCAGTGATGAATCCCAATTCATCATTGTAGAAACAATCATCGAGTCGTTGTGCACGTGGTGCTGCAATCAACGACCGAGTGTTTCTTTAAAACCCGTTAAATGCAGTCATTCCAGTTTTGCCTCAAGTTGGTACTGGTATACCAAGGTGGTCCGACGGCTTGATTTATATTTGTTGTTTAACAAGATCATATTTGAATGTACACGAGGATCTGGTTATGCTATAGAGTTACGAAGCAATACTGGTATACAAGTGGAACAAAATCACGATTAATATTAGCATCACTAACTCGTCGTCGAGCGGTTGAGCGTCTGTAACCGTAAAATTTTGGCAAATATTATGTATACAACAACGTTAAACAAAAAAGCGTTTACGTGGTTTGTGTACATTTAAATGCATGAAACCCTTTAAGAACACGATTTCTATATATTGGCCCATCCACAGGTAGTTTGTCACGATATAATTTCATAAAACAGCGGGAGACAACTTTGACGACCCCGAGTTAAATGGTCGTTGGTTTACACGCCTTGATAATCAGAGAATGTTTCAGTTTTAATTTTTTTAAAATAAATAAACCTTTATTGATTGCGTATAATACCTATTTGTGTGATAATATTAGTTTACATTCCATTGCTAAATTTGAAATCACATAATCAGATTTTTTTGCTAGGCATCTACGTTGATGATTTTGCTAACTGGGGATGCCATTGTTGTGGTCGATGGAGGTATTACCGGTTTTAGTTGTGTCCGACTTACAAATTGTCGTAGTCTATCTTGAATCGATCGAAAAGTCTGCATTGCATTGCAGATTCTATAATCTATGCGCAGCAACGCTTTAATGCTATCATACATTCGTATGGCATATTGTTCAGTTATAGTACATTTGGTGCGAGTGCAATCCACACCATGTATAACATCACCAAGACCTTTTTGTGATATGCCATATAAACGAGGTTTCTCGTGTTAAAAAACACGCACTGATATCACAAACCAGTGCACTACTGCTGTTATATTTAAATATAAGGTCTATCACTAATGCATAGTTTTATCGTTTAGATCTTTCCGCGTTAGTTTGTTCTAATAGCTGATTATCATAGTCAACAGGAGTGAAACAAATATTTGCCAACCGACCATAATGACATGGAGGATACACGAGCATGGGAGTAATACAAGAATGTTCACATGAGCCTACAACAAGTACATCTGGTGCGTTGTAACTGGCACGAACAGATCCCACAAGTTTGTCCACCAAGACCTTCTCCTTTTATCTGCCACTTCTCGATAAATGGTTGGTCTAAGAACAGTTGATCTTTTGCTGTTGCAATCATTCAGTTTTAGTTGGTGTGGTGGGAAGTTTTGGTGGATGTGTCTTTTTTCTGGACATGGTATTCCATGGAAGTTTAACATACTTCTTGATCCATGTCCTCATACTTTCATTTTGATTCTTGAGTCTCAAATGTCATGCTTAGTTGGTGTAATGCTCTTTGAACCTTGTCTTCTTCTTGATACAGCGAATTTGCAGAAGTTTGCTTAAAGGGTATATTATACGTCTTTGTTGCTGTTTTTGTTTCGCCAGTTATCGTTCTCGCTCAGCTTCCATAATGTAGCATATATAGCAAAAATGCTTTTTTTCCCCAACAAATCTTGCCTGCAAAGGTGTACATGTTTTCCTTTCAACAGATAAGGTGGCTTCACGTTGGTAATGTTTGCTGATACATATGCAGTTAACTATTATATTGTGGGTTCAATTTATTTCGCTAAAGGTAAATATTTGATTGTGGGTACACTTGCCTACTCTACGTGCGTGGAAAATTTGCATTATGGTCTGGGGTCCCTCGCGTCGACGGGCATGAGTAGGTCATCTTTCTTTCAGCATATTGTGCCTTTATTAACGTCAATGTTTTATTCTGAACTGCTTCACGTATTTTAATATACTTATTAAACATCGGGCAAGTGATGTCCGTGTATGTCCATTTTGGCCCATACTTCTACGGAGGTTTGTACTGACTGGGTGTCCCGTTTTTAATTAGGGTTTAGTTATCAAGAGAATACCGCCCTCCGTGTAATTGCCAGGTTCGAGTAAATATAAGTGGTGAAACTTATAGATAAAATATATAGAGATCTCAGCAGATATATAGAACAAACACGAGCTCCCGTAAGGTAAACAAACAGTTTAATCAATTACATAAAACAACTATGCGAAGTCATTACATTAGGAATTTACCTGCTTTTAGAAAGAATTATAAACCTTCTCGAATTACAAAGGAAAACACAAAGGGATTCAGATAAACTTGCTGATCTGTTTTCTAATAGATTTAGTTCATCATAGGATCGAGTGAACAATGGAAGTCAACGTCTTGTACGATTACATAACCTGTTCTTTGGTTCGCTTGACTTTCACTGTAGCTGTTCAGACCCCTGGGTCTCCGGATTCCACCCTCAACAATCCGTCCCATGACATTCTGAAAATTTCTACGTTGCAGGATTACGTCACCGAATTGTATGTCTCAGGATTATACGTCTCCGATTACACGTCTCAGGACTGCATGTCTCAGATTACACGCCTTAAGACTGCACGTCTCAGGAGCTATTTTCTCCCCTTTTAATAAATATAAATAGAGACAACCCAAATTTCATCTTATTTATTATACTGGGGATTTTGCCTTAATTCCTGCTCGCTATCAGATATTTCTATCAGTGCTAAACAGCTGCTAAGGCTAGCATTCGACTTTTCATGTCTAATGGTTTGCCATAACAAGTCAGACACGAAATAAGATCTCAATAGTCAGGCACATATCGATATCAGTAACCAATTCCAGCTTGACTTTTATTTTGTATCAATGTGAATCCAAAACCATTACTGATGACGTGAAAAGCAATGTACGGGAACGAGCTTAATATACATGCATATCAGTATTGCGAATTCGTCCAACGCATCCAAGAGAAACATCACACCAGTGAGCAAATGCAGATTGTGATAGTTACCCATGTATGCTTATTTGAATGCGAAGGAGACTTTGTTTGCATGTTCACAGTCGATGGCCGAAATAATTCACGCTAAAATGTGACGAATACAATATCTCGATCAGTGGCAAAATGACTTCAGCAAACTTGTTTCAATTGCTCAAGTTCTCGTAGGGATGCACTCGTTTTCTATTTAAAGAAGTATGTTAATGTTATAAAGTTGACAGCGAATTTGAAGCAGTCTGCCTCTACATTGCTAACTAAATCTTCGTCTGCGTTCACGATAGTACTTGTGGGAACAGATCAGCATGAACGACAAAGATGATTATATGAATTAACGCATATGCCGCATTAAGACATGCCGCATTTAACACAAGATCGAGCACCCAAACCAACACGTAATTCTTGCGAATGTAATTTACATCATATGTGATGGCATGTTATGGGACATTATTCAGATTATTTTTAACGTTATAATCTTGAAAGTTTTATATACTCCCACAGCGTTATCTAATGTTATGATTACCAGTTTGTTTTTCAGCTATCGCTGCATTATCTCCCTTTCCGCATAACTTGATACATGGATATGTAGGTTAATAATATCCATCGTATATCTCAGAATTTTAGAAATTTAGATGTAGTCTTTATCGTAATTCGAAATTGCCAATCTGGTTTCCGCAATTAAACGGGCGCTTTTTGGTATCATACAATTCCTTTGAAAGGATGAGTGAAATATATTCCAACATTGTATCAGCTGAAATTATCTTAAATCATCCATCCATGTGTATTACACCAACTCGAAAACGAAAAGACATTGTACATTTACATACAATATCATCAACTATCTTGGATCATTTGTAAATTTCTTCAATCGTATTTCCTTCGTTGTTTAAAGCAATATATTTGAGAAGTATTCCCGGTGCTTACGATGCTCCACTTACATGTCGTTGTAAATTATTTGTTATCACTTCTGAACATTGGTGAGTGTGGGCATTATCGATATGTTAATATCAAAAACATTTCTGGTTAGACTAGTGTCAGAATATTTTGACTGGGTGTTACATGATGCTACATGTCTGCGACCTTGTGCCTCAGTGCTAGGCATCACTATAAACTGCCACATTACAGACATCGTAGCGATATGAATAACATTGTTAAAGCTACATTAAAAATAAATAACACGTTTCTCTAATTGATTTACCTTTAGTACTAGAGAAAGGATAAAGATGGCCATGGAAGGATTGCCAAACTCATTTTATTCTCGAGGTTATGAATGACAGCAAAATCGTACCGATCTTTTTACATAGATTGAATAAAAATGATAACAAATTAGGTAATATTCAACAAGAAATACACATGCAGATAAATAGTACAATTGTAGACACGTATAAATATATCCTTATTTTAAATCAGAACCACGCATATTCAAAACTATAAATAAGCTATGTTTACATTTAATAAAATGTAATATTTAAATAAAATAGAATAAATTCAAATTATTTAAAATATAAAGTTTAAATGAAACAAAATAAAATGTTTAACAAAAATAAAAATAAAGTATAATGTATAAATTAAATAGATATGCATAACTGGTTAAACGAATATAATTGTAGTATGCTTTACCTGTGTGAAAAGTGTAGCATGAATGATGCAGTGGAACAGGATAGTATGAAAGATGTCGGATATGTGGTCCTGAAATAATTACAAACCCTGTTGGAAGGAATAATCACAAACCCTTTTGGAAGGAAAATATAAATTACAATGTGTTAGTTTCTCCCAAAACATACATACAAACAGTTTAACATTGCCAATGTATTATCTTTACATATATAAAACCATTTAATGAACAAGAACCCCAAAGCTTATTCTGGGAATAATCGGAAAGCTTCGCAACAAAAGCATTTAGGGACCATAGGGAAGTACCAGTGCTGTGGTCCGAGTCTTTGGGAGACAAAAGAGAATTTAGAAGGAAGTTTTAGGGACCAGAGGGAATTACCCCACCAGTTGGACTGAGTCTCTGGGAGACAAAGCAAAGATAGAAGGAAGGACAGAGGGAGAAGTGGAAGGGATAACGGAGGGAGACAAAAGAAAATAGAAGAAACATATAGATGAGTAGGACTCGGGACAGAAGGGAAAATTTCACACACTAATTCAAAGCATGAACTAGGCCGTCACTTGGTGGAGTTATATGATATTAGCTGAATTGTATTGGAGAGATTACTGTTTGAATGATATTAAATTGTTGTTATTTAAAATTTCAGTTTGTATATTCATTAATTTAACTGTCGACACCGCTGACTGTGGGTTCATAGCTTTGCATCTCTCTATCACTACTTCAATTTCTGACAAAAAAACGAGACAGGGTGGGTCTTCTATATTAATTTAAATAAATTGGAAGCACTCCACTCCAAAATGGGAAGCAACCTAGACCCTTTACAGACAGACCTTCATGCATATCAAGACATACAGAACAAAATGATTGCTTAATGATGACAAAATGTGACAGATGATAATGATGATGATGATGATAATGATGATGATAATAATAATAATACTAATTTAAAAAAACAACAGCAATCGAAAACAAGAACAGTAGAAGAGTAGCAAGAAAGCTACTGCAATTTCTATTATTATTGTTATTATTATTATTGTTGTTTTTGTTGTTGTTTTTTGCTATTGTTTTCATCTTAGCAGTATTATTATTATTATTATTATTATTATTATTATTATTATTATTATTATTAGTAGTAGTAGTAGTAGTAGTAGTAGTAGTAATGGAAGTGGTAGTATTTCTACTACTGCCCCTTCCTACAACTATTACCACTACTATTACTAAAATTTTTGCAAAAGATCACTTTAAATTCCCTCCTGCTTGTATTCTGTGATTACATATGTAATCCTGTTTGAAACAGCCGCATTATCATCATCATTGTCGTGATGATCACCATACCTTCTTTAATATGCACCGAGATGTTGCGTGTGACGAAATATGAATTTCTTAAATATTGGTTTAATATAAGAATCATAAATGCAGCAATAATGTCAATAGCTGCAATATAGTATTATATTATAGATTATTGTCAACTACCTTGTTTATTACATTAAACATTGTTTATTATATTATTACAAAATATTTATCATTATAGTGTATTGCCTTGTTCACATAATTCACTACATTGCCCACATAGAAAACTACGTGATGTAGTTTTAATGCAATATGTGAGCATTACAAATGCTATCCTATCGCACAAGGTACTAAGGTATTGTCAGTAAGTCTTCCAGTATGCCTCCTTAAAATGCCATTTACAAAAGGCTTTCAGAATTAAGATACTCTACGTAGATTTTTTTTCGACATCTTCTTCTTCCAGGCGCAATAGAATCCTCTAGCGATTTCTGCCATTTTTCTGAGCGAAAATGCAAGATGACATTTGTAAAGATGTGAGCTTCAGTGAGAGGGTAAGAACCAATGTTTGCTGGCAACAGTAAATTGTATGATTAGTAATTGTTATAATTTGGTTTTATTTAAGTGTCTACCCCACAAAAGTCACGTGTTTATAGCAGCCCCAATCCTAATAATCACCCTTTGCCAATGTCGGCGATATTATTGTCAGGTGGAGAGATATAGTAGGTTAAACGTGTGGTTTGGTCAGGGATTGTAGATTCTATTTTTAGATGGAGCTATAAATAGGTGTTTTCTATTTTCAAAATGATTGTTAATAAGGAATCTGTTTATAAGTTAGGGATAATGTTTTAATTCGAAAGCGACATGGCTCAGATGGGTTGTATTTTGAAATAAGTCAGGTATTGCGAAATATGCCACATAGATGAATTGCGATATGAAGTGATAATAGAGTCTGAGAGATGTGTATAGAGATAATTTAATAATTATACTTATTCCTGTTTTCTGGTATTCTTCATCTGCATGCAATTATTAATTATCTTTCTCAATTATACCATAATTATCCATAAAGTTTAAAAACAGTGAAGAATGGAAACTGCATCCCGAAATCAGAATCAAAACAAGTTAGTTTTTATCAATTTTTAAACACATGTACAAATAATCATAATAATGTGAAAATGTTTATAAGACCAGCATACAACCAACCAATGCGAGTTTTTTTTAAGACGATTAAATATTAATTGAAAAATAATTGAAGTGTACAAAAGTTTCAGACCATGAATTTGAGAAATTAACGGAAACTGCAACTTAACATTACACTGAAATTTATTTCAACAGTAAACGTTGAGAGGCAGTGCACGAATATTTAAAGAAATGAAATTTACTGAATTGTTAAGGATTATTTCAACACAAAAAATTTGACATTGTTAGAAGCTTCATTGATTACCCAGCTCATAATGTGAAATACGATTTTGGGAGAACCAAACTGGATAGGCGTTATGGATGTTAATAGATAATGGATGATGCCTATTCTATTATCATTTGACAGATACCATTTTACTATGGTTACTTAATCAATAAAGCGATTCTTAGTCTAGTTTGAAATACGGAATATATTTTCTCAATCTGTAATATATTTACATCGTCATTAAAGATTTATTCGAAAAATTTATAACATATCTCTGAAAATACTAAATACAGTTTTCATATAACTTTAACATTTCTGCTCATGAACATTGGAGGGGCCCCGAGTGGCGAGTGGTCTAAAGCACTCACCGTTACGGATCACTGCCATCTCACCTCTGTCTGCGTGGGTCGAGTCTAAGATTCGGCTAATGTAGTTTATGTGAGAAAGCTTGCCAGTAGGTTCTCGTGGGTCCGTGGTTCTTTCCGGGTTTTTTCCCGGGTTCTTCCTCCACCAATAATACTGGCCGCCATGTATAGCAAATCTTGTGCTGAAAAATGGCGTTAAACCATACAACAACAACAATTATGATCAACATTGGAAATCCACCAATGATAAATCCAATAGACATTATTAGTACTATTAAAATAGTTGTTACTGGGTAAAACAATAAACAGTTCTAAGAAAACAATTGTGTAATCGATGGACAAATTCGTGTTAGAGGATTTTGTTATAAAAAAAATGTAAAAACAATTACAATGCTTACAATAATAATGATGATATTTGAATCAGGATGATTGGATATATGTAGCGTAAATTGGATATACAGCTAAAAGGATTGCAAAATTCAATCTGAACCTATAATCATACTTGATTTGTATATTCGATGTTGAAGTTCAACATTCATTTCACAGCTTGTTTCAACTGATGAAGATTAAATCAAAAAGTAATTTGAGACATTAGGTTTAGGAACACAAGGTTATCACTCAGAAAAAAATGAATGCAAAAGGATTTCACATAATTCAGCTTCAAGAGTGGTATTAGATTATCCTACCAGCGACGATATAATTTTTGCTTAGTGATATGTTTTAGAAACACGGTAACCATGGTGGATACAATATCAACTTTAACAAACGTTTTACAGCCTAAAACAAGAAATAAACACTGTTATAAATAAGGATTTTGTATACAATATGCGTTCAGCAGTTAACATTCATCGGATCTTTAATAAGTATGTAAAAAAATGATGTTCTTGGACCAGAAAAAAGTTTAGTTGGACGAGAAGCTATACGAAGAAAAAAAAACTCATTTGTATATACGGAACAAGTTGCTAACCGTTTAAGAATCTACCATTATATATAGTAGTTTATATGGTTGACATCTGTAGCATTTACAAAACCTATAATTCGTCTTCTCGATCTGCAGTTAGAAGTTCTTCATTTTGCATCCCTTCGTATTAATCATTCATTAGTTCTAATGGATAATTAAGTTATTTTATTCCATATCTCTTAGTCTGTTCAATATAGCTTGAACTATATATATATATATATATATATATATATATATATATATATATATATATATATATATATATATATATATATATATATATATATATATATATATATTATGAATAGATAACTAAAAATAAGGTTAATCTGCTACATTAGTCGTATAGAATGTATTACCTACTGTGGGTTTATCTGCAGGTCCAGCATTTAGTATGCTTAAAGCTAAACATTTTATTCAATTATTCTTATTTAATTATTTATTTAAAATGTGTGTATTGTTTCAATCAGTGTCATAATAATGTAAAACTCTCTTCAGTTTAAGAACTATATTAACCCCTTATTATACAATTCTGAGACAAAGGATCTTCTAGCATTATTTAAATGGTACATAATCAGCTTAAAACATAATTAAGTTTCATAGAAGGGAACAATACAAATTGGAGAATAAATACAATAATATAAACATCGTATCGCACGTTGATCACGGAAAGTAAAAAATGGTAAATGCTGTAACTGACCATGTGTAGGCAAACGATATTAAGAGCGAACCAAGAATACCTGCGATAATGTTGTCAATAATTGATCATTGAAATGAATTAAACGACAGCTATAATCAGTAAAGTTCTACTACTCGATAATTTAATCAATTACAGACGGAGCTATAAAAGATTACATGACATGTAATGATACAAGATTAAATGACAGGTATTGATACTAGATTCTAAATGACATGTAATGATATTAGATTCTAATTGACATGTAATGATACTAGATTCTAAATGACATGTAATGATACTAGATTCTAAATGACATGTAATGATATTAGATTCTAATTGACATGTAATGATACAAGATTAAATGACAGGTATTGATACTAGATTCTAAATGACATGTAATGATATTAGATTCTAATTGACATGTAATGATACTAGATTCTAAATGACATGTAATGATACTAGATTCTAAATGACACGTAATGATACTAGATTCTAAATGACACGTAATGATACTAGATTCTAAATTACATGTAATGATACTAGATTCTAAATGACCTGTAATGATACTAGATTCTAAATGACATGTAATGATACTAGATTCTAAATGACCTGTAATGATACTAGATTCTAAATCACATGTAATGATACTAGATTCTAAATGACCTGTAATGATATTAGATTCTAATTGACATGTAATGATACTAGATTCTAAATGATATGTAATAATACTAGATTCTAAATGACATGTAATGATACTAGATTCTAAATGACATGTAATACTAGATTCTAAATGACATGTTATGATACTAGATTCTAAATGACATGTAATGATACTAGATTCTAAATGACATGTAATGATACTAGATTCTAAATGACACGTAATGATACTAGATTCTAAATGACACGTAATGATACTAGATTCTAAATGACATGTAATGATACTAGATTCTAAATGACATGTTATGATACTAGATTCTAAATGACATGTAATACTAGATTCTAAATGACATGTAATGATACTAGATTCTAATTGACATGTAATGATACTAGATTCTAAATGACATGTAATGATACTAGATTCTAAATGACATGTAATGATACTAGATTCTAAATGACCTGTAATGATACTAGATTCTAAATGACATGTAATGATATTAGATTCTAAATGACATGTAATGATATTAGATTCTAAATGACATGTAATGATACTAGATTCTAAATGACATGTAATGATACTAGATTCTAAATGCCATGTAATGATACTAGATTCTAAATGACAGGTATTGATACTAGATTCTAATTGACATGTAATGATACTAGATTCTAAATGACATGTAATGATATTAGAGTCTAAATGACAGGTATTGATACTAGATTCTAATTGACATCTAATGATACTAGATTCTAAATGACAGGTATTGATACTAGATTCTAAATGACATGTAATGATACTAGATTCTAAATGACATGTAATGATACTAGATTCTAAATGACATGTAATGATACTAGATTCTAATTGACATGTAAAGATATTAGATTCTAATTGACATGTAATGATATTAGATTCTAAATGACAGGTATTGATACTAGATTCTTATTGTCATCTAATGATACTAGATTCTAAATGACATGTAATGATATTAGATTCTAATTGACATGTAATGATACTAAATTCTAATTGACATGTAATGATATTAGATTCTAAATGACATGTAATGATACTAGATTCTAAATTACATGTAATGATACTAGATTCTAAATGACATGTAATGATACTAGATTCTAAATGACATGTAATGATACTAGATTCTAAATGACATGGAATGATATTAGATTCTAATTGACATGTAATGATACTAGATTCTAAATGACAGGTATTGATACTAGATTCTAAATGACATGTAATGATACTAGATTCTAAATGACATGTAATAATACTAGATTCTAAATGACATGTAATGATGTATTGATACTAGATTCTAATTGTCATCTAATGATACTAGATTCTAAATGACATGTAATGATATTAGATTCTAATTGACATGTAATGATACTAAATTCTAATTGACATGTAATGATATTAGATTCTAAATGACATGTAATGATACTAGATTCTAAATTACATGTAATGATACTAGATTCTAAATGACATGTAATGATACTAGATTCTAAATGACATGTAATGATACTAGATTCTAAATGACATGGAATGATATTAGATTCTAATTGACATGTAATGATACTAGATTCTAAATGACAGGTATTGATACTAGATTCTAAATGACATGTAATGATACTAGATTCTAAATGACATGTAATAATACTAGATTCTAAATGACATGTAATGATGTTAGATTCTAATTGACATGTAATGATACTAGATTCTAAATGACATGTAATGATACTAGATTCTAAATGACACGTAATGATACTAGATTCTAAATGACATGTAATGATACTAGATTCTAAATGACATGTAATGATACTAGATTCTAAATGACATGTAATGATACTAGATTCTAAATGACATGTAATGATACTAGATTCAAAATGACATGTAATGATTTTAGATTCTAATTGACATGTAATGATATTAGATTCTAAATGACATGTAATGATATTAGATTCTAGTTGACATGTAATGATGTTAGATTCTAGTTGACATGTAATGATGTTAGATTCTAATTGACATGTAATGATACTAGATTCTAAATGACATGTAATGATACTAGATTCTAAATGTTATGTAATGATACTAGATTCTAAATGACATGTAATGATTCTAGATTCTAAATGACATGTAATGATACTGGACTCTAAATGTTATGTAATGATATTAGATTCTAATTGACATGTAATGATACTAGATTCTAAATGACATGTAATGATACTAGATTCTAAATGACATGTAATGATACTAGATTCTAAATGACATGTAATGATACTAGATTCTAAATGACATGTAATGATACTAGAATCTAAACGACATGTAATGATACTAGATTCTAAATGACATGTAATGATATTAGATTATAAATGACATGTAATGATACTAGATTCTAAATGACATGTAATGATACTAGATTCTAAATGACATGTAATGATACTAGATTCTAAATGACATGTAATGATACTAGATTCTAAATGACATGTAATGATACTAGATGCTAATTGACATGTAATGATATTAGATTCTAATTGACATGTAATGATACTAGATTCTAAATGACATGTAATGATACTAGATGCTAATTGACATGTAATGATATTAGATTCTAAATGACATGTAATGATACTAGATTCTAAATGACATGTAATGATACTAGATTCTAAATGACATGTAATGATACTAGATGCTAATTGACATGTAATGATATTAGATTCTAATTGACATGTAATGATACTAGATTCTAAATGACATGTAATGATACTAGATTCTAAATGACATGTAATGATACTAGATTCTAAATGACCTGTAATGATACTAGATTCTAAATGACATGTAATGATATTAGATTATAAATGACATGTAATGATATTAGATTCTAAATGACATGTAATGATACTAGATTCTAATTGACATGTAATGATATTAGAGTCTAAATGACATGTAATGATACTAGATTTTACCCGGGGGTGTCATTCAGTTAGTTTGAGCTTAGTGCTAGTTTGATCACGCATGTTTTAATTTTAAGAACACAACTGAAACACAAACCCTGAAAACAAACGGCAGAAAACAATCCTGAGTAAATGTGCAATGAGTGCTATGTTATGAAAATCTCAGACATGATCTTGCTAGCAGTTTTAGATCGCTACAGTTTTTGTTCTGTTATTAAATTGTTTTTTGATGGCACCATAAGAACTGCTTGCAAAGATATTTATGGAACTTGTTTAACACTAAATACAAACATTTTCTTTATTTCTCTGGATCAGATCAATCCAACGAGTCGCATGAAATGTACTAATGTATTATATCTAAATCATCGTCATCAACACGTTCAAGTTTAGTAAACTCGTTTTTCTATGGTAATAGTAAATAATTGGAATACACGCTATTGTAACGTCTATAAATGCCCGTATTATTGTAATTTTATCCATGTGAGTTGGTTTAAACGTTGGTATTGCTACTTCATGTCAGCCTTGTAGCATTATTTCTTACGTTTATCGTTTTATACTCCAATTTACAATGTAGTGTTAGTCTCGCTCTAAGTTTCTTGTATACATGAATGCTTTACAAGCAATAACCTTAAATTTTGTACATCTCTTAGGATTCTTCCTATTTATTTAATCATATGAAATTGATTCATTTTAAATTCTCTTGGAGATTAGGTTCGCTTCAATATTTTAAGAAACTTAAATGGAAGGTGATGAGAAAA
Organism: Unio pictorum; assembly: GCA_030141615.1. Lineage (NCBI taxonomy): Eukaryota > Metazoa > Mollusca > Bivalvia > Unionida > Unionidae > Unio > Unio pictorum. The sequence continues at coordinate 2,980,726 of JARLTB010000242.1, forward strand.
AACAAATAAAGTCTGAATCAATGATTTATAAAGTATTTTTACAATCGTATACTGTCCACGTAGAAATCTGAATTTTTTTAAAATTTAAATACAATTAGTGCAAATTGTTCAGTTGAAATTACACCACATCAATGAGCACAGTATTGTATTACACATAATGCCAGTATGTTTAAACAAGCACTGAATGTGTTCTTTCTTAGGTTGGGACCTGATATCATTACTTACCTGTTAAATTTTTCATATGGTTTGATGTAAAGACGTAAGGAGATGCTAACTACATAATGGTTACTATTTAAGATCGAGTTCTGGGTAACGACATAACTATTCGTATCCTAGTGATGGTATTTGTAAATTAAGCTGCTACGCTAATTGCAATAAATAAACATAGGTATCAATATTGCTTAGACAGTGTGTGATGCGTTTAAAATGAACGAGTTTAGTTCAGAGGCCGGTAATGCACAAATCACAGGCATGAACGCTTAGTGTTCAATGCTCTGAAAGAAATGTAAAATGCATATATTTGTAATTTGGTTTCCTTGAACCAATTCATGTTGCCAATATATTAATTTGTTTGAGTATCTTTCATTAATGTTTTTGTTTTCCTTTTTGTTAAATGATTTATCTATTTTTTTTTATAAAGAAAACCTATCGTCACTTAATGTTTTTGCACGTCTATGCATCTAATCACTAAAACATCGGATTGGAAACTATAGGTTTATTGTGTACTGCCATAATATAGATGCAAAATCCTGATGGAATAAGTGTCGTTATTTTTGTATACAATTAATGATAAATCCATTCTGGCAACCTTGAAATGATTTTCTATAACTTTAAAAATAATGATAACAAACAAAATTGAACTTTTACATGACAATGATAGTTAAGACCATGTCTTTATTGGTTTGCAAGTCTGGTCTGTGGAGATATCGTTCTAATGTTCAATTTATGCGCTTTTCCAACATATTGGGATATGCATGTGATATGGTGGATCACATTTTTAATGTTATATTATTGCAGTGAATATGAAGCTTGTCACTTGTGACTGTACTGGAATATGTGTTTGTTTCTTACATGTGTTAGCAAGTCTTGCATCGTTTGTTTCCACATGGCTTCGACTTCCCATCTATTATTTGATGGGAAAACGGATTTAAATTGGCTTTGTATAGCATGCCTCTCAAATTTTGAGGTCAGCGAAATGTTACTTCTGGTTTGTGTGGCAGAATCAATTTACCGGTTTACACGATTCAGTGATTGACCATAGTTTGTGAAAGATGTGACTTGATTTTGGGTTCTTTTGTGTGGAACGTGAGAATGAAAGGTGTTCGTTCCACAGTTTGTTTTCCTTGTATTTTAAGAGGCCAGCATAGTTTGTTAGTTTGGTTTTATGTATCGATTCTACTATTATATCTTTGTTATAAAACCTCTTTGCCAGATGTTGGGTAAGTTCTCAGGAACTATTATAGAAAGTTGTCTTGTCGGAACGGTTCTCCTGATCGTACGTGATTGACTATGAGGGATGTTTCTGGTGCAGTGCCTTGGGTACCAGGTGGATGAAAGAAGGATTTTGATGTTTGTCAGTCGGTTTGGATGAAATGTCTGTATGAAGTGAACTATATACAGATTTAGTTTTTGTATCCAGAAATATGTTCCATGTTCGAAAGTTCGGCCGTACATTTGATTGAAAGATGGAAGGTATTGACCTGTATGACGATTTTGGATTGCTTGTCCATCTCATTGTTTTATTTCATTTATTTGTCATCGATGAAAGGTATGTTTTATGGGTTACAAAGTGGAGACGTTGGCTATCAAATCTGCCCATAAAGATATTTGCAGATGAGGATGACATGTTAGTCCCTATGGCTTTTCCATTTATCTGGAGGTAAGACGTGCCATTAAACTCATTTTTTTTTGTTTCAAATATCAGGAGAATGATGAGGAATTTCTCGCTGGTGTCTTCATATGTCTTGTTTTCCAGACGGTTATTTACATGCATGTATTCCCTCATCATGCGCAACATTGGTATACAGAGATGTTAGGTTTAGTGGGACAAGAATTGTGCCAGGTGGTAACCGCTCATTCGTGTTTTTTCCCCAAATCCGTTGTGTCCCTACGGTAGGAAGGTAGTATATAGACATGGGTCCTCGTAAAATAGTTTTCTTTTTTTCTTCAGACAGAGAGACTACATGTAATTCAGTCACTGATTGATACCGAAAATTCCTACATCGATTCCTTGGGTAAAGTTGTCAATGTAAGTCACGGACCTTCTTCTTCCTCCGTATCACTACTACTTAGGTTTTTATATAGACAATTTTTGCAGTTACATTATTTGGAGAAAGGTTACAACATGTATATTCAAAAGTTCTTTACTCTCAGAAATGAACGTACACTATGGGGTTGGGTTTGGGTCCGTTAAATACAAAAACTACCACTTGCTTAATGAATTAACAAATGCCTTAACTGCAGTCATGCTTCCACACAAATCATGGGGTTAGTTTTTATTTGTATCCTTAATGAAGAATAATATGCTCCATGTAATTTGTCTCAGTCCTATGAAATTCACCACATAAACTCTTAAATGAAACCTAAAGTTGCAAATTATTGCCTTGTCACCTATACATTTTGGGATCTCGGTTCCAATTAGAGAAATAGTATTTGATACCTGTAATACAGGCCATTCATCTAGGCTGGCGGTATTTTAAACTTCTAATAAAAGATAATCTTCAAGGCATACGATGTGGTCTGGAGTAGATTTTAGTGGGTAAATAAATTGTTTTGTTAGATTAATTACTCTCGCGAACGTAGTTGATGTGAATCGTGCCAGAAACCTCATAGGTAAGAAGCAACATTACTAACTGCTACGCGATTCAGGCAACATAAAAATGCATGCAAAGATGAAAACTCCATACATATCACTACTATGAGACCGCTTGCAATGATCATTCTTCTTTTATCCACAGGAGTGTCAACCCATGGTCACTTCCCTCTTCGGTGCCCAGCCCCATCTGATGAATGCTTTCATATACCTACGTCTGATGCTCATTCATCACGTAAAAAGCCAGGAGAAACTCAAAGACAGAAGCACTCAAAATATATCTAGTTTCTTTAGAGGAGTAAGTGAATCATATTTGTCTAGTTTCAAGCTTTGTACCTCGAACAATTAGGACGAAGTGAGAAGGGTCGGGTCTTTGCATTCAGTATCTGTTTTAGATATTTATATTTTTTTCCCTTTAGGTGAAAACCACATAGATTTTGATTTGTATGAATATATCGAATTGCATTATGGGTCTAAGTTGTGTTGCCAGTACTTATATTCGTTTTTTATTTTTAGATCTGACCTATTTGTTTGTTACCTATTGTAATCCTTTATTTTGGATATGCATCTAAGCTTGCCTTATGAACAGTATCAACTATAAATGTGGAAATTTCAAGGAGCAATTTATCTATCGTTGTTGCAGGCATTTTAATTATTTGTCATTTTTAACACACGGAGTTGAACTATACATTAAATGGACACTGTGGTTTCGGAATATACATTATATAAATAAGGAGGATATTTTTGCAAAAACAACGGTGAAGATTTATAAAAATCGGTCAAGTTGTTTTAAAGGTTAGGTCAGATCTTCAAAATGGGAGATGATTGATCCGAAAAATCTTCTGATTTGATGACATCGCAAATTCTCGAGTACCAGTTCAAAATAATTAAATCTTTCTTTAACACTTTTTAAGGCGGTTACATTTTTATTTTATTTTCATTAAATAAATATATATTTTCATTGGAATAAAGATAAATCTATTTGTAAACGGGGTGTGGGGAATAGTCATTATTTATATACGTAAATAATTGTAAGTTTAAATTAAGTTTATAAAAATAGATTTATGTTTTCTGGATGAATTTATGAGTGTAATATCTATTTTCAAAGCATACTTTGCACATTATTTCAAACATGTCTCATGAGATATCGACATGACATGGGTCATCTATAATTGCAGAAATTTGAAGAGGATGCATGTTTAAAAAAAAGATTTAAATATCTTTATTAAATGCTGCTAAAACCACAGGGCCATATGAATGGTATTATTACCTTTCGATAGACCAGTTTAAAAAATGCAGTGAAACTACTATTATTTTAAATTGTAACATATTATGACAAAAAAGTTAAAAACCTTTTATCACTACATGTATTTGTCATTGTCAGCACTAATGAAAATTATTGACAGTGTCCGAAACTAGTTTCATTAATTTTGTAAACTTAAATATGTCAAGAACTTTTTAGCTAATTTTCATGAAAATTTAATTGTCGTTTATATTAATATCATTTTGTGAGAGGAGTGAGTAATATGATCCCACCTGTTATAGTTCTTTGATTATCGTTATCATCGTTATCTAGAAGATTATCGACCATGATGCTATTACCCGGATCAAACAAACGATAAAATAAAAATGTGCAATTGATGGATGGAATAACAGAGATCTGAGCAAAGATACGTAAAATTTAATGCTTTGATTCAGGTACATATAAAGAAACTATAATTGAACAGGCAATTTGAATAATAAACCTTTTCTTAGAAATAGAATTACAAAATGTATGGGCAATGCAATATATCATTTTGTTATAACGGTAAAACAAATGTCATTATAGAATCGAGTAAATGGTCGAACTCAGATTGTTCTCTCTCTCTCTCTCTCTCTCTCTCTCTCTCTCTCTCTCTCTCTCTCTCTCTACAGACACACACACACAAACACAAACACACACACACACACACACACACACACACACACACACACACACACACAATTTCTTCGTCCATACACAAATCCTTTCGATAATTTAACGAGAAATACATTTACTTTCCCAGCGCTACATTCTAGCTTCCCTTAGGAACTTTTTGACTAATTTCGCGAGTGAGATCTTTTGAAGCTTGAATTTCGTCTGGGAACACATACCCCTCGATTAGCTTAGTCAATGAGGATTAACTTTATCCAAAATTTTAACCCTCCCATTGAAGTCAGAATAATTCTTTCTAGTCCGCCTTTATTAATGACTATAATGGAAAAAAATAATTTTATGACAGTCGTTTACTGATGACACAGATTGCTTCTGGATTTTCTCTACTTTGCGATTTTGCGCTATTTGAGCTTACGTTAACATTCGTTATCGTACCGTTATCCGAATGGACTTTAATTAAAATCCCCCATTATGAGAGGTTAATCTTCACAAGCTAAATATGTATTGCGAGCCCCAATACGTCTATTTACCTGGTCACAGGTCACGCTGACCACGACAAAAGTTGCTGCGAAAATCATCTTCAATTGTACCACCATTACACCTTTATATAATTATATTTTAATTTTATAAAGTTCATATTCACTTTAAAATGGCATTGATGTGTATACATATTGTTTGATTTCTTTTAAAATATATGAGTTATTGTGTGCATTGATATAATTTATTGCGAATGTGACATTCTTCAATATGATAGATTATGTTATTGGCATACATATAATTTACTTTCTGTTTAGTTTGCAGAGCAAGAGATTTTGAATGTGTACAGCCTGTACATTAATTCTTACTCAGTGGCTGTTGATGTTCTGAAGGAAGCAGAAAAGACAAAACAGACTTTTAGAAACTTCCTACAGGTACAGTATCGTTATTAACCTAATTCTTAAATTCAGGTTGTTTCATTTCTCAGATTCCATAATAGCAGAGGTGTCTATTGCAAAGGAATATATAATTACTTTAGGGTGTGCATCTGACAGTAACTCCCACAGTTAAGTACGGAAATGCACAAATTTTGTTTTTTATTTCCTCACTAGATCAAAGCCAGCAACCTCATTTAAACATGAAAATATTTTATTTATAAACCCCATGCTTCCTGATCAAGAGATGTGCACTGCCTGTTAACAGAGAGCAACAACGCTACATTTCACTACTCTAATACCATTTTAGATGCAGTATCGCTCGCTACAGGTGTTTTGTTCATAATAAATTATCTACTATGCATTGATATTGACTTTTTGTTTAAAAAAACAATTCTTAAGTTTTCATATGTTGCAAATGTACAATTTTATAATTAAACATTTGTAGAAGTACCTAATTATTAGTTTCTTGCAAATGATATCTTACTTAAAGAGAACGAGATGTCCTCAGTAAATCACGTTGTCATTTGTTTACATGGGTTGAAGTATATTCCAAATTTCAAACACAAAGATTAAACGAAGAAGGTCTAACAAAGAGTTTTAGCAGTCTACTCACTGTTTTATCAAGGAACGTGTGATCAGCAATATGCACAACAATACTCGAAATATGTTAATAATTATGCCAGAGTAAACTCAAGGTTCATGAGTAAAGAAAATATGCACAGAAAGTGGTAATTATAAAAATATGAATGGCACTATTAAACGTAATGTAATTGAGAATCATTTTCTAATTACAGTCAATAATACCACTGATATTCACTAAAATTCTCTCTTCTCCTTTACATTTATATATTTTGTTAAAATCATGACAGCAAGTTAAAATTTAGTCAAGATGTATATATTCTGTCCCGTTAAAAAAAGATTTACATCATTTTAAAGAGCAAAACAAAAGTACATTGCTATATTTCTAGACTAAGATAGTTATTGAAGTATCGCTGTACGTCCAAACGTGTGTGTGTGTGTGTGGTAGCAGATATTTCAGTCCTAGTCGGTTCGGTCAGGATCCACGGTATCACTTGTCTCACTCTGCTGAAAGTTTACAAAAAATCACCATTTGCTGTTGCTCTAGAAAAGCAGCTGCTGCATCCATGTGTCTTCCTAGCTGTGTACAAATCTGTGAAAACCTCAGTCAGTTTGAACGTGGACAAAAATCTTTGAAACTCTTTGTCATTCCGAACATGGACAAATCTTTGAAACTCTTCTTATTTTTTTCTAAGATCATCGTATTAAAGCATGGGTGCAGTCGACGGCATCTGAAACTCATGCTACAATAAAACAATAAGTAGAAAATCAAATCAAATAACTGAATGAATTGTAGACACCTTGGAGATACTGTCATAATTGGCAATGGATATGACAGCAGACGCATCCCATACATATAACGCTAATCCTTATTGTTCGGTCAACGATTGTGCTGTATCTACTTTACAATAATCAGCTTCAGTCTGAAGTGGTTCAGTGTAGAAAGATACATTTTCACACATGGACTGAATCAGACCACACTTTATTCTGCGTTTTGATTGGTAGTTATAAAACGCGTTGTATTCGATGGAGTCAGAGAAAGACTTTCTACGATTGGCAACGTGCCATACTTCATTTCAATCACTTGACTGGTTTTAGAAAGTGTCTTTTTCACTCTCATTTTGGTTGATAGCGAGACAAATTAATGAAATGATTATTATTTATTGATACATAGTTTGATCAAGGAATTAATGAACTCGCGTTTTCGTTTTGAAATCTTTCATAATTTGTTTATAAAATTCCTCTTGAAAGAAACATTTAAAGTATAAATGCAAATACAAATTTTTGTTAAAATTTCGTTGCAGCTGAATACATATAAAAGTACCTTCGTCGCAAGATAGGGAGATAATTAGCTACGTCTTTATCAAAGAATATATCGAATTAACGTCTGTGGCTTACGACGGTGGAGTAACACTAACGCTTTCACCCATGTATTGCCATAATTTAATCATACGCTGCTCAAATCATAACGTAATTACACAATACGTTTTTCTCTACTTTGCTGTTTTCTTTAAACATATAAACATTTGTAATGAGGCATAATAGTAAACAAAATTTGTAAACATTATTTTACATTTTATTTAAGAACAAAATAAAGTGTGCTATCCGTTCATTTATCATATGACACAACATGGCCTTATTCATTATAAACGTAAAAGATAAATGATTGTTTGATATACGCTTTGTCGAAAAAAGGATTCCATTGCGCATGTACAAATATTCAGTTTGCAGACGAAGAACCTATGTTGCAAAGTTATGAACATGCTGACATTGCATCTTTGCATCGCATCTTCGATTCTCTGTTCGCGATGAAACTGTCAATCGAAATTTTGAGGATAACCATCGAATTAATACTACATAGCCGAGGTCCACTTTATATCACATAAAAATTATTATAACTTCATTACCGTTAAACCCTTTTCAAGACAATTTCTGACACAGTATTATGAATTCTCATTCAAGTTTTGTCAGTTCATTATACTCTGGTTTTGCATTTGTTATGTTAACGAGTAGGCAACCAATCAAATAAGAAGGAAACAATCAAAGTTTTATGATCTCTCCTTGCTTAACTTAAGACTAAATGCAAGTAGAAATCTCTGATCCCATCGTCCCCACCCCACCCCCCCCCTCTCTCTCTCTCTCTCTCTCTCTCTCTCTCTCTCTCTCTCTCTCTCTCTCTCTCTCTCTCTCTCTCTCTCTTAGATGGGTCAAACCTAATGTTTGTTTGTTTGTGATTTTAACGTAGCTTTAACAATTGTTCAGTCTTATTGCTACGATGTCTGCAATGATGCAGTTTATAGTGATGTGTAGCACTGGGGCATCATGCCGCAGACATGTAGCATGATGCCCCACCCAGTCACATTATCCTGACACCAGGCCGACCAGTCCTAACACTAACCACTTAATGATGAGCGCCAAGCGACGTAGCTCTAAGTACCATTTTTGTGAGTCTTTGGTATGACTTGGCCGGGGATCGAACCCACGACCTCCCGCTTCTGCGGCGGATGCTCTGATCAGTAGGCAACCAGAGCGGTTCCATGATGTTTGTTTTCAGCTTGAAAAGACGTCTTAATGTAACGTAACAAGTGCAGCCTTAACACAAAAGAGTTACCAAATTTTGCTTATTCTGTTTATCCTTTTTTGATGCTTTGTAATATAGATAGCGAAGTATGCCATGCTTATTATTAAAAAAGTAAATAAAATTAGTATTGCATATCTGTATTGTGCCCTTACTTTTATCTGTGATTGTAGTTTAAGATAATTTGTAAACAAGTGGTTAGTTGCTAACATTTGTCCATGGTTATGGGTTATACTATAAGATATTTGCAAATAGGTGACATGCCGTTTGACTTTAGTAAGTTCTGGAAGAGACCTTATGAACTACATACTGGTTCTTTTTATTGTGTCTTAAGTTTTGATATGACGTTATAATGGACAGGGTTGTTTAGTCCTATCTTAATATCCATATTTGTTGACTCTATGATCAGTTGTGTTAAGTCATAATTTGATAGAAATTATTTGTTTAAATTATTCATTGGAATTACAGAGATAGAAATTATTTGTTTAAATTATTCATTGGAATTACAGAGATAGAAATTATTTGTTTAAATTATTCATTGGAATTACAGAGTGATCATTAACGTTTGGATTAAAGCGCCGTTTAGGGAATATTGAGGGCTAATTCAAAGACATTCTATACTATATCATTGTCAGACATCAAAACCATTTATACTTAGGCACATGTAATATATCGGAACATCAGCACATACGAGATTATAATTCATTCGGAACAAATTAGGATTATTTGGGATTTAAGTCATATTACTGCAGGTTCCTCTTAAACTGTTACTTTGTATTTTAGGACATAAATCAATTGTTGAGTTTTTTTCTAACTTAACGGCTTTGCTTTTACTATTACTTAAAACCATATAGTCGCGATCAAATAAATATGTACGATATATGAGACGCTTATCGCTGTTGCTTTTACTTTTGATTTGCTGCCAAGTTTATGATCAATCTAATTTATGCATATTAAAATTGTGGTAGAGTTTTATAAGACACGCACTTTGCAGCTGTGTAGTAATGAAATATATCAAGGTTTGTATTGTGAGACCTTGTCATGCCTACTTCCTAATCATGTTGATAGATGTCATAATGAAACATAAACACGGAAAAATAACTAAATAATTGTATTTTCCGTGAAAACTGTTTATATTGAGGTGCACTGAGGAAATTTATTGCTCACATGGTATACTGACTTAGCTTTAATACTTTAGATAAAGACAAACTTCCTAGTAGAGTTATAACGCATGCAAATTGTATCTAGAGGACCTGAAAGATCATGATTATGATAATTTGAAGAGTACATTAAATTTTTTGAAAATGCTTACATGCGATTCAACTATGAAGCGAAGTTGTCACGACAGCCAAATAGTAACAAATATGTAGCCGACTGCCATTTAATAGCACATACAAATTAACGTAATTTCATTAGTGTTAAATCCTTTTTCAAGACACTTCAACATGTACTTAAACAATAATTTTACTTCAACTTGGCCTTTTATCAGTGCATAATACTTTGATTTTATATGATATGTTATGCTAATGGATATTTCTGCTCTGGCGATTGGTCGGTTACATGCAATAAAGGAACTAATTTGATAAGGAAAAAACAATCGAAGTTATATCAACTGCATTTTATCAAATTTTGAGTTTGAATAATGATACAAATCACTTATTCTATCTCTCTTTCTGTAAATGACATATTAGTCAATTTATTGATTTTGTTAGGAAATACGTGTCAGTGTTACGTTCCATGTACAACTTCAAGACCCAAGAAATGCCAACACTTTTAATTACTCTGTTTATCCTTTACTTGGTATTTTGTATATACATAGCGGAGTGTGACATTTGTTGTTCTGAAATGAAATTCAATTAATATGTTCGATATATGAAACACTTATCAATGTTACCTATTGTAAATTGTATTTTATATAATTTACTGTTTGATTAGGCATTTGCTGCAAAGTCTGTCAGCAAGTTAATTGTATTTATATTAAAATTGTGATAGATTGTCACAACACGAAGTTCAAGTAATGGGATTCGACACGCACTTTGCAATTGCGTAGTAACGAAATATATAAAGGTTTCTATTGTGGGACCTTGTCATGCATAAAATATTACTTTCTATTTCTTTCCTTCTTCCTATTCTCGTTTATATATGTCAGAATGAAATATAAAGGGGTAAAATAACCGAAATAATTGTATTTTCCGTGCAAACTGTTTATATTGAGGCGCATTGAGTAAGGTTTTTTGACATCAAACACCGACTTTCCTTTAAAAATTAAAATAAAGACAATCTTCCTGGTGCAGTTATAAGGCACGAAAATTGTATATAGAGGACATGAGAGTTCATGATTAGCTTTCTTAAAGAGTATATTAGATCCATTTAAATGCATACCTGTTGCATTAATTCATACATTTCATCATCAATTGCCTTTTGTTCATATGTTATTATCTGTAATAACCTCTGAGCACACTTCTAGTATTTACCCATATTTTGAGGGTTTTTTTTGTATGTGTGACTGTGCTTGCATGAAAATAATGGCTGGTATGAATATATTATACTACACCCGTTTGTATTGCATGATGTATATTTAGCTGAAAGGAATATACTACATCCATTTGTATGTGTGACTGTCAATATATGTATATATATATATATATATATATATATATATATATATATATATATATATATATATATATATATATATATATATATATAATGAGGCGCATTGAGGAAATGTCTCTAGCTAATCATGAACTCCCGTCCATATAGAAAATCATAGAAAAGAAAACATTGTTCTAACCCAATGTGTATCTCATCTGAATTCAAACACTGCATATCGCTGTTGCTACATTACTGAAACTACTCTGCTGACAGTAGTTAATGACATTCGCTCTGTTTTGGATAGAGAAGAGATGGCAATCCTCACCTTCCTTGATTTTTCTGCAGTATTTGACACATTAGACCTTGATTTATTACTTCAGTC